>JBBDGP010001701.1:0-5000 GCA_037952835.1 Lithobates septentrionalis
GGGGGCTGAATATAAATGCACGCCACACTTTTCACATATTTATTTGTAAAAAAATGTGAAAACCATTTTATCATTTTCCTTCAACTTCACAATTATGTGCCACTTTGTGTTGGTTTATTACATAACATTCCATTAAAGTACATTTACGTTTTATGTTGTAACTGACAAAATGTAGAAAATGTAAACGGGTATGAGTACTTTTTCAAGGCAGTGTAGTTCTCAATGAATTATAGGGCAATGTTGACTGCTCTAGTAGTTCATTGATTCTTTCAGTCATTCCGAAACTGCCTGCCCATACAAGGTACAAGCAAACAGCTACACAGACAGTCTGTAGGAGCCAGAGATTGCACTTGTGATTTTGCTGATTGTGGGTGCAACTGGCAGGATGCCAAAATTTACAAACGGCACCAATTTTTTACTGGCAAAAAACCCATGAACTTTACTGACAGAGCTGCATTTTTTACTGCCACACTGCAAAAAAGTTCCTAAAATGCCAGTTTTCAGAGCTAAACAGTGCAAATATCAATATTTAAACTATAAACATGTAGCTAGTGCTATTAGCAATGTGTGTAAGCTAAACAAAAGTCAAAAACCGTATTTCTCCATTTACATTAAGGTCAGGTTACTATAACCCAGCCAGCACAGAGTTCCCCCCTAACATCAGAGTCTGCAGGATTCCCCCTTACAGTGAAAGAAAACACTTATGTAAAGAGAAATGCTGCAGATCATGATTTAAGGGGGCGGACGCTGATGTAAGGGGGGGGGGGGAGGGGGAGGGGCTCTGTTGACCAGAGACCACCTTATATCAGAGTCCACTGCATTCCCTTTACATCAGAGTTCCCACTTGCATCAGATTCTGCAGCATTGCCCTTGCATTTAAAGGGGAGAATCCTGCAGACTCTGATATGAAGGGGAGTGGCAGGAACTCTGATGTGGGGGCCCTCTGGTGACTAGAGACCACCTTCTGCAGAGTGAATACACTAAGGTAAGGGGGGAGGGGGTTACTAATATAGGGGGGAACCTTTGTATCACTCCCCCCTTACATCAGCAACTCGCCCCCCCTCCCCTCAGACTGGCCTTCTGGCGCTGTCACTGACCTCCTCTCATGTGCATCGTGCAGGACTCAGTCAGACGGTTCCAGGTTGGCGGCTCTGGGTTTTAACTCCTCCTAAGTCTCCTCTCCACAAACGTCTGACTCCTCCCAGGTTGGCGGCTCTGGGTTTTATCTCCTCCTAAGTCTCCTCTCCACAAACGTCTGACTCCTCCCATGACCCCCATCCCTGCGGTGTTCCCAGTCTTGACTCCTCCTCCAGACTCATACAGAAGGTGGACAGAGGCTGCGGACATGACACAGGAGGTGGACAGAGGCTGCGGACATGACACAGGACGTGCACAGAGGCTGCAGGCATGACACCGGAGGTGGACAGAGGCTGTAGGCATGGTCGTTTCCTCCTCCTTATCCCTTCATATCACTCTCCACATCAGTATCCTACTATCCTTCTGTGCCCCTTTCACCCCTCCAGTCCACAGGCACATCAGTGTCCTGTGCCCCTTTCACCTTTCCACAGGGCAAGGCACATCAGTGTCCTCTGCCATCTTTTTTATCATCCTCAGTCAGGCTCTCACTGACTCACTCACATGCGTGAGTGACTGGCCTGCCCTCTCCTCCTCCTCGGCTGTGGCCATGTGTGTGACGACTGGCACTGGTCATAATGTTATGGCTCCCCATAGGAAGGTACAACTTAGTGCTGTCCATCCTGTACTCATCACTCCAACCCTCTGCAGCAGGCATGCCCTGTGATAAATAAATGAAGTGTCATTACCAGAAGCTCATAATCCATGGTATCATGACATCCCTATGGAGATTGAAGGTGGCATGGAAGTCCAGCAGCAATGTCTACACCATAAGCCGCCTGCCCCGTCCTGAAGCCCTACACACTCGGAGGCAGTGAGGCACCCCGCGTCGAGAACAAATGCCGGCCGCAGCCGCTACTTTCCATTTATAAATGGCAAGATGGAAGCCTTTTCTTAGGAAGAAAATCATCCAAGCCCATGTAAATTTTGCAAAAACACATCCGAAGTCTCCCGAAAGCGTGGGAAAATGTGTTATGGTCTGATGAAACCAAAGTTGAACTTTTTGGCCATTATTCCAAAAGATATGTTTGGCGCAAAAACAACGCTGCACCTCAACATAAGAACACCATACCCACAGTGAAACATAGTGGTGGCAGGATCATGCTTTGGGGCTGGTTTTCTTCAGCTGGAACAGGGGCCTTAGGCAAGGTAGAGGGAATTATGAACAATTCCAAATACCAGTCAATACTGGCACAAAATCTTCAGGCTTTTGCTAGAAAGCTGATCACGAAGAGGAACTTAATCTTTCAGCATGACAACAACCCAAAGCATACATCCAGATCCACAAAGGAATTATTTCACCAGAAGAAGATTAAAGTTTTGGAATGGCTCAGCCAGAGCCCATACCTGAATCTGATTGAAAATCTATGGGGTGAGCTGCAAAAGGCTGTGCAAATGAGATGCCCTCGCAATCTGACAGATTTTGAATGTTTTTGCAAAGAAGAGTGGGCAAACATTGCCAAGTCAGGATGCACCATGCTGATAGACTCATTCCCAAGTGCTGTAATAAAATCAAAAGGTGCTTTGACAAAGTATTAGTTTAACCACTTCCCGCCCGCCCTATAGCGGATTGACGCCCGGGAAGTGGTTCTGTTATCCTGACTAGGCGTCATATGACGTCCAGCAGGATAACATGCCGCAGCGCGCCCCCGGGGGCGCGCATCGCGGCGATCGGTAGAGCGGTGTGTCAGCCTGACACACCGCTACACCGATCTTGGTAAAGAGCCTCCGGCGGAGGCTCTTTACCACGTGATCAGCCGTGTCCAATCACGGCTGATCACGCTGTCAATGGGAAGAGCTGTTGATCGGCTCTTCCTCACTCGCGTCTGACAGACGCGAGTAGAGGAGAGCCGATCGGCGGCTCTCCTGGCAGGGGGGGGTCTGCGCTGATTGTTTATCAGCGCAGCCCCCCCTCAGATCACCACACTGGACCACCAGGGATGCCACTAGGACCACCAGGGAAGGGGCAACGTGGATGGCCAGGTATGTACCCCATGGCCATCCACATGTGCCCAATCTGTGCCAATCAGTGCCCACAAATGGGCACTGATTGGCACTATTATGTCAATGATCTGCCCAGCAATGCCCAGATCTGCCCAGCAATGCTTTATCTGTGCCACCTGTCATTGCCCATCGGTGCCACCTGTCAGTGCCCATCAGTGCCCACCTATCAGTGCCCACCTATCAGTGCCCATCAGTGCCACACATCAGTGCCACACATAAGTACCCATCAGTGCCACCCATATATACCAATCAATGCCACCTACGAGTGCCCATCAGTGCCGCCTATGTGTGCCCATCGGTGACACCTATGAGTGGCCATCAGTGCCGCATACCAGTGCCACCTATCAGTGCCCATCAGTGCCGCCTATCAGTGCCCGTTAGTGCCACCTCATCAGTGCCACCTCATTGGTGCCACCTCATCGGTGCCCATCAGTGCCGCCGTATCAGTGCCCATCAGTGCAGCCATATCAGTGCCCATTATTGAAGGAGAAAGCGTACTTATTTACAAAAAAATTTAACAGAAACAAAGAAAAACTTGTTTTTTTTCGAAATTTTCTGTCTTTTTTTATTTGTTGCGCAAAAAATAAAAACCGCAGAGGTGTCAAATACCACCAAAAGAAAGCTCTATTTGTGGGAACAAAATGATAAAAAATTTGTTTGGGTACAATGTAGCATGACCGCGCAATTGTCATTCAAATTGCAACAGCGCTGAAAGGTGAAAATTGGACTGGGCGGGAAGGTGTCTAAGTGCCTGGTATTGAAGTGGTTAAGGGTGTGCACACTTTTGCAAACATATTATTTAATTTTTTTTACTATTACTTCCCTCCATCTAAAAGATTTCAGTTTGTTGTTCAACTGAGTTGTACAGTTTATAGGTCACATTAAAGGTGGAAAAAGTTCTGAAATGATTTATCCTTGTCACATTTTTTTACATCACAAAAACCTGACAATTTAACAGGGGTGTGTAGACTTTTTATATCTATATATATATATATATATATATATATATATATATATATATATATATATATATATATATATATATATATATATATATATATATATATATATATATATATATATATATATATATATATATATATATATATATATATATATAGATAGATAGATAGATAGATATCTATATCTATCTATAGATATCTATATCTATCTATAGATATCTATATCTATCTATAGATATCTATATCTATCTATAGATATCTATATCTATCTATAGATATCTATCTATATCTAGATATATATATATATACAGTGCCTTGCAAAAGTATTCGGCCCCCTTGAACTTTTCAACCTTTTGCCACATTTCAGGCTTCAAACATAAAGATATAGAATTTTAATTTTTTGTGAAGAATCACCAACAAGTGGGGGACACAATTGTGAAGTGGAACAAAATCTATTGGATATTTTAAACTTTTTTAGCAAATAAAAAACTGAAAAGTGGTGCGTGCAAAATTATTCGGCCCCTTTACTTTCAGTGCAGCAAACTCACTCCAGAAGTTCAGCGAGGATCTCTGAATGATCCAATGTTGTCCTAAATGACTGATGGTGATAAATAGAATCCACCTGTGTGTAATCAAGTCTCTGTATAAATGCACCTGCTCTGTGATAGTCTCAGGGTTCTGTTGAAAGCGCAGAGAGCATCATGAAGGCCAAGGAACACACCAGGCAGGTCCGTAATACTGTTGTGGAGAAGTTTAAAGCCGGATTTGGATGCAAAAAGATTTCCCAAGCTTTAAACATCCCAAGGAGCACTGTGCAAGCGATCATTTTGAAATGGAAGGAGTATCAGACCACTGCAAATCTACCAAGACCTGGCTGTCCCTCTAAACCTTCAGCTCAGA
>JBBDGP010001701.1:10000-15000 GCA_037952835.1 Lithobates septentrionalis
TTTTTTTTTTTTTTTTTTTTTTTGTGAGAACGAAATGATTCGAAATGTTTGCCTTGATGTTTGAAAATGACTGAACTGCATGACAAAGGTCCGGCCTGGTCGTGTCGTGACTGATGCGACCGTGAACCGGGCTCTGGAGCATGTACTGAAATGAGGCAACAGAAGAAACATTGGTGCACACCGGGACGAATCGGTGCTTGTTTGATGCATCTGGATTCGAATCGGAGCGCAGCATGAAATGAAATGCGAGAAATGTTTACCTTGACCGAGGCTTGAATTGGTTGTGCCGTGTTTTGCGACTGGCAACCGACCGAGCTCTGGTATAGGTATGGATTTTTTTTTTTTTTTTTTTTGAGGAAAATGAAAAGGTGACAATTCGTGAAGGGATTGCTAAGTAACTTGAAGCAATGATTTGTATGATGCTTGCAATCTTGTGACAATGAAATGATTCGAAATGTTTGCTTTGATTGTGAAATGAATGAACTGCATGACAGAGGTGCGGCCTGGTCGTGTCACGATATGTTCGACCGTGAACCGGGCTCTGGAGCATGTATTGAAATGGGGCAACTGAAAATATTGGTGCTCCTGGGACGAATCGGTGCTTGTTTGATGCATCTGGATTCGAATAGGAGTGCAGTATTAAATGAAATGAGAGAAATGATTGTTTTGACCGCGGCTCGAATTGGTTGTGCCGTGTTAGCGACTGGCAACTAACCGAGCTCTGGTATAGGTATGAAATGCGATCGGAACCAGTGATGCATGCCGTGACGAATCGGTGCACCTCAGATACGACTGGTTTCGAAACGGTGATACGTTGTGGGAGTGAAATGGTAGAAATTGCATGACAGAGATGTGGATCAATCCCCCGATGTCTGCGATTAGCTATGATCTGGACTCTGGAGCATGTGTCAGAAATGTGGCCAATCCTGGGCACGCCGAGACGAATCGGTGCATTTTCATGCGACTGATTTCATGTCGGAATGTGATACGTGAAAATGAAATGATAACCATGACAGAGGTACAAATGACTGATAACGTAACTCTGGAGCATGTATAGAAATGAGGCCAATCCTGGGGCACGCCGAGATGAATCGGTGCATTTC
Source organism: Lithobates septentrionalis (assembly GCA_037952835.1). Lineage (NCBI taxonomy): Eukaryota > Metazoa > Chordata > Amphibia > Anura > Ranidae > Lithobates > Lithobates septentrionalis. The sequence goes on from JBBDGP010001701.1 coordinate 11,104, forward strand.
ATGCGACTGAATTCATGTCGGAACGTGATACATGGAAATGAAATGATAACCATGACAGAGGTACGAATGACTGATAAAACGTAACTCTGGAGCATGTATAGAAATGAGGCCAATCCTGGGGCACGCCGAGACGAATCGGTGCATTTTTCATGCGACTGAATTCATGTCGGGACGTGATACATGGAAATGAAATGATAACCATGACAGAGGTACGAATGACTGATAAAACGTAACTCTGGAGCATGTATAGAAATGAGGCCAATCCTAGGGCACGCCGAGACGAATCGGTGCATTTTTCATGCGACTGAATTCATGTCGGGACGTGATACATGGAAATGAAATGATAACCATGACAGAGGTACAAATGACTGATAAAACGTAACTCTGGAGCATGTATAGAAATGAGGCCAATCCTGGGGCACGCCGAGACGAATCGGTGCATTTTTCATGCGACTGAATTCATGTCGGGACGTGATACATGAAAATGAAATGATAACCATGACAGAGATACAATTGACTGATAAACGTAACTCTGGAGCATGTATAGAAATGAGGCCAATCCTGGGGCACGCCGAGACGAATCGGTGCATTTTCCATGCGACTAAATTCATGTCGGAACGTGATACATGGAAATGAAATGATAACCATGACAGAGGTACAATTGACAATAACGTAACTCTGGAGCATGTATAGAAATGAGGCCGTAATAACTGGGGCACACCGGAACGAATCGGCGCACCTTTTGGTGCGATTGGATTCAAATCGGAGCGCGGTAGGTGACTGAAATGAGAAATGATTTGAAATGTCAGAAATGAGTTTTTTAGAAATGTTTTTCAGAAATGAGAAATGACTTGAAATGTCCGAATTGAGTTTTCTGAAATGTTTTCAGAAAAAGAGAAATGATTTGAAATGTCCGAATGAGTTTTTGAAATGGGTTTGATAATTTGCAAGTTGCGACTGGCTATGGCTGTTTAGTAATACCGACATGCTAGAAATGAAGCGGCGTCAGCGTCGCTGTGCTATCGAATTGTGACATATCGAAAGTACGAGCGATATACATTGCAGTTTATGCGATGCGGGTGAAACGAAATTTTGAGCTCACGGTTTAGTGACATGATATGAAAAACGAAAAGTCCGACGGGACCTTACCTGCGACAGCCAAGCCAGACGCGTGGTACAACTATAACGAAAAACGCGGACTTCGAAAGTTTTGAGTACGGAGTATCGAATACGGGAACTGCGAGGCAAGAACTTGCGGACGCTGGTATGTCGAATAGTCGGCTTAGTGACGTATATCGCGCACAGGAAACCGACAAGCACCACAGGTGAGCGGGCTGCTTAAATACCCACCGGGCTCCTCCCATAAATTCAGGCCACCATACTGGCCTTCCTACATATATAGATATATAGATATATAGATATATATATATATATAGATATATAGATATATAGATATATATATATATAGATATATATATATAGATAGATATATATATATATATATATAGATAGATATATAGATAGATAGATAGATAGATAGATAGATAGATAGATAGATAGATAGATAGATAGATAGATAGATAGATAGATAGATAGATATATAGATATATATAGATAGATAGATATATCTATATATATATATATAGATATATCTATCTATCGATCGATCGATCGATCGATCGATCGATCGATCTAGATATATAGATATATAGATATATAGATATATAGATATATAGATATATATATATAGATAGATATATATATATAGATATATATATATAGATAGATAGATAGATAGATAGATAGATAGATAGATAGATAGATAGATAGATAGATAGATAGATATATAGATATATATAGATAGATAGATATATCTATCTATCGATCGATCGATCGATCGATCGATCGATCGATCTATAGATATAGATATAGATATAGATATATATCTATATATCTATATATATCTATCTATCTATATATATATCTATCTATATATATATCTATATATATATATATCTACCTATATCTATATATATCTATATATCTATCTATATATCTATATCTATCTATCTATCTATCTATCTATATATATATATATATCTATATCTATATATATATCTATATATATATCTATATATATATATATATATATATATATAGATATATAGATATATATATATATATATATATATATAGATACACTACCGTTCAAAAGTTTGGGGTCACCCAAACAATTTTGTGTTTTCCATGAAAAGTCACACTTATTCACCACCATACGTTGTGAAATGAATAGAAAATAGAGTCAAGACATTGACAAGGTTAGAAATAATGATTTGTATTTGAAATAACATTGTTTTTACATCAAACTTTGCTTTCATCAAAGAATCCTCCTTTTGCAGCAATTACAGCATTGCACACCTTTGGCATTCTAGCTGTTAATTTATTGAGGTAAGCTGGAGAAATTGCACCCCACGCTTCTAGAAGCAGCTCCCACAAGTTGGATTGGTTGGATGGGCACTTCTGGCGTACCATACGGTCAAGCTGCTCCCACAACAGCTCAATGGGGTTCAGATCTGGTGACTGTGCTGGCCACTCCATTACCGATAGAATACCAGCTGCCTGCTTCTGCTGTAAATAGTTCTTGCACAATTTGGAGGTGTGTTTAGGGTCATTGTCCTGTTGTAGGATGAAATTGGCTCCAATCAAGCGCTGTTCACTGGGTATGGCATGGCGTTGCAAAATGGAGTGATAGTCTTCCTTATTCAGAATCCCTTTTACCCTGTACAAAGCTCCCACCTTACCAGCACCAAAGCAACCCCAGACCATCACATTACCTCCACCATGCTTAACAGATGGCGTCAGGCATTCTTCCAGCATCTTTTCATTTGTTCTGCGTCTCACAAACGTTCTTCTTTGTGATCCAAACACCTCAAACTTGGATTCATCCGTCCACAACACTTTTTTCCAGTCTTCCTCTGTCCAATGTCTGTGTTCTTTTGCCCATCTTAATCTTTTTCTTTTATTGGCCAGTCTCAGATATGGCTTTTTCTTTGCCACTCTGCCCTGAAGCCCAAAATCCCGCAGCCGCCTCTTCACTGTAGATGTTGACACTGGTGTTTTGCGGGTACTATTTAATGAAGATGCCAGTTGGGGACCTGTGAGGCGTCTGTTTCTCAAACTAGAGACTCTAATGTGCTTATCTTCTTGCTTAGTTGTGCAACGCGGCCTCCCACTTCTTTTTCTACTCTGGTTAGAGCCTGTTTGTGCTGTCCTCTGAAGGGAGTAGTACACACCGTTGTAGGAAATCTTCAATTTCTTTGCAATTTCTCGCATGGAATAGCCTTCATTTCTAAGAACAAGAATAGACTGTCGAGTTTCAGATGAAAGTTCTCTTTTTCTGGCCATTTTGAGCGTTTAATTGACCCCACAAATGTGATGCTCCAGAAACTCAATCTGCTCACAGGAAGGTCAGTTTTGTAGCTTCTGGAAGGAGCTAGACTGTTTTTAGATGTGTGAACATGATTGCACAAGGGTTTGCTAATCATCAATTAGCCTTCTGAGCCAATGAGCAAACACATTGTATTATTAGAACACTGGAGTGATAGTTGCTGGAAATGGGCCTCTATACACCTATGTAGATATTGCACCAAAAACTAGACATTTGCAGTTAGAATAGTCATTTACCACATTAGCAATGTATAGAGTATATTTGTTTAAAGTTAGGACTAGTTTAAAGTTAGCTTCATTTAAAAGTACAGTGTTTTTCCTTCAAAAATAAGGACATTTCAATGTGACCCCAAACTTTTGAACGGTAGTGTATATATATATATATATATACACTACCGTTCAAAAGTTTGGGGTCACATTGAAATGTCCTTATTTTTGAAGGAAAAGCAC
>JBBDGP010001701.1:20000-467500 GCA_037952835.1 Lithobates septentrionalis
CTAGTTCTGTTTGTAAGAGCCGATCTATGGTTTGTTCGTCGATGGCTGCTGAACGAATATTCCCACATTCGTACGTACTGTGAGGTAGTGAAATGAGGCCTGTGTGAAAGCCGACAGAGGGGCCGTGAAGTCTTCGCTGCCGGCCTGTGACATGATTTGATCTGATGAGAATATCCTGTTTTTGAGCTCGTATATTTTTTTTTTTTTTTTGTGAGAACGAAATGATTCGAAATGTTTGCCTTGATGTTTGAAATGACTGAACTGCATGACAAAGGTCCGGCCTGGTCGTGTCGTGACTGATGCGACCGTGAACCGGGCTCTGGAGCATGTACTGAAATGAGGCAACAGAAGAAACATTGGTGCACACCGGGACGAATCGGTGCTTGTTTGATGCATCTGGATTCGAATCGGAGCGCAGCATGAAATGAAATGAGAGAAATGTTTACCTTGACCGAGGCTTGAATTGGTTGTGCCGTGTTTTGCGACTGGCAACCGACCGAGCTCTGGTATAGGTATGGATTTTTTTTTTTTTTTTTTTTTTTTGAGGAAAATGAAAAGGTGACAATTCGTGAAGGGATTGCTAAGTAACTTGAAGCAATGATTTGTATGATGCTTGCAATCTTGTGACAATGAAATGATTCGAAATGTTTGCTTTGATTGTGAAATGAATGAACTGCATGACAGAGGTGCGGCCTGGTCGTGTCACGATTTGTTCGACCGTGAACCGGGCTCTGGAGCATGTATTGAAATGGGGCAACTGAAAATATTGGTGCTCCTGGGACGAATCGGTGCTTGTTTGATGCATCTGGATTCGAATAGGAGTGCAGTATTAAATGAAATGAGAGAAATGATTGTTTTGACCGCGGCTCGAATTGGTTGTGCCGTGTTAGCGACTGGCAACTAACCGAGCTCTGGTATAGGTATGAAATGCGATCAAAACCAGTGATGCATGCCGTGACGAATCGGTGCACCTCAGATGCGACTGGTTTCGAAACGGTGATGCGTTGTGGGAGTGAAATGGTAGAAATTGCATGACAGAGATGTGGATCAATCCCCCGATGTCTGCGATTAGCTATGATCTGGACTCTGGAGCATGTGTCAGAAATGTGGCCAATCCTGGGCACGCCGAGACGAATCGGTGCATTTTCATGCGACTGATTTCATGTCGGAATGTGATACGTGGAAATGAAATGATAACCATGACAGAGGTACAAATGACTGATAACGTAACTCTGGAGCATGTATAGAAATGAGGCCAATCCTGGGGCACGCCGAGATGAATCGGTGCATTTCATGCGACTGAATTCATGTCGGAACGTGATACATGGAAATGAAATGATAACCATGACAGAGGTACGAATGACTGATAAAACGTAACTCTGGAGCATGTATAGAAATGAGGCCAATCCTGGGGCACGCCGAGACGAATCGGTGCATTTTTCATGCGACTGAATTCATGTCGGGACGTGATACATGGAAATGAAATGATAACCATGACAGAGGTACGAATGACTGATAAAACGTAACTCTGGAGCATGTATAGAAATGAGGCCAATCCTGGGGCACGCCGAGACGAATCGGTGCATTTTTCATGCGACTGAATTCATGTCGGGACGTGATACATGGAAATGAAATGATAACCATGACAGAGGTACAATGACTGATAAAACGTAACTCTGGAGCATGTATAGAAATGAGGCCAATCCTGGGGCACGCCGAGACGAATCGGTGCATTTTTCATGCGACTGAATTCATGTCGGGACGTGATACATGGAAATGAAATGATGACCATGACAGAGGTACAATTGACTGACAATAACGTAACTCTGGAGCATGTATAGAAATGAGGCCGTAATAACTGGGGCACACCGGAACGAATCGGCGCATCTTTGGTGCGACTGGATTCGAATCGGAGCGCGGTAGATGACTGAAATGAGAAATGATTTGAAAATGTCAGAAATGAGTTTAGAAATGTTTTCAGAAATGAGAAATGATTTGAAATGTCCGAAATGAGTTCAGAAATGTTTTCAGAAATGAGAAATGATTTGAAATGTCCGAAATGAGTTTAGAAATGTCTCAGAAATGAGAAATGATTGGTATCGAACTAACTTGATTTGATAATTTACAAAATTGCGACTGGCTATGGCTGTCTACTGATACCGACATGCTAGAAATGAAGCGACGTCAGCGTCGCTGTGCTATCGAATTTGTAACATATCGAAAGTACGAGCGATATACATTGCAGTTTGTGAGATGCGGGTGAAACGAAATTTGAACTCACGGTTTAGTGACATGATATGAAAAACGAAAAGTCCGACGGGACCTTACCTGCGACAGCCAAGCCAGACGCGTGGTACAAACTATAAACGAAAACGCGGATTTTGAAAGTTTTGAGTACGGAGTATCGAATACGGGAACTTGCGAGGCAAGAACTTGCGGACGCTGGTATATCGAATAGTCGGCTTAGTGACGTATATCGCGCACAGGAAACCGACAAGCACCACAGGTGAGCGGGCTGCTTAAATACCCACCGGGCTCCTCCCATAAATTCAGGCCACCATACTGGCCTTCCTACATATATAGATATATATATATATCTATATATATATATATCTATATATATCTATATATATATCTATATATATCTATATATATATCTATATATATATATATATATCTATATATCTATCTATATATATCTATATATCTATATATCTATATATATATATATATATCTATATATCTATATATCTATATATATATATCTATATCTATATATATATATATATATATATATATATATATATATATCTATATATATATATATATATATATATATATATATATCTATATATATATATAGTTATATAGTTAGTAAGGTTGAATAAAGACACAGTCCAACCTGAGTGAGTGAGTGTGGGTGCATGTCTGCAATTGTCGCTATCCCTGTACATTGTGTCTCATTAACATGCTAATCTATTATATTATTATTTATTTAAGGTACCCATATAGTGCCGTCAATTTACACAGCGCTCCACACATGCATCGCACACTCACAGTGGTCCCTACCCTCAAGGAGCCCACAATCCAAGGTCCCCAACTTACATTCATATACTAGGACCAATTTTGGACAGAAGCCAATCAACCTACCAGCATGTCTTTAGAGTGTGGGAGGAAACCGGAGTACCCGGAGTAAACCCACGCGGGCACAGGGAGAACATGCAAACTCCAGGCAGGTAGTGTTGTGGTTGGGTTTCGAACCAGCGACCCTTTTTACTGCTAGGCGAGGATAGGATAGGATAGGATAGTCACGTTTGATTTGATAAAATGACATTATAAAAAACTCCAATGTATAGCACTGAAATATCAAATAAACCAAACCTCAGTTTTGCTCCTCTGGAATTGGGAGTTGGAAAACTCCAAAGTACTCATTTGCACTGGGTCAGTGACTCCATAAGTCCAGAAAGGATATTGTAAAGCAGTTGACCTGATTGGGCCCCACAATTACCATAACCATGTCTCCATCCCTGTATATACATTAAAAAGCAAAAGAGAGGGGCAGTGGGACTTTAAATGAGGCATGGGTAGGTCTTTGAAAAAGTCTAGGATACCTTATGTTAAATTAACTATCACCACCCCTTAAGGGGCTTAAAAGCTGTATAGCCATAGAGAAATGCTAATCAAAGAAATGCATAGACATCAATTCATGAGTAATATAATAATAATAATAATATAATGCATCATAATATACAATACATAAATCATGCACATCGAGGCACAATAAAAATAGTAGTCATGTTGATAGAAACGTTGTTTATAAACGCTGTTTGAAAATAATTGATACAAGCAATCACAGTTCTAAAATGGGTATACAAAAAAGGTGAACAAGGTATTCCGAATAACAATGTTAGTAAGTATAAATGGTATACGATAGAATTCATAGATGAACCAAACTTGAAATGGCAACCCTGAGTGTAGACTCTACGCGTTTCATGGCGTTTAAAGCCAATCATCAGGAGTGGGATGCATCAAGAGATGACTAGAAAAATAAATAAAACAAATCAATAAATAGATCATTGAAGTCTCAATTAGAATCATGCTTACACAAGGTAAAGCAGGTATTTTAGAATATATAAATACACATTACCTTTTGGCAACAACCCAGTACATGACCCAACAGTCCAATTGTGGAATAATGAAGGTGGCCCTGAGAGAGCTGTCTCCCCCGGGGTTGAGGCCAAGGACACACAAGGCTAACCCCCAAACCGAAAGTCTCCATGGGGGCTGGAGAATCGGAGAGGCCCCTATGGAGACTTTCGGTTTGGGGGTTAGCCTTGTGTGTCCTTGGCCTCAACCCCGGGGGAGACAGCTCTCTCAGGGCCACCTTCATTATTCCACAATTGGACTGTTGGGTCATGTACTGGGTTGTTGCCAAAAGGTAATGTGTATTTATATATTCTAAAATACCTGCTTTACCTTGTGTAAGCATGATTCTAATTGAGACTTCAATGATCTATTTATTGATTTGTTTTATTTATTTTTCTAGTCATCTCTTGATGCATCCCACTCCTGATGATTGGCTTTAAACGCCATGAAACGCGTAGAGTCTACACTCAGGGTTGCCATTTCAAGTTTGGTTCATCTATGAATTCTATCGTATACCATTTATACTTACTAACATTGTTATTCGGAATACCTTGTTCACCTTTTTTGTATACCCATTTTAGAACTGTGATTGCTTGTATCAATTATTTTCAAACAGCGTTTATAAACAACGTTTCTATCAACATGACTACTATTTTTATTGTGCCTCGATGTGCATGATTTATGTATTGTATATTATGATGCATTATATTATTATTATTATTATATTACTCATGAATTGATGTCTATGCATTTCTTTGATTAGCATTTCTCTATGGCTATACAGCTTTTAAGCCCCTTAAGGGGTGGTGATAGTTAATTTAACATAAGGTATCCTAGACTTTTTCAAAGACCTACCCATGCCTCATTTAAAGTCCCACTGCCCCTCTCTTTTGCTTTTTAAAGTCCAGAAAGGAGTTTGCATGTTCTCCCTATGCCTGCGTGGGTTTCCTCCGGGTACTCCGGTTTCCTCCCACACTCCAAAGACATGCTGGTAGGTTAATTGGATCCTGTCTAAATTGTCCCTAGTATGTATGAGTGTGAGTTAGGGACCTTAGATTGTAAGCTCCTTGAGGGTAGGGACTGATGTGAATGTACAATGTATATGTAAAGCGCTGTGTAAATTGACAGCGCTATATAAGTACCTGAAATAAATAAATAAAATAAGTCATCCAGCCATTTGGGTGGCTAGCGGTTTCAGAAAGAGAAGTAGCAATGGCACTGTGGCAGCATTTTTCATAAACTTCACTAGAGTTCTATAGGCTTTGCATACACAAATGATAAAAATAAAAAGTTTACAGAGCATAGCAAGAGTGTATTCACCCAAATTCACAGAAGCTTGTGCTAAAGCATTGCCTTTGCATGACTGATCCACATGATTATGAATGCTGACCACAGCAGCTGCTTGCATTTAATGCTGCTGTCCAAATCTTTAGAAACATTCCTCGTGTCTGAGGCTTTAGGCTCCATTCACACCTGAGCGTAGCGCAGCAAGGTTCTTTATTATAGCTTTTTTAAATTTGTTAGTTGAGCGGCACCTTTTGTTTGAATGGGCCTCCCTCCACTCCAAAAACGCTCCAAAGAAGCTCATATACCAAATCTTGGCACAGAGTCTTGCGGTTGCGATTTTTGCTACGATTGTAGCGCATTTTGTTTGTCAAAAGTTGCAACAAAATCGCACCGCATTTGGTGTGCCATTAAGAAATAATGGCATCCCAAACGCATTCTGCGTCTTGCCGTAATACTGGAATAGTGGGCAGAATCACAGCGATTTCGCCCGCTATCCAAAAGGCTTAGGTGTGAATGGAGCCTAAGGGTACTTTCACACTGAGGCGTGCAGGCGCTGGCAGTACAGCGGCACTAAATATAGCGCAGGTTTACTGTCGTTTTAGCGACGCTATTTGGCCCCTAGCAGGGTGGTTTTAACCCCCGCTAGTGGCTGAAAAAGAGTTAAAACCGTCCGCAAAGAGCCACTGCAGCAGCGCTTTGCCGGTGGGTTTGCAGCGCTGCCCCATTGTTTTCAATGGGAAGGGGCACTTTAGGAGCTTTTGGATCACTGTAGGAACGGTGTAAAAAACACAGCTCCTACAGCGATCCAAAGATACGGCTTGCAGGACTTTTTTGACCGCCCTTCAAGCGCACCGCTCCAGTGTGAAAGCCCTCGGGCCTTTTACATTGGAGTGCATTGTGCGGCTCTTTCAGGGAGCTTTGCAGGCGCTATTTTTAGCACTTTAGCGCCTCAGTGTGAAAGCAGCCTAAATGTTTCAAATGGAAACTTTCAAGTGTGGGACTGAAACCACAGCAGTGGTATGGGCATCTGTACGGAGTACTGTAGCTGTGGACTTTCGATGGCATATTTAAATTGAATAATTGAGCTTATAAAAATGGGAAAATTAAAGTAAAAATCTGAAATTGCAATGCAAAGAAATCACTTTGCTATAATGTGCATCGTGGTTGTGTGTCTGTGTGTTTTTTACTTTATTTGCCAATGAAAGTTTCACTTTCCAGTATGAATGGTGCATGTCATAGCAGTGAATGGGACAGAGGCCAAAGACAAAAGGCTGGTTATGGACTAGTCACCCTAGGGCCAGAAGTCTTTCACTGGCAGGAGTAAAATGGAAGAAATAAATGCTTGCAGAGAAAACAACTCAGTCAACACAATAAACAAAAGGTAATTAACCAAGATTTTTCCAGGTCTGCATACACTTAAACTAAAGAAAATAGCTGTGTTAAATGGACTTCATGAAAAAACATTGGCAACTAGTAGTCCCTTGGAAGCCTCTTTCCTTGAAAGAAATAATGCACTCCTAAAATGCCTTCCTTGATTTCAATACCAAAACTATCCCGTATCCTGGCTGAGCAACATACGCACTTGACAAGCTGCTTTCTCCTCACTATCACAATGCTTCAGAAGCAGTTTTGGGTTATGAATTGGCTTCCCTTATTTGTAAGGATTTTGTTTTATGAACATATTCACTATTGTACTCTGTTCTGCAGAAGTTTCAAATGAACAAGCAGGAAAAAGTAGTGCTAATGTTGGCTATAGAGGAAGTCTACCCTGCAACAAAAGTGTTATTTTTGATGACCTTTTTTTTTTAAGCCTTTAGAAATGAATCAACCATACAGTGTGCGTATGTTATGTCTTTATGTATCATTTCTATCATAGTTTATGATCACTACATTCAATAAAGTTGCAGACAGACACTATGGGGTTGATTTACTAAAGGAATTAAAGTGGTATTAAACCAGGGGCGTAACTAGAAATAGCAGGGCCCCATAGCAAAATGTTGTATGGGGCCCCCCTGCAAACAGCCCCCCCCCCCCCCCAGCTGCCCTAGTGTCAATGCAGCGTGACCTGTGCCTAATGCAGAATGACCTGTGCCCAATACAGCGTGACCTGTGCCCAATACAGCATGACCTGTGCCCCATACAGCGTGACCTCTGCCCAATACAGCCTGGTCTGCCTGTGCCCCATACAGCCCCACCTATGCAGAGGAAGAGGCAAGCCATCCGGATCAGCAGAGAGCGGGATTGCCCGCTGTAATAGCTTTCATTTGAATTTCCTGTCTTCCCGGGGCTCATCGTCACATAGCCCCACCTCTTGGCCCGATGCCTTTGATGATGTCACATGTCCCGCATTGGATCGGCGTTCTGTCTATCAAAGGCACCGGGCCAAAAGGTGGAGCTATGTGACGTGAGCCCCGGGAACACTGGAAGTTCTAATGAAAGCTATTACATCGGGCAATTCGGCTCTCTGCTGATACGGACAGCTCGTCTCTTCCTTTCCTCTCTCTTCCCATGGCTGGGAGACTGTGCCAGCGGTGCTCTTATCCTCACTGGGCCCCACTCGGCTGCGGGCCCCATAGCGCCCGCATGGGTCGCCATGGTGGTAGTTACGCCCCTGTATTAAACCCAAAACCAAAAATGCATTATATATGGCAGCTTACCAATCATTAGATGTGGTGATTGCATTTGTTTTCTTTTTTTAGGTTTTTTTCCCCCCTCTGTTTTTACTTGGTGATCTGGCCAGTAACACACCTTCTGTATTAGAGTTCCTACACTCTGGATGAGGCACAGGTACCTTTTGTACAATAGCATTGTCAGTCTGGGTGAAGGGGAGTGTTAGATATGCTAGCTGATTTAAATACACTAACAAATTGAAGAAAAACTCTAGCTAATACTTTTATAAGCAATGTCAAAGGAAAAGATCCATAAGCTGCACATCATAAAGCAGAGCCATGTGCATGAAGTGAGATGAATGGCAGCCTCAGCATGGACTCCAGTCAGGCCATGCCCCCAATGTCTTTCGCTCCGCCCCTTGGAGCTTATTCATGGGGATGCATGCACATCCCCATGATTAAAGGGGTTGTAAAGGTAATTTTTATTTTTTTAAATAACAAACATGTTATACTTACCTCCACTGTGCAGGTCGTTTTGCACAGAGTGGCCCCGAACCTGGTCTTCTGGGGTCCCTCAGCGGCTGTCTCAGCTCCTCCCTGCAAGAACTAAACACCTTCATGCGAGCTCTCTCTCATGGTATTTAGTTCTTGCGGGTGCGCTCCCGTGAAACAGCCGGTGGCTATGGCCGCTGACTGTATCACTCGGGCCCCGCCCCCCCGGCGCACCACGTCATTGAATGTGATTGACAGCAGCGAGAGCCAATGGCTGCACTGCTTTCAATCCATCCACTCTAGCCAATCAACGACCAGGCTGAGCGGCGAAGAGGAAATCCGGGGCGAGCGCAGCAGGTCTCAGGTAAGTAAAATGGGGGGCTGGGGGGGCCAGTATTGTCGGATGTTTTTTCACCTTAATGCATAGGATGCATTAGGGTGAAAAAATGTGAACCTTTACAACCCCTTTAAGCTCCAGGGGGTGGAGCGAAATGCATTGGGGGCGTGGCTGGAGTCTTGGCTGAAGTTGCCATTCATCTTACTTTGTACACATGGGTCTGCTTAGTGATGTGCAGCTTATGGATCTTTTCCTTTGACATTGCTGCAGCTTGGCGCTAGGACAAGCTCTCTGTCCCTGTCTGCACTCACGGTCTGGTTGGACATTACCTCTACCTGAGTGGCACCTAAATTTAGTCTTTATAAGCTGTTACAACAAGTAAAGGTTTTACATAAATAAAAGCTGAGCATTTTAAGCACCCCTGCTAGTTTTAAATGGTTTGTCTCATCACTGTATCTGATACATTCTGCTGGAGAGCTTGTTCTTTTGAAAAATAACAGACTTACTGGCTGGATGACCCAGATGAATATGGAAGAGAAATCCTAAAAAAGAAAATGAATGCAGCCTTCACATCAAAGAAATTGTAAGCTGCAACATGTTTGCTTTTGGGTTTAATACTGCTTTAACGCACTATTCCCAACGCACATGTTCCTGTAGAAATGGTTGTGTATATAAGTGGGTGCTGAAGCGACCACCAGCTGGAACCATAAATAGAGCAAGAAAATGTTACCAGCACACCATGTATCTCCAGAATGGGTCCAAAGCTTTATTCAGCGATCACATCATTACAGCGAATAGCAACATTTCAGAGCCTCGCAGGACCCCTTCATCAGGCAGGGGGAAAAGTACATTTGGTATCATTCCGTCTGTGACTGGGGCTGGCGCTATACAGGAAGCATCGGCTCTGCTTCCTCTAGCGCCAACTCCGTTCTTCACATTTTGCTGATGCTTTGGGATGGCGGGAACCCACGGTCTGGGCTTGCTGACCCGCCATCCCAGAGCAGGAGGTGGCGGGCCACATCAGAGGGTGCCACGGGCCACATGTGGGGTTGGGCACCCCTGGTTTAGATTTATTTAAAAGAGGACCACCAAAGGATCTGGTATTGAACTTTACTGCTTTGGTGTATGTCCCCCAGGCAAGTACCCAACCACCTCTGCCCTTTGACAGTCACTTGCCTATTAGCCTAAAAAAAAGGCCATTAGTTTTTCATTGACCAATGTGCCCGAATGTTTTTGTTACGGTATGGTTGTAGCAGTGTAAACCAAAAAATAACAAATCTATTGCTGAAAAAAAATGGCCATTATTGATTTCTAAGGTTTACATTTGGCATCCAAACATCAATAAAGTTTGCTACCCTGAACCAAACCTAGGTGCAACATATCTATTAAGCTTGTGACTGGATAGTGAAAGGAGAAGCTGCAGACTGAACTCAACTCTGTCATTCTGCACTCTCTATTAACCTATCAACTTGATTGGTTCCCAGTACTTCTCACTCTCACAGTCTGTGGCAATCATTAATGGTGAATAAAACTTTTTAAAAACAACCTGTGATTACTTATATTGTGTGACACATAATAGCCAAAAATAAAATCTTTACAGGAAAGTGCTGAAGTGCATTGCCAAAGTTCAATAACTCAGTCCACAAATCCACTGTGTGCAAAATGCCACTCTTTAATCTGTGTCAGTGCCAGTGTGCCTTAGTGCAGACAATACTTATCCCCCTAAAGTTAATGCACTCACCAAGTGTAAAAACTCCTTATCGTACTAAATGGGTTTAATAATGCTTTTTTGGATACTCCTCCTCTCTGGACTTTCTGCCCCCTTTTGGTAATAGACCAATCGCCACTCTCATCCCAGCATCCCTTCTTACCAGCTTTCTCTCAAAGAGATACATGTTACGCTACAAGCACCAGTTCATTCCAGCATGGCTGTCCATTCATGTCTGTCTGCATTTTTTTTATAAGTTGCTGACTGGGTCTGTAGGCAGGTGCAGTCTTCTTTCTCCACTGCAGGTGACGCTTAACCGCAAATGCATTGCAGAGGCAGAGGAAATCGAGAGGAACTTGGTTCGTCTATGCTTTCCAGGGTCATGAGAGCCAGCTATCCGATTGGATGCTGGAGGCCCATGTGACTCTGGTGGCCATCTTGGGTGAGGCAGAGTCAATTTAAGACTGTGGCTCCCAAGCTTGGTGCGCATTTTTGCATGTGGCTAGAGTAGGGACAGGTCACCTGTCTGGCAGGGAAAGTGATTAGCATCAGGGAGAGTAGAGTGTGTAGAGACACGCTATCCTATCTGAAAGCCTTCCTACTTGGGTATGGATCCACTAGGCTGCATGCCACTACTTGATACAGATGCTGTTGGCACATCTGAGGCCTACTTCTACTGACACATCGCTGTTACATGCTGTGAGTGCTCGCGGTCAGGTTGTCTTCCCGGGTGCCTGTTCTGTATTGCCGAACTTCAGTTACAACATATTACTGTTTCTCTGCACTGGGACTCTGAGTGTTTTCTGCTGCCACACCATGCTTCACCTACCCACAGGGTCTCTTTAAAGATTAGGGCGAAATCTGTGATAATGTAACTGAATCTCGCACGAGGCGCAGGGGGATATTCTGGTTGCAGTAGCTGAATATTGTAGTGGGATTTCAAAAGAGCACAGGAGTGATATAAGTAATTTGTGACCACATCCAATCAGATGGGTATTCAGACAGCTGCATATACCAGATGATAGCCATCAGGGGAGACTCCTTCATACACAATGTTTGGTGGAATGCTGGAATCAATTAGAAGGCAGCTGCCTTAACCACTTGCTTACTGGGCACTTTGACCCCCTTCCTATCCAGACCAATTTTCAGCTTTCAGTGCACTCACACTTTGAATAATAATTACTCAGTCATGCAGCACTGTACCCAAATGATTTTTTTGTCCTTTTTTTTCATACAAATAGCGCTTTCTTTTGGTGGTATTTGATCAGCTCTGGGTTTTTTATTTTTTGCGCTATAAATGAAAAAAGACTGAAATTTTTGAACAAAAACAAATTTTTCTTAATTTCTGTGATAAAATTTTGCAAATTAGTAATTTTTCTTCATAAATTTTGGCCACAATTTATACTGCTACATATCTTTGGTAAAAATAACCAAAAATTTTGTGGAAATTATTTGGTCTGTGAAAGTTTTAGAGTCTACAAGCTATGGTGCAAATCATAAAAAAATTATCACATCTGATGTACTGGTGGCCTATCTAATTTCCTGAGACCCTAACAAGCCAGGAAAGTACAAATGCCCCCCAAATAACCCCTTTTTGGGAAGTAGACATTTCAAGGTATTTAGTTAGAGGCATGGCGAGTTATTTGAAGTTGTAGTTTTTTCCCACAATTCTTAGCAAAATTGAGATTTTTTTTTCCCCCCACAAAATTGTCATTGTAATAGCTTATTTCTCTCACATGGCATGTGTATACCACAAATGACACCCCAAAATACATTCTGCTACTTCTCCTGAGTATAGCGATACCACATGTGTGGGAGTGGGACTTTTTCACTGCCTGGCCACATACAGAAGCCCAACATGCAGAGAGCACCATCAGGTGTTCTAGGAGCATAAATTACGCATCACATTTCTCAACCACCTATTACAATTTTGAAGGCCCTGGAGCACCAGGACAATGGAAACACCCACAAAATGACCCCATTTTGGAAAGCTTACAGCCCAAAGTATAATCTATGAGGCATAATGAGTCTTTTGAACGGTTTATTTTTATCCAGAAGTTTTTGGAAAACGGGGAAAAATAATGAAAACGCCTTTTTTTTACACAAAGTTGTTCGTTTATAAGATATTTCCAACATATAGCATTTCGATAGCAAAAATGACGCCCCAAAATACATTCTGCTACTCCTCCTGAGTATTACCATACCACATGTGTGTGACTTTTTCACTGCCTGGCCACATACAGAGGCCCAACATGCAGGGAGCACCATCAGGTGTTCTAGAAGCATAAATTACACATCACATTTCTCAACCACTTATTACACTTTTGAAGGCCCTGGAGCACCAGGACAATGGAAACACCCACAAAATGACCCCATTTTGGAAAGCTAACACCCCAACGTATAATCTATGAGGCATAATGAGTCTTTTGAATGGTTCATTTTTTTCAGAAGTTTTTGAAAAATGTGGGAAAAAAATGAAAACGCATTTTTTTTACACAAAGTTGTCGGTTTATAAGCTATCTCCAACACATAGCATTTAGATAGCAAAAATGACACCCCAAAATACATTCTGCTACTCCTCCTGAGTATGGCGATACCACATGTGTGAGACTTCTACACAGCCTGGCCACATACAGAGATCCAACATGCAAGGAACACCGTCAGGTGTTCCAGGGACACATAGCATGCACATACCAAGAATTACACCCCAAAATACATTATGCTGAGCAAAGCGTAAACAAAATATTACCTGTGGTTGTAGTAGCGCAGTTGTACACAGGAGGATAGCACTGGTCCAGGCAGCAGGCAGGGACTTGGTCAGCAACGGCGAACACAGTTGTCCAGGCAGCAGGCAGGGTTACTGTCCATATAAAGTCCAGGGTCAGTGCAGGCAGAGATATTGTCAGCAGTGCCAAAAATATTGGTCCTGGTAGTAGGCAGGTCCATGTGGTGTGGTCAGTGCGACAGGCAGAGGCATGACGGCAGTAAGTCCTACAGGCAGAAGTAGGGCCTCGTTCAGGACAGAATCCCACCCAAATCTTTTTGAAGCCTCCAAGTCTCCAGACCCTAATCTAGGATTGAGAAAACAAAAAAAATGTTTTCTTCATCCAGAAAAACAATTCTGGAGCCCCTCACATATGTGAGACCCCTGTGTTGAATCCCACTAGTCCAGTAGCAGGGTACAAGCTTAGTCCATGAAGCAGGCAAAAAACATGGTCAAACAGTCCAATGTCAGTTCCAGATCAGGCAGATGTATGTACAGAATCCTTAGGCAGAAGCATGGTCGAATAACAGTCCAGGGTCAGTTCCAGATCAGGCAGAGGTATGTACAGAATCGGCAGATAGAATCGTGGCCAAATACCAAGCCAGAGTCAGTTACAGAGGAGGCAGTGGCATAAGGGGTGTGAGGGTAAATTGCAGGAACTGAGGCTTACGTTTACCATACTTCACTAATAATTTACTGAAGTATGATAATGGCGAAAACATTCTCCTACGTAGAGGCATGGTTTGGAAGGACATTGTGCACAATAAAAAAATGTGTCTCTTCTGAATCCTGCTCTGGTACACACCTTACATTTTTTTTTACGTCGTTGGCCTGTTGGTTTGGGAGGGATTTTATCGGGAAAGTAGCGTTCGGAGAGTCGACTAAGAACATCTGATCGGATATTTCTGGTGGGCCGTTCGGGAATATAAGGGAAGTGAAAACTTCCTCCTGGTAGCTATGGAAGCGTTTGGGGTTTTGGGTGGAGTTGCGGTAAATTACATATGAATTGTATATGGCCAATTGAAAAAAATAAATTGCGACTTTTTTATACCAATGGTATGTCCGTCTTGTGGCAAGGTATGGTTCCAGCATCTGGTCATTGAAGTCGACTCCCCCCATAAACAAATTATAATTATAGATGCATTTAGGTTTTTGTATGGGGCCTATCCTTCTGGGGATTTTCACGAAGGTATCATTGTGGATTGAAGGCAACATGTAGACATCCCTTTTGTCCCTCTACTTCACTGCCAAAATCTCTTTGTTTCGTAGACTTGCCGTTTCTCCTTTTCTCAATTTCTTATTGACAAAACTTTGAGGAAAGCCCTTCCCGTTCTTTTTTACGGTGCCACAGGCTGGCGTGTTCTTCCGGTAAAGGTTGTGGAACAGGGGCAAAGATGTGTAGAAGTTGTCTATGTATAAATTGTAGCCTTTCTCCAGTAATGGGTATATGAGGTCCCAAACAATTTTCTCGCTTTATCCCAAGTAGTCTGGGCAATTAGGGGGTTGCAGCTGGGTGTCCTTCCCTTCGTACACTTTGAAGGCATATATGTACCCTGTGACTCGGTCACATAATTTATGTATATAATACCTTCACCCCATAGCGGGCCCTTTTACTGGGAATAAATTGTTTTATTTTAAGCCTGCCACTAAACTTAACAAGGGAATCATCCACACATATGTTTTTGTCCGGGGTAAACAGCTGGGGAAATACTTCAGAAAAATTATTTAGAAGTGGCCGAATTTTGAAAAGCCTGTCATAGTTTGGGTCATTTCGGGGAGGGCACTGGGTATTGTCATTGAAATGAAGGAACCTCATTATCATGAGGTATCTGTTTCTGGGCATTACCTTGCAGAATACTGGCATGTGGTGGATGGGGTGGGTTGACCAATAGGACATCAAAGTGTTTTTTTGGTGAGTCCCATATTAAATGTGAGGCCTAAAAAAACCTTCAACTCCTCCACTGCTGGGTCTCTCCACTCGTAGGGACGGGCATAGTAGGACGTTGGATTATTTAAAATAAATTTCTGTGCATAAAGGTTGCACTGGGCCACAATATTTGATAGCATGTCCTCGGTAAAAATGAAATCAAAAAAATTGTTTAGGGAAAAATTCTTTGTGTCCACCTGGACTCCTGGCTGGGCAGTGAAAGGGGGAATTTGGCCTCTCCTGAATTAGGAGGAAGCCACAAGGGGTTCTGCAGGGCATAGGGAAGGCTGGCATAGTTCCTTGGCCTTTCTTGCCGAGGTACTGCGGTGCTGGTGGATGGCACTGCGGTGCTGGTGGATGGCACTGCGGTGCTGTTGGATGCCACTGCCTCCTCACCAGAATGCCTTCGTTTGGCGGGCCGAATATCTTCCTCCTCTGAGTCACTCAGTGTTCCACTACTGAGGACTGGCTCATAATTTATATCCGACCAGAGTCTGAAAGGGAATCCGAAAAAGAGTGCTCCCCGTTGCTCTCGTCGGCCTGGGAAAGTATTTGGTACGCCTCCTCGGCGGAAAAGCATCTTTTGGACATGGTTGCTAAGCCTGCACTGATGGGCACTGATGAGGCGGCACTGATGAGCACAGATGGGCACTGAGGTGGCACAGAGGGGCACTGATGAGGTGGAACAGATGTGCACTGATGAGGTGGCACAGGTGGGCACTGATAAGGCGGCACAGGTGGGCACTGATGAGGCGGCATGGGTGGGCACTGATGAGGTGGAACAGATGTGCACTGATGAGGTGGAACAGATGTGCACTGATGAGGCAGCACAGATGGCCACTGATGAAGTGACACAGGTGGGCATTGATGAAGTGGCACAGGTGGGCACTGATGAGGTGGTACAGATGTGCAATAATGAGGTGGAACAGATGTGCACTGATGAGGTGGAGCAGATGTGCACTGATGAGGTGGAACAGATGGGCACTGATTGGCACAGGTCAGCACTGATGAGGTGGCACAGGTGCGCACAGATGAGATGGCACAGATGGGCATTGATGAGGTGGCACAGGTGGGCACTGAGGCGGAACAGATGTGCACTGAGGTGGCACAGATGTGCACTGATGAGGTGGCACAGATGTGCACTGATGAGGTGGCACAGCTGGGCACTGATGAGGTGGCACAGATGGGGCGGCACAGATGGAGCTGTACAGATGGGCACAGATGGGCACTGATGAGGCGGCACAGATGTGCACTGATTGATTGCACAGATGTGCACTTAGGCAGCACAGATGGGCACTGATTGGCACAGGTGGGCACTGATGAGGTGGCACAGGTGGGCACTGATGAGGTGGCACAGGTGGGCACTGATTGTGAAGATGTGCAGATGTACACTGATCACCGCTGGGCAGACAGGTGGGCACAAATTGGCACAGGTGTGCACCGAGTGGCACGGGTGGGCACTGTACTGATGGGGCACTGTACTGATGGGCACTGTACTGATGGGGCTACTATAGGCACTGTAAACGTTTCTTTTACTCACAAACACTCACAGATCGCTGACAGATTCTCTCTCTCCTCACACGCTATCTCTGTGTGAGGAGAGAGAGCCGGCAATGAGAGATGATCTCATATGTTTACATTTGAGATCATCGCTCATTGGCCATGGCAATCGCGCTTTTAATGGCCGCTGTAATTGGCCATTTACAGCGATCTGTGTTTGGCTGTGTCCAAGGGACATGGCCAACACAGAATTTCCCCGATGCGCGCTCGTGAGCGCGCACGGGGAGCGAGGAAAGGGGAGGCCGTCATATGACGGCCTCCCGGGAATTGAGATCCGCGCTGTAGCCGTCAATCGGCTACGGCCGGATGTCAAGTGGTTAAAGTGATTGTAAAGCTTCGTTTTTGTTTTTTTTTAAATAACAAACATATCATACTTACCTCCACTGTGCAGTTAGTTTTGCACAGAATGGCCCCGATCATCCTCTTCTGGGGTCCCCTGGCGGTGCTATCAGCTCCTCCCTGCATCGTCTAACCCCCTAGGAGAAGCGTTACCCCTAGCGGTTACCTTGCGGGCGCGCTCCAGAGTCCACCATTTGCGTCCACAGACACAGAATGCCGGACTCGGCCCGGAGCCTGCATCTTTGGATTTGATTGACAGCAGCGGGAGCCAATGGCTGCGCTGTTATCTCTCCAATTAAGAGCCAAAAACCCCAGGCAGAGAGGTATAGCACGTCTTTGCCAAGGGATCGAAGGGGGTCAGGTGAGTAAACTCACTGTCAGAAGTTTTTTCACCCTAATGCATAGGATGCATTAAGGTGAAAAATCACGAGGGTTTATAACCCCCTTTAACTTTTGCATCACTTGTAGGACCAGCTTTCCATAGGCTCCAGATTGATGTTTGAGATCAACACTGTAACACCCTAGGTCAAACCTCTTGAGAAGGCGACTTGTTGAGGATAACCCTTGTTAGCCCAAGGGTCAAGAGCAGTTTATATTCAGACAGGCTTGAGTTAATAAATATTTTGGTCCATTTCTTATAGAAGTTTAGGTATGAGCAGCAAATTCTTGCAATAACACATTCCAGGGTAGCCCAAACATTTGTCGTCAGTCTGTAAATGTCCCTACAGGTGAAAGGGAAGCATGATAGTAGCATAGCGGAGAAGGAATGAAAACAGGAAACAGATGTCTGGTGACGTGTAGTGATTGGGTATGACTTGCTCACTAAACATGCATGTAGTCAAAAGGCAGCTGTATCCTGGCCTTGATATTGTAGTGCTGGAGATACACTTTGAGCCAAAACAGCCACGTTCCCTGAGATCCGGTCATTCTCACTCAAGAGAACACTTACAAGGATCTTGTATTTGTTAACAAACAAAATGAGCTTGGAGGGTCAATTTCTTGATATACCAGGTTGTGCTTTTAAGTGAAATGTGGGCCGAGTTATAAGTGTAATTAAATTAAATTTTAAAATATAAGGATATCCTATTGCTGTATACATGTCATTTTACACTGATGAAAACGAATTGTCTCTTGGCAGCCTCATTGCCATTATCTGTAAGTGAAAACTCTATAATCTGCCATGTGTAGTCTTTGGCTCATGGTCAAGAAATACAATCATACATCGTAGAAATACATTTCACTGTGCATACAGCTATGATTTTAAACCTAAATTCTAGGAAAATCAAAGACACAAATAAAGGAAACTCAGTAGTCATGAATACAATAAGTGTAGTACTGTTCCGCTCCTTGTTCACTGTCCAGTAAGAGGATAGGATGGGTCAATGACAGACTGCGCTCAGTGGAAGTGGGTTGAAAAATGTTGGTCATCATTCAACACAGAAGACTGAGGACATAATAGAGTTCTGCTTAAAGAGAAACTTCACCCCTCTGTGTTATATATTTTTTTATTTCCCCTTACCTGGTTTCCTGTTTTGGCTGAAGGCCACTGCACGCCAGGACCCGGATCGCTGTCTTCTCTGCTGATGTCATTCACAGCTGGTTGTCTCTTCCGAGTTCTAGCAGCCTGGCCTGCTGATGATGTTCCCATGCACATGAGCAGTTTTTTGAGATAACCCTGAAGCCTACTGGGATGCAAAGACACCTAGGTGAGAATGAAGGCAGGGCAGACTGGTGCCCAGCAGGTCTCTTGGATGTCCAGGAAGCCTAACTGTCATCACGCTGCCTCGGCCTGCACCCTGGATCGCTTTCTGCAGCCTCCACTTCGTCAGCTTCCAAGATGGCGCCAACCCGCGCTGCATCCTCAGTCACAACAGGGGACTCCACAGTGCCTGGTCCCTCGCGATAGCGGCCAGATGATTACACCATGCCACCCTTCTCACCCCCAGTGATCTCTCTCCCTGCCTTCCCAGATCGCTGGCAGTCTCCACAGATTTGGAAGAACTGCTCCTTTTTTTAGAACACTGCCTCTTCACCAGCTCTTACCCCATCCAGCGCTCTGTGTCTCTTGTGTCTGCCCACAGTGAGTACCCTCGGTGGCCCAACTCAGTCTCCTGGTCTCCCTCTTAATGCCAATGCTGAGCATAGGCTATGGGCATTTCTACAGCAGCTCCCCACTAGAGCAGATCTAGAGTCACTTGTCCAGAGAATGGAGACTCCTATGAAGGGTGAAGTACAAGCCCTCAAACAGGAGGTGTCTAAACTAGATACTCGTGTCACTGTAGTGGAGCAAGAACAGAGCACAGTGTCTCAGTCTGTACAAACCTTAAAATCTTCTAACTCTAAACCCACTGACCAAGTTGTCCAACTGCACTTACTGCTTGATGATTTGGAGAATCGCAGCCGCCGGCAGAATATACAGTTAAGAGGGGTCCCAGAATCTGTCCCTTAATCAGAATTGCGTTCGACAGTGGCCAATATCTTTAACCGCTATCTAGATCGCTTGCCAGACTCTGAGGTCGTCATTGACAGAGTTCACAGAATCCTGGGCCCAAGATCAGACTCAACAGACAGACCCAGGGATGTCCTCTGCTGCTTACATTCTTTACCCTCAAGGAGGATATAATACAGCGGGCCTGGAGGGTGGGAGTGCTGGAGTTTGATGGCGCAGCTGTCCACCTTTTGCCAGATGTTTCCAGAAAGACTCTTCTCATGCGGCGGACACTCCTGGACGGCCTGAGCGAGAAGGGTCTTACCTACAAATGGGGTCATCCTTTCCATCTCATCGTCTGCAAGGACACAGATACCTTCTCTCTATGTCATCCTTCGGAGCTGCCAAACCTGTTTGTCTTTGTTGAGATGGACCTGATTCCAATACCTAACTGGCTTACTGTGCTCGTCTCTGGGGATCCCTAGTGCCTGGTCCCCTCGGGCAGACCACAAAGGGCCCAATATAATCAACGTGGTCGGGGAGGTATCTCACAAGCTCCAGCGTCGGGGAAACCCCGACCCTCACTCCTGAATGAAGAGGCGGCCGGTTGAACCTACCAACGCACATAGTTAAAATAAATCTAGCTTTACATTTTTGCTTTATCTGTTGAACTTACAGGGACTACCTACCTCTCCCCATTTTTTCTTTGGGCTATACCTGGACTGCTGTGGAGAGGACCAGTGAACCCAGGGTCCTCCTTTTAGCATGTCCTGGTTCAATGAAAATCAGAGGCCTTTATGTTATAATGCAGGGATATGCAATTAGCGGACCTCCAGCTGTTACAAAACTACAAGTCCCATCATGCCTCTGCCTCTGGGTGTCATGCCTATGGCTATCAGAGTCTTGCAATGCCTCATGGGACTTGTAGTTCTGCAACAGCTGGAGGTCCGCTAATTGCATATCCCTGTTATAAAGAGTTAATATGGTTCCCTTTTTTTTGCCTTCTACGTTGTTTGTTACATTGCACTGTATATCCGTGAATGTTGCATTTTACTTTCGAATGCCTTCATATTTACACACCCTGGCTGTTCTGGGTTGGGCTGTGAATTTTACGGCCACACTCGGGAGTCATGGCTCTACCTCGAGACAGGGCTAGTAGCTGTATACCCCTATAACTTTGGGGCTGTTTTGTTTACCTGTCCCAAGCTTAGAGCATTAAACCAGTGCTGATTTCAATTTATACTTTGAGGGTTTTTCAATTTCCAATGGTATGATCTCTAGCAGCCCTAGTCCGCTGTAAAGCAGAGACCTTCTTTATGCTATACAGAGTTAATACAGTTCCCTTTTTTTTCGCCTTCTACATTGCTTGGTATATTGCATTTTATGTCCGTTGATATTACATTTCACTGACCAATGCTTTTCTAATTGTGCACTCTGAGCGTTCTGTGTGGGGATGTGGCTTTTGCAGCCACACCCAGGAGTCATGGCTCTGCATCGAGACAAGTCCAGCGGCTGTATAACCCCATCATTTTTGGGACTGGCCTGCTGAACTGTCCCAAGCTTAGGACATTAGACCAGTGCTGATTTCAACTTTTTCTTTGCGGCTTTTTCAATTTTCAACTTATTACTAATGTATTTAGTCTGTGTTGGGTTTTTTTTGTCGGTCTACATCTATCACCTCACATTTTCAGGTAATGCTGCTTCTCCTACATAGGTTAATGTTGGCTGCGGGGGCCCCAATGGTCAGGGCTCTGTGCTTGTCCATGCCTTACTACTTCCCACACTAGGCATACTCTGCCCTGGTTGGCAGTAGTACTTCTCTTCAGAGTTTCTATCTTCTTGCACTAGGCTCTTTTTCTTTCCTTTTACCTTCATTTTATATATAAAATTCACACCAGAGCCACTGCGGAGATGTGTGATTTGGCTACATAGAGAGCCGGTCTCAATCTCCTGCTATGCGAATTGGATGCAGAGAAAGCCGCATCCAATTCGCAATAGTGTGAACCCAGCCTGAAGGCTGCTATGTCGGCCCCGGCGAGGTACCAGCAACTCGAGCTTTAAAGAACTGTAGTTGTGGGGGTTCTTCTCAGTGGGCCATAGGCTTCTGGTGGCATAAGCAGTCACCCTCTGTTGGTCATCCTGCACTTGGGCCAGGGCAGCCCCCAGACCCTTGAGGCACGCATCCATGTGTACCCAGAATGGCTGGGTGTAGTCTGCGTAGACCAGCAACAGGGGCTGAGGTCAGTCTTTGCTTCAATGTTTCAAAAGCCTGTTGTTGTGGTTCATGCCATTGGGCTTGAATGGAAGGTGAGGATCCGCCCTTCACAAAAACTGGGTCAGCGTGGCGCTATCTGGGCGAATGTCAGGAGGAACCGCCGGTAATATCACACCAGACCCAGAAAGGAAGGTAGTTCAGTAATGGTTTTAGGGGAGTGCTAATCCTGGAAAGGCTGTAATTTGCCTGTGTCTGGGGAAACGCCTCCAGCTTTGACCACATGCCCCAAGTACTGGATCTTTTGCTTCATCAAGCGACACTTGCTGGGCTTAAAGTGTTACTAAACTCAGGACCCTGCAGTGACTATACCTGGTCTCTCACAGTACACAGAATATGGAAATTAAATTATTTTAGTAAATTTAAACTGCTAAATACCTTTTCTCTTCAGCAGTATACTGTATAACAGTCTTATGACTTCTATACGTGTTTAGTTAAAGCTTATAAAGCTGCATGACCCCTGATCCTCTGTCTGGACAGTGCTGATTGACCCTGTGCTGATCAAATGCACCCTCCCAAGAAAAAATAACTTACCAAACTGAGCATGTGCAGAGTACCCCCAAGGCTCTGTTCTATCAGGAGATGGATTGGGGACTGTGGAAGAAGGGGAGAATCATAGAAGACAGGATCAAACAGCCTTTTGACACAATGCGCAGGATTAACCCCTTAGGTTCCACAGTGAGTATAACAAATATGCTTTATTGCATATACTGACTGATTTTACTGTGGGTTTAGTAACACTTTACGTTTTGCACATATGGAAGAACCATATTGCACAAATGGAAGAACACCCAGTCCAGATGTTTTGTGTGCTCCTTGAAAGTCTTCGAGAAGATGATAATATAATCTGTCAGGGCTGGGCTCAGCCCTTCCTTCTCTGAGCTGGCCGCTCAGCTGTCGGCTAATTGCCAGCTACTATCTCTCCACAGTGACTCACCTGTTGATGATATCCTGCTCGTCAGTCCTGCCTACTTAAGCCATCCAGCCCAGATGATCTCTGCCTTTGCCTTGGTCACATCTCCAGAGACGCTCTCCTGTGTTCCTGTTAAAGACTTGCTTGGCTGACATTCCTTCTGGCTCCAGATCCTGCTTGCTGTTCTACTACGCTCATCTCTAGCTCCCTGATGTTTTGGCTTGTCTGACTATCTGTTCAGGTTCCTGAACTCTGGCTATGTTTTGACTATGTTTACTCTGTTTACCTTTTTATTATTATTATTTAACAAGTGTGATTTAACTGTACTTCTCTCTCAGTCTGATTCATGGTTTCTGACAATAATCAAGGTAAACAAGCACAGTCTCAAAATTGAGGTCTCCAAGACATCTCTCCATCAGGCGCTGGAAGGTGCTGAGGCATTTGCTGGGGCCGAAGGGCATACAATTGAACTTGAACAGGCCCAGGGGTGTAATAAAAGTGGTCTTCTCCCGGTCTTGATCCTGTACTAGGACTTGCCAGTAGCCACTGGCCAGATCCAGGTTAGAGAAGAACTTGACTTGTCCAAAGGCTATCAGGGATTCCTCAACCTGAGAAAGGGGGTAAGCATTCTTGAGTGTGCAGGGGTTAAGTTTGGGATAGTTCACGTAGAATCGTAGACTGCCGTCTTTCTTATGCAACAGGAACAGCCCATGGCCTGAGGTTTTCCTGGCTCGCCCCAACTTGTAGCATATTGAAAAATACACCTTAACCTTTTGGCACAACGCTGGGGGAATGTGGCGGTACCGCTCACTGATGGGCGGTATGTCCCCCATAAGAATAGGGTGGTCAATGGCTTCAGTGAATCCATAGTTTTCAGGACTGGTGGCAAACACCAAAAAGTGCTTTTCCAATAGCTGATGAAGCAGTCTCTGTTGAGGTAAGAAGAAGTATTTAAAAGTAATGTCCAACTGTTCTAAGAGGGACTTGTATTGGGTCTCATCCCAAGAAGACATGGCTGCCTGCAAGGGGACACATATCACCTCAACCCCTCAACACAGTGTAGATGTCAGCCAATGCAGTGTGCCTGGGCAGTGAGATTGGTGTTGTTTCCAGGTTAATCAGCTGTACCAACACCCTTCTGCGGTAAACCTTAGAGGTCCTCCAGGTGTTGCGAGATCCTTGTGGGGTTCTACCAACACTGTAGCTCCTTGTAGCTTCCTGTGGGCCCCCACTGGCAGGGACCAGACTACCTTTTGCAGCGGTGCCAACATTACCTTTTGCTTTGGGGGGGGTACGGGCCACTCTCACTCAACTGTTCAGGTTACCTCTTAGTAGCTCTGTGTTGTGCCTCGAAAGCCTGAAATACTCTCAGCCATACTGCCCACAGGCTGCAGCTGCAGGCCCACTGGCTCCAATGTTCATATTTGTCTTACAGGCAGGACAGATGCAAGTCCTTTTCATGTCCAGCACCACAGGCACTGCATAACTAACTGGCCAAGGGTCACAACTACTCTGACCCAATCAACCACCTGGTCCTTGGTTTGAATCTTCACCCAAGTGATGCCTTCGACTAGGATAGGCAGATTATTGGCTGCTTGGAGATACCGCCAATTGGGGTCCAGCTGTTCCCGGGCTCCAAATCTCTGCACATCATGGTCATATTCCATTACCTTGGACCCAGTGTTGATCAAACATGAGACCTCTTGCCCATTGACTAGGGCAGACATCACTGGGCTTGGAGCAACTATGCCTTCAGACTTGTTGGGACTCTGGGTTGACTTTCCCGGGGGTTGTCCCAGAAGTTAGTAGTTTAATGATAGCCTAGCAGGGTTCTATACAACTTATTATGTACTCACAAAATAAAATGTGAAACAGCGCATATAGCCAGCTGACAGGTAAAGAGCTGGGCTGGATGCCAGAAGTATCTGCTGCTCCTGCTCGGCTCACTCAATCCCAAGGACAGCTCTCAGTGGACAATGGTTTCCTGTAAAAGTGGGGTCGCAGGATGCGTTTCAGGGATTCCTCCTCTTCTTTAGCTCTTCTTCAGCTTCCAGACACTGTGGCTGCTCATCTATCCTTTCCTTGTGACTGTGTTGTGTGAGTGGGCTATTCCTCCTAGACTATATGCACTGTTTCTCATTTTATTTTGTAAGTACATAATATGTTGTTTTTAATAAAGCTCTTTGATCCTTCTACTACACCACAGGTCAGTGCCATTTTCTCCTTTCCTTTGCTTTTCTCATCCTCCTGCTGCCTCCTTTAAAATAATCTTTGGCGCAGCTCTGCCACCGGTAACTTCTCCCCAAACAGGCTCTCCAAGTGTGACATGATCTGCTCTAGGGTGGCCCACTCATGTTCTGGGAGCTCCATCACTGTGTGGTGTGCATCGGCCTCTAAAGCATTAATAGCTAGCTCTGCCACCAGCCAGACCAACCCCTGGTACAGGTGCACGGCACTCTCCAGTCTCTCCTCCTACTCTGACTGTTAGAGCCATTAAACTTCAGTATCAGGGCTAATGCCAATCCTACTGGAGCCATGTGTTATGGATGATGTGTTTCTTTAAATGCAACTATATGGTGCATCTCTGTTGTTCTTCTTCCTGTGTGGTGTTCCCTGTTCCTGCTGGGTCATTCCGTAAACATGGCTTCTGTACAGTAATAGCTTCTGCTGTCTCTTTACATATATCACATCAAACATGATGTCAGAAGATTTCTGGATCCATGCTTTTTCTACACATTTTATGCTGAGAGCCTGCTAGCCTTGATGTGAGTGTTCTTAGAACTGATTGTGCCTCCTAACAATTGCAGTCCTGACCTGGATGCTGAGTATTTGCAGCAAGGAAAACAGCATCATAGCAGCTAACAGCATTCTACTGCCTGAGGCAGTGAGGGTGAGTGGAGATGTCAGCAGTAACTGGACAATTTCAGGGCTGAGTTTGAGGACTACCCCCTAGACACAAGGTCAAATGAGATGCCTGCAGCAGTGCAAGCAGCCACACTTAGGAGGGTGATGGGCAGTAAGGATGAGCTCCGGCGTGTTCGCACAGCCCACATGCAGAGCCCGCCAGGAAGTTGGCACTGTGCTGTGCTAATCATAAGCAGTGAGACATTGTCCCGATGCGCGGCTGCATCGGGACAATTTCTCACTGCCTGTGATTAGCGCAGCACAGTACCGACTTCCTGGTGGGCTCTGCACATGGGCTGTGCAAACACGCCGGAGCTCATCCTTAATGGGCAGTGAATGCCTCGATGTTTACAAGCATAATCTGAACCTCACAGAGGAGCAAAAGAGTGACACCAAAACCATTCTGGATGCATTAGAAGCCTTCTTCAAACCCTCTAAAAATGCCATATATCAAAGATATATATTTGGCTGCTGTAAGCAAGAAGACTGTGAATCAATAGACAGGTTTGTCACATGGCTAAGAGAAAAAGCTGCAAGCTGTGAGTATGGCTCTCTGAGAGATGAACTTATTTGTGATAAAATAGTTTTGGGTATCACCAGTGAAAGCACACGCCACCACCTATTGAGGAAACATGATTTAGATCTACAAACAGCAATTGAGATATGTCGCACTGCAGAACTTACTGACAAACATATGAAAGCTATGGAGCAGGATAAACTGATTGACAATATCAATACAGCCTCTAAACAACAGCAAAGCTTCAAAAACCACCAGCATAAGTTTTAGCACAAGGGTCACCTGCACAACTCACCTGGGAGGAAGCTTGCATCATGCAAGTATTGCGGCAATGTGCATGTACGAGAGAAAGAAAAGTATCCTGCATATGGGAAAATCTGTACTGCATGTGGTAAACCAAATCACTTTGCAAGAGTGTGTCTCCCCAGTAAAATGGAAGCAAGGAAGCTGCAAACAACTGAGCAAATCCGGAGGATGCACACCTGCTTAGCACTGATATGGTTTACTCCTAAGAATGCATTGGTGCTGTAATCACAAAGGGTAAAAAATGGTATGTAAACCTCAGATTAAAAAATATAATCCAAACCTGCCAGCTAGACTCGGGTGCAACGTGTGATGTCATGAGTATAAATTTCAATATGAAACTGGCACCCAGCGTACCCCTTCAGTCTAGTAGCACCAAACTAAAGTTGTATTCAGGGGAACTAATGGAATCATTGGGGCTGTTCCAAACAGAATGCAGCAAACTGAACTTTGAGATTGTTGATGCCAATCAGAAACCGCTATTATTGGGTTCAACATGTGAACGCCTTGGACTGATGCTGTTCAGCATTCCTGCTGAGCTTCATAATGTTGTTAATCAGTCTGCAAAATCTCTGACTAGGCCACTGACAAAACAGCAAATTCTTCACGCCTCCAGTGATGTGTTTGAGGGCCCGATAGTCTTTGTTCCAGGAGAGGTTCGTTTTGAACTTGATCCTACCATTCAATCTGTACAATGTGCCCCATGCAATGTGCCTATTGCCATTAAGCCACAGGTTAAAGATCAACTAGATAAATATGAAGCTGAAGGACATCTAACTTTAGTATCAGAGCCTACAGATTGGATCAGTAACATGGTTGTTATCAGAAAGCCTGAGATCAGAATATGCATTGATCCCAAGTTTCTGAATATGGCCCTGAAACGGTCACACTACTTAATGCCAACACTCGATGATATTTTGCACAAACTACCTAAAGCTTGTGTCTTCACACTTGTTGATGCTAGAGATGCCTTTTTACAGTGCAAACTGGATGAAAAGAGTAGCTACATGACCACGTTCTGGACTCCTTGGGGCAGAAAGAGATGGCTCAAACTACCATTTGGAGTCTCTGTAGCACCTTAGGTATACCAGAGAAAGCAGCATGAACTATTAGGTGGTCTTTACGGAATTGAGCAAATAGCTGATGACATTCTTATAGTTGGCTGCGGTAATACAGATGAGGAGGCTGAGCATGACCATGATGAAAAGTTAATAGCGCTACTGGATCGTTGTGGGCAGGTGATTCTGAGGCTTAGTGTAAAGAAATTGCAGTTCAATGTGGAAGAAGTCAGTTTCCATGGACATATCCTGTCTTCACAAGGCTTAAAAGACCCGGATAAGATTAAAGCCATTGTGGACATGCCACAGCCTGCTGATGCCAAAGCGGTACAGAGATTTTTGGCTTTGTTACATACCTAGCGAAATTCCTGCCACACTTATCTGAGGTGTGTGAGCCATTAAGGCGACTTCTGGACAAAGATGCAGTTTGGCACTGGTTTCCCAAGCATGACCGGGCAGTAGAGGATATAAAACGCTTGGTCACCTCTGCTCCAGTGTTGAAATACTATGATGTCACAAAGTCTGTTATGATACAAAGTGACTCCAGTAAAAATGGTCAAGGTTGTTGTCTTTTGCAGAAAGGTCAGCCAGTTGCATATACGTCCAGAGCTCTTTCATCAGCTGAGCAAAATTACGCTCAAATTGAGAAGGAATGTTTAAGCATTGTATTTGCTTGCCAGTGTTTCCATCATTATCTTTATGGACGGGATTCAATTACAGCTGAAACTGATCACAAACCTCTGATAGCCATATTCAAAAAGCCCCTTTTGTGTGCTCCCAAGCGTTTGCAGAGCATGATGCTTACATTGCAGCATTACAACCTCAATGTCATCCTCAGGCTAATGGCAAAGCTGAATCAGCTGTAAAGATTGTTAAAAATGTATGCAAGAAAGCACAAAGTGATAGTAAAGACCCATGGAAGGCAATTTTACATTGGAGAAACACTCTGACTGAAGGCATGGATAGTAGTCCGGCACAAAGACTGGTGTCAAGGAGATTAAAGACCTCCTTACCAGTAGCAAATACGCTGCTTGAACCCTCTGTCATACAAGGTGTTAGAGAAAAGTTAAGGATTAAGAGACAAGTGTCAAAGGCACGATATGACACATCGGCCAGAGATTTGCCAGAATTGAATATTGGGGAACGAATGCGTATGAAACCATTACCTGGAGATCGAAGAGGCCGTTGGAGAATAGGTACTTGTCTGCAAAAGGTTGCACCATGCTCCTATCTTGTGGACGTTGAAGGAACTCTCTATCACTGCAATCAAGTGGATTTGAGAGAGGCAGAGCAGCCTGAATCTCAGTATTCCGTAGATAGATCAGACTCACCCAGTATCACAAGGACATACTCACCCATTGACAGTGAGGCATGTACAGAGGCAATGCCTCATACGAACACCAATGACAGTTCTGGGCAAGCAAGTATACCCGACAGCTGTCAAGCACAGAGCATGCCAGTACCTGATGAGAGGAGCCCAGTAACTTCAGAGAGGGCTAAAGGAATCCTTGCACAGGGGCCAGTCTTCACCCGTAGTGGTAGATGTTCAAAACCACCTATGAGACTTAACCTATAGAATGTGTTTTTGCTGTGTCTCTTTTGAATTTCACAATGTTCATTTATTAACACAAAAAGGGGGACATGTTATGGATGATATGTTTCTTTAAATGCAATGCTATGGTGCATCTCTGTTGTACTTCTTCCTGTGTGGTGTTTCCTGTTCCTGCTGGGTCATTCAGTAAACATGGCTTCTGTACAGTAATGGCCTGTGCTGTCTCTTTACATATTTCACATCAAACCAAACACCATGCTGGTTCCCAGTCCTTCCTCCACACCCGCCGCAAGGGCCATATCCTGCCAACTGCCGCCAAGTGTAGGTGTGGTACAGTGGTAATAATTCACACAGTCAGGTGCAATAGAAAACTTGTATTGAAGTAATGCACCAACAGTTCATAACAAACCCAGTGGGAAGACTGGGTGCACTCACAGTTTCCAGCAATTTAAACAAAGTGGGTTCCAGTTGGACCGACAGCATCTGTTGAGAGGGGCAGAATGTAGCCTGGCGGTCTCATGCCCAAACGGGAAGATGTCCAGAAGAGTTGTGTCCCTACGCTTTCCCTCTTCATCAGGAACCTTTTCCTACTGCTAGTACTGACCCTAACAGACAGGGTAGCTTTCCCTACACTACCCACTCGCAAAAAGCGCGCCAAACCCAGGGGCCGAGTATTAAATTGACTCTGCCACATATAAGATGGCCACCAGAGTCACATGGGTGGCCAACATCCAATCGGATCACTGTCCCAGTGATTCAGGAAACCATAGAACCCTGTTCCCCATGACTTCCCATCCAACTGCATCACTGGGGTTGAGCGCCACCTGCAGTAGAGACAGCACACTGCACCTGCCTACAGGCTGTAGTAAAAAAAAGTCTTGATATTGCTGAGAGGAAAAGCCCATTTTGGTAATTAGGTAAGAATAGGGCCTTGCTGGGCAAGGCAGTAAATACTAAATGTCTACAAATGTAGGGGGAAAGGGGGTTTGGGACTTTAAATGAGGTACATGACAACATGTGCCTCCATCCCTGGCTTGGGACTTTAAATGAGGTGCACAGATAATAATAGGTAGGATCAAACATATAATCAAAAGTAGTAATACATAGGCAGCACTAAAAATGAGATTTGATCCTACCTATTGTTAGCTGTGCACCTCATTTAAAGTTCCAACTCATTCTTTTTTTATATAAATGTCTACAAGTGCATCCCTAGTTTATCTATCCCTCTTCTCAAGAATTACTTTGTGCAGAGCGTCTGTTACCGCAACACTTCATATTCCTGATATGTGTCTGCTGTACCATGTACTTGTATGAGGAGGTATCCTGTTCTCCTTGTATTGCTTCCTTTGTTGGAAATCCCTGGTGTTCCTACCCGTCCCTCTGCTTTCGTATTAAAAACTGACCACACTAAGCAGGCGAGCACACCATGGTCAGTTCTCTAGCTATGCTGGGAACTCAGTGTGCTCTCCTCCAATGATCAGACTTGTCCTGACATGCTCCTTCTGCACAGCCATTCACTGGGAAGCTCAGTGTGCTGCTGCTTCTCCTCCCACCAGCTCTTATGCAGCAAAGAAGAGAGGGAATATGATCACTTAGGGAAAAGTGGTATTTATAATGTTTTATAATATCTATACAAAAATGTTTTGCATTTCATTTCTATTTTAAACCGAATGGATTGTTTTACAAGGCATCTTTTACAATCACTTTTAGGTTACTGAATGGCATATGTAATGTTTGAACGCAATCTTGGCATGGTTGGTAGGCCTTTATACTCTTCAATATGAATAAACACATATTTTATTAAAAACAACTCACTTTCTAATTTTTACATTATCTTGTTAACACACATACTGTACATTCAGTAAGCTGTAAGGGTGGCTATGTTGTCTATTTGGGCTTGTTTTTTCATCTATTGTGACCTATTGGGGAGGTCATTTTAATTCAATGAAACAAGTTCTCTATCCAAAGCATCGGAAGCCATTAATTTTCCTACATACACAACTTCTCCAGACACCTCACTTTTAGCTGCTATTAAACAGTAGAATATTAATTTGAATGAGTTTATCCTGTTCATACCTGACAAATGGCTTTCCTGTTATGGCATGATTATTCTTTTGGTAGTGAATGCATTGTACACTGCTAGCAAAAACCCAACTCCTAAAAGAAAATAATAATAAACAGGAAACAAAGCATTCATGTCTAGCAGTGTGACCAACTCTCTAAGGAATTCCAATATTACCATGGCCCATAACACTGACAAAACAGTTGTAAATGAAATTTGGCTTTAAGTGCCCTATGTGGTTGTAAATAAACATGTCTTAGTTGTCTGACTTCCAAAAAAGGTAAGGTAACATGACCTGGTGAAAATCTAAAGTAACCTAGAAAATAACAGTTGCACTTGAAGTTGGCTTTTCAGTAACTATGCTTAATCTGCATCAATACATTCCTGGGATAAACTTGGAGAGACATTTTCTATCAGAAAAGGCCTAAAATATCCAAGTGTCCAAAAGGTGCCACATCCAAATGAATATTGGAACAAAAAAGAAGACATAGGACGGGACTTTGGAGGCACCAAAGGACACTTAAGAGAGAGACAATTGTATTAAATTTAAGAATTGTATTGATACAAATGTTTAAAATCCATTTAAAATTAAAACATGATGCATACAAAAAAGTAGGCCATACATGTTATGAGCAAACAATTGCATATGATGTCATTCCTTAAAAAAGCAATACTAAAACACAACAATACTCCTACGTGTTTCAACTATAACAGTCTTCTTCAGGGAGTTCTTTGTTTAGGAGTACATTGAATAGACAACAATATAGGTGGAAGAATCATATGTGGCCCCAATTCCAGCTCCAAAACATCCAGGAATCAGGAGGCCATTCAAGAGAAGGCAGCTCATTCATCCACACTGGTCTAACAAAACCAAAAACGTGAGGCCCAGAAATGTATGGAGCAGAGTGGAGGGAGCGTCGTAGGTCCAATGGTCAGGATTCACTAACCATGTATGTTCAGACAGGAGTATATGGATTTAATTGACCAGCAAAACGATCTTGGTTTGGAAAAAAAAACCTGATAAGAAATTCTCCTAGTAAATGGTGACCATCCTCCACAAGCAACAGGGTGAGTGTCCGTGGAATCGTTGTCCGCATATGATTCTTCCACCTATATTGTTGTCTATTCAATGTACTCCTCAACAAAGAACTCCCTGAAGAAGACTGTTATAGTTGAAACACGTAGGGGTATTGTTGTGTTTTAGTATTGCTTTTTTGAGGAATGACATCATATGCAATTGTTTGATCATGATATGTATGACCTACTTTTTTGTATGCATCGTGTTTTAATTTCATATAGATTTTAAACATTTGTATCAATAGAATTCTTAAATTTAATACAATTGTCTCTACTCTTAAGTGTCCTTTGGTGCCTCCAAAGTCCCATCCTATCTCTTCTTTTTTGTAGGGATAAACTTGGGTTCAACCTGAACCCCAAAGATAGCTGTCATTAATGGGCCACTGACTGGTGTGTAGGAGATCCCCTGTCCTGCAGCTGCACATATACAAAGGGGTGGGAATGCTCAAGACATCATTCGCCTAATATGGCCACATGGCTGCCCAGCAATGACAGATAACTTCCAGGTTTGGACCAAACCCAAGCCCAAACCCACATCTATCACTATTCCTGATATGTGCTATACTATATACAGTATACCTAAAAATATTTTGTATATTAAAAATCTGTATGTTTTTCAATTAAAAGGCACCACTTGAGCTCCAGCCAATGCACTTTGCCTAGGCTGCGATTATGTCATTAGTCTGCTGCAGGTAGGAGGAAGCTTTTTCTCAGTCTCTTCCCTTGCAGTGATCAAACTAAAACATTATAACTTTGTAACAAGTCTCAAGGTGAGAGGCTGTAGCAGAGGCTGATCTGTGACAGACACCGACAAGAACTGAACAATCATCATGATTTTGATATCTCTGAGGCAGCATCCCAATCCAGGAAATAGATGCTAAACCTGGATGATACCTGAACAAAAGTGACTTCGACCTTCTGGAGAGAAAAGTAGGGGGGTAGAGTACTGTGATCTGTTTTAGAGTAAGAAATACCTAAAGTACTACATTTACACATTTTTTTTAGCATGCATGTACTTAAGCATT
The DNA here is from genome assembly GCA_037952835.1 of Lithobates septentrionalis. Lineage (NCBI taxonomy): Eukaryota > Metazoa > Chordata > Amphibia > Anura > Ranidae > Lithobates > Lithobates septentrionalis. Next base: position 53,281 of record JBBDGP010001701.1, read on the forward strand.
AAATAATTGATGCTAGGTCCACTTCAGGAATTTTTATATTACAGGCATACTAATATTGTTTACATCACTGACCACACCTACAGCACTTCTTGAACAAAGTAGCCCACATACTACCTAAACCAGGCATGTCCAAAATCCGGCCCAATTGTGGCCCCCGTTCCAGTTTAATACACTCCCCCTGGTGATTTGGATATGTACTGTATTTATTGGCGCTGCCTCGGAGGGGACAGGGAGGGGGCGGGACAAGCGCCATCAGATTACATACAAGAGAATCTCCTGTTTACTCAGGGGCGTCTGTAATAGGAAGTCCCGTCTCCTGGGCTGCCATTGGACAACTTGTCTGTCTATCATAGGAGGCGGGACTTTGTATTAAAGAGGCCACCGAGTAAACAGGAGATTCTGCTGTATGTTATCTGTCGGCGCTCCTCCTGCCCCCCGCTCCCTGTCCCCTCCGAGGCTGCAGATGGGCATCGATCAGGCTACACTGATGGCAATGGTAAGGCTGCATTCATGGCAATGGTGAGGCTGCATTGATTGCAATGGTAAGGCTGCATTTATTGCAATGGTGAGGCTGCATATATTGCAATGGTGAGGCTGCAGATGGGCACTGAATAGATTGCATTGATGGGCACTGACCCTTATTTTGCTTCACAGTTCTTTATTTAAAATTTAAGTTTTTTCCAGGTGTTATACGCTGAGGATTCGTTCGGGGCCACAAAAGATATATATATTTCCAAATAACACGCCCAAGCTCATCTCTTCACCACACACAGCCACAAAGGCAAGAGAATTCTTGTTGGGCAGTGTATTAGTGCTCGGACGAACAGACCGAATTCTAATGGTTCAAAGAATGTCAGGCAAAATGGTCGGCCCTCACGCATGTTCACTTCATCAAATCTGGTCCTCTTTGAAAAAGGTTTGGACATCCCTGATCTAAACAGGTAAAGTCACACTTCAGTCAAGGAAATCAATTCTGCAAAAATCCAAAACGAATGACATATTGCAAAAGAGAATAAGACAAACCCCAAAAAAATCTTCAAATATATTAATAGTAAAAAGGTCAGGTCAGAGCATGTAGGCTCTTTAAAAAATAATCTGTAGTGGGTGACTGGGAACTAGGGATGAGCTGAATGTTTGCCCGTTCGCCGAAGAGCGTACATTAAGGGGCGTTCGGTGCAAATTCGAGCACTGCGGAACGCCCCATTATGCACTGCGAGATCACAGTGCATTGCTGTATGATGATTGGCCAAAGCATGCACCTGACCTGCATGCTTTGACCAATCACAGCGCCCTCTGCTAAGAGAGCTATAAATGGCCAAAGGTAGGGTGCCTTTGGCCAATCATGGCTCAGGGGAACTAAGTCCACGCCCCACACTATATAAGGCTGCTTACACGGCGGCCGTGTGTAGTGTTATTTGTGTGGACAGAGAGATAGCTTTATTTAGATTAAGCAGGCAGGTTATTCAATTCAGTGGCAGTGTATTTATATATATATATATATATATATATATATATATATATATATATATATATATATATATATATACATACAGTCAGTCTAATATACAGTGGGGACGGAAAGTATGCAGACCCCCTTAAATTTTTCACTCTTTGTTATATTGCAGCCATTTGCTAAAATCATTTAATTACTAATTACTAATAGGATCAGAAAAACACCACCAATTTTCTTCAGGTAGCTTTAGGTGCACACTGTGCAGAGGACGCACTACACTAACTTGTAAATACTACAGCTGCCTGCGGTACTAATAGGATCAGAAGAACACCACAAATTTTCTTCAGCTAGGTTTAGGTGTACACTGTGCAGAGGACGCACTACACTAATTTGTAAATACTGCAGCTGCCTGCGGTACTGTACTAATAGGATCAGAAGAACACCACCAATTTTATTCAGGTAGCTTTAGGTGCACACTGTGCAGAGGACGCACTACACTAACTTGTAAACACTACAGCTGCCTGCGATACTAATAGGATCAGAAGAACACCACCAATTTTCTTCAGGTAGCTTTAGGTGCACACTGTGCAGAGGACGCACTACACTAACTTGTAAATACTGCAGCTGCCTGCGGTACTGTACTAATAGGATCAGAAGAACACCACAAATTTTCTTCAGGTAGCTTTAGGTGCACACTGTGCAGAGGACGCAGTACACTAACTTGTAAATACTACAGGTGCCTGCGATACTAATAGGATCAGAAGAACACCACCAATTTTCTTCAGGTAGATTTAGGTGCACACTGTGCAGAGGACGCACTACACTAACTTGTAAATACTGCAGCTGCCTGCGGTACTGTACTAATAGGATCAGAAGAACACCACTTATTTTCTTCAGGTAGCTTTAGGTGCACACTGTGCAGAGGACGCACTACACTAACTTGTAAATACTGCAGCTGCCTGTGGTACTGTACTAATAGGATCAGAAGAACACCACTAATTTTCTTTAGGTTGCTTTAGGTGCACACTGTGCAGAGGACGCACTACACTAACTGTAAATACTGTAGCTAATAGGACTAATAGGATCAGAAGAACACCAGCAATTTTCTTCAGGTAGCTGTAAATACTGTAAAAACACCTGCCTGCCTGTCAGTAGGAAGAGAATAACAGGAACGGATCTAGCTAAACTGGAAACAGTGTATATATATATATATATATATATATATATATATATATATATACACACACACAACACCTAGGATGTATATATATATACACAATACACTGTAAGTGCAGCTAACTGACTCGCCTGCCTACTCTATCTAACTTAAATCAAATGACACTGTCTCTCTGCCTATCTAACTCTCTCTCAGTGCTGGAACACACTACACAGGGCCGCCGTGCAGGTGGCCTTAAATAGTGTGGGGCGTGTACTAAACCCCCTGAGCCATAATTGGCCAAAGCCACCCTGGCTTTGGCCAATTACGGCTCTCTGTAGAGACGGCGCTGTGATTGGCCAAGCATGCGGGTCATAGTGCATGCTTGGCTAATTATCAGCCAGCAATGCACTGCGATGCCGCAGTGAATTATGAGCCGTGACGCGCCACTCGAATTTGGCGAGAACGGCCCATATCGTTCGTAATTCGGCGAACTGCCACACACATGGGTTCGACTCGAACATGAAGCTCATCCCTACTGAAGATGTTTCATCCTCTGCTCCCTCTGCGAAGGCAGGATGAGTTCTGCAACCTTACCCTTGTAACTTGGATCAAGAAGGGTTGCCAGCCAGTAATGGTCACTTTCCTTGATACCACAAATCCTAGAGTCCTTTTGCAGGCTTTGCAGAATCAGGGAGGCCATGCAACGTAAGTTTGCAGAGGCATTTGATTCTGAGTCCTCTGGTTCTCTAAGGATTACATGATCCGTAACTACCTCCTCCCAGCCACGTACAACTCCTTGGGTTTCTGGGGACTGAAAACCATCCCTTGGAGATTGCTGCTGAGTGTTATCCTCTACATCCTTGCTGACACAATCCTCCTCCTCTTGTTCCTGTGTGTTTGGCGGGCCTGCAAAAATGCTATCTGGATAAAGGGGGCCTTGAGAGGTAAGGAAGTCCTCCTCTCCCTCCCGCTGTTTTGCCTCAAGTGCCCTGTCCATGATTCCACGAAGCGTGTGCTCCGACAGGAAGATTAAAGGGACAGTGTTACTGATGCATGCATTGTCGCTGCTCACCATCCTTGTGGCCTCCTCAAATGGTGACAGGACAGTGTATGAATCCTTGATCAGAAAAGAAGCCAAGCTCCCCTGCCCCTGTCCTGGTACCATACTAGCACAGGTACTCATTGATGGCCCTCTGCTGTGTGTGCAGCCGCTGCAGCATTGCCAACGTTGAGTTCCACCTGGTGGGCATGTCACAAATGAGGCGGTTGGTGGGCAGGTTGCATTCCCTTTGAATGTCAGCCAGCCGAGCACTGGCATTGTTTGACAGGCGGAAATGACCACAGACTTTTTTGGCCTGCCTCAATAAATCCTGTAAGCCTGGACACCTGCTCAAGAACCACTGCACCACCAAATTCAGGACGTGTGCCAAACATAGAACATGGGTTAAGTGTCCCTGTCGGAGGGCGGAGAGAAGGTTGGTGCCATTGTTGCATACAACCATTTGTCAGAAACCATGAAATCAGACCGAGACAGTACAGTTAAATCACACTTGATTAATAATAAGAGTAAAAAGAACAAACGTAGTCAAAACATAGCCAAAGTTCAGTAACGAGAACGGATAGTCAGCCAAGCCAGAAGTCAGGGATCAAAGTAGTGGAACAGCAAGCAGGATCCGGAGCCAGAAGGGATATCAGCAAAGCCGGTCTTTAAAAAGGAACACAGGAGATGTTTCTTGTGATGTTGACCAAGGCGAAGGCAGAGCTCCTTTGGACTGGACAGCTTAAGTAGGCAGGACTGACGAGCAGGATATCAACAGCTGAGTAACTGTGGAGAGAGATGGGAGCTGGCAATTAGCTGACAGCTGCGCGGCCAGCTCAGAGAAGGAAGGGCTGAGCCCAGCCCTGACACCATTCCTGGCTGAAGCTGGCGTGGCGTCAACCACCTCTGAGCCTGCCCCTGCAGAGCTGAAAGAATCTCTGCCCCAGTGTGGCTCCTGTCCCCTAGGCAGACCAACTCAAGCACCGCATGGCATCTTTTAGCCTGACAGCTTGCATAGCCCCTTGAACGCTTACGGAGCACCGCTGGGTCAGAGGACAAATCTGCAGAAGAGGCCATAGAGGAAGGAGAAGAGGAGGGAGTGGAGTGAGCTGTGGCAGAATCACCATTAGCATTTTGGAGGCGTGGTGGCGGAACAAGCTCCAACAACATTGAACCCTATTCTGTATCCTACCCAGCTGCCAGCAGAGTTGCCCAATGGGCCATGAAAGAAAAGGTAACATCCATGCCCATGCCTGCTGGACCATGAGTCAGCGGTAATATGCACCTTACTGCTGACCGCCCTGTTCAACGAGCCTGTCCACATTGCCTTCCACATGAGAGCCGGAATGGCCTTCCGTGAAAAGAAACGGCGTTTTGGAACCTGCCACTGAGGTACAGCACATTACACAAATTCACGAAAGGGGGCAGAGTTTACCAGCTGAAAAGGCAGCAGTTGCAGTGCTAGCAATTTGGTCAAGCTAGCATTTAGACGCTGAGCATGTGGATGGCTGGGACCAAATTTCTTTTCACGGTTCAGCAACTGGGGTAGGGAAATGTGCCTGCTAAAATCAGATAGTGGTGTACTGCTAGCAGATTGGCTGCAGGTACTTGGGACACCTATTGCTATACCTTCATTCCTCTCAGTGCAGGTTTTTGAGAGAACTGGAGGTATAGTAGGGTTGGAGATCCCAGATGAGGAGCAAGGAGAAGTCTGCCTTTTTCTTTGATGTGGGTCTTTTAAGTGCTGTTGCCAACGGACTGCATGGCAGGTCATCATATGTCTGGTCAAGCATGTGGTGCCCAAGCAGCTGCTGTTCTGGCCACGCTTGATTCAGACATAGGTTGCAAACAGCAACGGTGCGATCTGCTGCACACGTGTTGAAAAAGGCCCACACCAAGGAACTTTTAAAAGTCAGCAGGGAGTCAGCAGCGCCCTGCACCTGCGGAGCTCTGCGGTGTGATGCAATAGGGTGGCTGCCCTTTTGTTGCCCCCTGGAGAACATCCTGCCTCGTTGGAGTTGTGCCTCCTTCTCCTCACTTTCCTTCTCTCTTCTCTAAGGCAACCAAGTACAGTCAGTGACCTCATCATCCCCTCCCTCCCTGTCACTGGAGCAAACTTGGCAGTATGCTGCAGCTGAGGGAACATGACTGACAGCTCCTTCTTGGGCACCCCCTCTCTCTAGGCTCACGTTACTCCCTTCCTCAACCTTGGAACCAACATCGGAGCCTTCAAATCGCTGCAAATCCTCCAGCAGCATTTACCCCACACTGTGGTCCAATAATTCTGGGGACTCGTCCATGCATGATGGTGGCTACGGAAGGAGTGACTGTGGACAAGGAGCCGGTGGAATAGGCCACTTTGGCAGCTGCGTTGGAAGGCAAACTACTCTGAGCCTGGGTGACAGAGGATGAGGAGGGCTTTGTTATCCAGTCCACCAGCTTTTCTGCATGTTCTGGCTCAATAACACAGCCAGCAGCAGAAAAAAAGGCCACCTGCAGAGGATGCACCATGTCCATGACCAGCACTGTTGACTGTAGACACAGAGGCTGCTTGCCCTTTTAGTGGCCTGTGAGCGTCTGCCTCTCCTTGGTGGCCTCCTGCACATAATGTATGTTTTGTTTTGCAACACCACACTACACTGTATTAAATACTGTGTACACCACCAGAAGTGTAGTAGAGATTGTACACACTGTATTAGATACTGTGTACACCTCCTGCACTGTATTAGCAACTGTACTATGACTGCACTGTATTGTGTACTGTGTACACCACCAGAAGTATAGTAGAAACTGTACACACTGTATTAGATACTGTGTACACTGCCTGCATTGTATTGAATCCTGAAGGGAGGGGATCATGCTGTGCTTCAGTATGTCACAGTACATGTTGGCATTCATGGTTTACTCAGTGAACTGTAGCTCCCCAGTGCTGGCAACACTCATGCAGCCCCAGACCATGACACTCCCACCACCATGCATGACTGTAGGCAAGACACACTTGGCTTTGTACTCTTCAACTGGTTATTGCCACACATGCTTGACACCATCTGAACCAAATAAGTTTATCTTGGTCTTATCAGGTCACAGGACATGGTTCCCGTAATCCATGTCCTTAGTCTGCTTGTTTTCAGCAAACTGTTTGCGGGCTTTCTTGTGCATCATCTTTAGAAGAGTCTTACTTCTGGGACGACAGCAATGCAGACCAATTTGATGCAGTGTGCAGCGTATGGTCTGAGCTGGCTGACCCCCCACCCCTTCAATCTCTGCAGCAATGCTGGCAGCACTCATATGTCTATTTCCCAAAGCCAACCTCTGGATATGACGCTGAGCATGTGCACTCAACTTCTTTGGTCGACCATGGCGAGGCCTGTTCTGAGTGGAACCTGTCCAGTTAAACCGCTGTATGGTCTTGGCCACCGTGCTGAAACTCAGTTTCAGGGTCTTGGCAATCTTCATATAGCCTAGGCCATCTTTATGTAGAGCAAAAATTCTTTTTTTCAGATCCCCAGAGAGTTCTTTGTCATGAGGTGCCAGTAGTGACCATGAAGTGACCAGTATGAGAGAGTGAGAGCGATAACACCAAATTTAACACACCTGCTCCCCATTCACACCTGAGACCTTGTAACACTAACGAGTCACATGACACCAGGGAGGGAAAATGGCTAATTGGGACTATTTGGACATTTTCAATTAGGGGTATACTCACTTTTCTTACCAGCGGTTTAGATATTAATGGCCGTGTGTTGAGTTATTTTGAGGGGACGGTAAATTTACAGTTATTCAAGCTGTACTCTCACTACTTTACATTGTAGCGAAGTGAAATTTCTTCAGTGTTGTCACATGAAAAGATAAAATAAGATATTTACAAAAATGTGGGGGGTGTACTCACTTTTGTGAGATACTGTGTATACAGTGGCTTGCGAAAGTATTCGGCCCCCTTGAACTTTTCAACCTTTTGCCACATTTCAGGCTTCAAACATAAAGATATAAATTTTTTATTTTTTGTGAAGAATCACCAACAAGTGGGACACAATTGTGAAGTGGAACGAAATCTTTTGGATTTTTGAAACTTTTTTAACTAATAAAAAAATGAAAAGTGGGGCGTGCAAAATTATTCGGCCCCCTTGCGTTAATACTTTGTAGAACCACCTTTTGCTGCGATTACAGCTGAAAGTGGCTTGGGGTATGTCTCTATCAGTTTTGCACATCGAGAAACTGAAATTCTTGCCCATTCTTCCTTGCAAAACAGCTCGAGCTCAGTGAGGTTGGATGGAGAGCGTTTGTGAACAGCAGTTTTCAGCTCTTTCCACAGATTCTCGATTGGATTCAGGTCTGGACTTTGACTTGGCCATTCTAACACCTGGATACGTTTATTTGTGAACCATTCCTTTGTAGATTTTGCTGTATGTTTGGGATCATTGTCTTGTTGGAAGATAAATCTCCGTCCCAGTTTCAGGTCTTTTGCAGACTCCAACAGGTTTTCATCCAGAATGGTCCTGTATTTGGCTGCATCCATCTTCCCCTCAATTTTAACCATCTTCCCTGTCCCTGCTGAAGAAAAGCAGGCCCAAACCATGATGCTGCCACCACCATGTTTGACAGTGGGGATGGTGTGTTGAGTGTGATGAGCTGTGTTGCTTTTACGCCAAACATATCGTTTTGCATTGTGGCCAAAAATTTCGATTTTGGTTTCATCGGACCAGAGCACCTTCTTCCACATGTTTGGTGTGTCTCCCAGGTGGCTTGTGGCAAACTTTAGACGAGACTTTTTATGGATATCTTTGAGAAATGGCTTTCTTCTTGCCACTCTTCCATAAAGGCCAGATTTGTGCAGTGTACGACTGATTGTTGTCCTATGGACAGACTCTCCCACCTCAGCTGTAGTTCTCTGCAGTTCATCCAGAGTGATCATGGGCCTCTTGGCTGCATCTCTGATCAGTCTTCTCCTTGTCTGAGCTGAAAGTTTAGAGGGACAGCCAGGTCTTGGTAGATTTGCAGTGGTCTGATACTCCTTCCATTTCAAAATGATCGCTTGCACAGTGCTCCTTGGGATGTTTAAAGCTTGGGAAATCTTTTTGTATCCAAATCTGGCTTTAAACTTCTCCACAACAGTATTACGGACCTGCCTGGTGTGTTCCTTGGTCTTCATGATGCTCTCTGCGCTTTCAACAGAACCCTGAGACTATCACAGAGCAGGTGCATTTATACAGAGACTTGATTACACACAGGTGGATTCTATTTATCACCATCAGTCATTTAGAACAACATTGGATCATTCAGAGATCCTCGCTGAACCTCTGGAGTGAGTTTGCTGCTCTGAAAGTAAAGGGGCCGAATAATTTTGCACGCACCACTTTTCAGTTTTTTAATTGCTAAAAAAGTTTAAAATATCCAATAGATTTCGTTCCACTTCACAATTGTGTCCCACTTGTTGGTGATTCTTCACAAAAAATTAAAATTTTATATCTTTATGTTTGAAGCCTGAAATGTGGCAAAAGGTTGAAAAGTTCAAGGTGGCCGAATACTTTCGCAAGCCACTGTATATATATATATATATATATATATATATATATATATATATATTAATATGCTGCCTGAACTGACTGAATATAGAGTAAACACTGAATATATAGTCTATGCTAAATGCAGAGTGTATATATATATATATATATATATATATATATATATATATATATATACAGTGGGGATGGAAAGTATTCAGACCCCCTTACATTTTTCACTTTTTGTTATATTGCAGCCATTTGCTAAAATAATTTAAGTTGGGGGGGCGTGGCCAGCTAGCGAAGGAGATGGTCGCTTGAAAGCACTGCTCTGCAATCAGCAAGCTCGCCGGAGAATTTAGCAGACATCCAGCGCCATACAAAGCGGCAAAAATAAACCACATCAGGTCGGGCATCCCTCCGCTACATGACCCGAAAACAAAAGGACCGGAATCCATCAGGAAGAATGACGGATTTCTATCCTCAGCCCCGTCGCTTCTCCAGCCAAGATGGCGCCGGCAGATCTCAGCAGCACAAGCGTGGCTTTCCCAGCACCACAGAGAAATGCCTGCAGCACTTCTCCCCGGACTTCTCTCACTCACAGCAGGCAAATGGCCTCCCAGTCCTCCTCCTGTTCGTCCAGCCCAGTGAAAGCTAAGCACAAACATCAGGATACACTAGATCCAGCACTGGAGGTGAGTGACATGACAGGCTCTCTAGATGACACCAGAGAACTGCAGGATTCCATTACTGAATTCCCCACAGTAAACCAACCAGTGCTAGACACCACGTTTAAGGATATGTTGGTATCCCTGCGTAGCACACTCCATGCAGATATTATGTCACCCGCTCAGCAGTTCAAATCAGAAGTGAGGGAAATTGGGGACCGAGTTACACATGTGGAACATAAAATGGGTCACTTTGCCTCTACTTTTAATGAGTTGATAGACGCTCATAACACTCATGAGGATAAAATCACTTGGATAAAAACAAAAATCGCAGATCTGGGAAGATCGCTCCAGACGCAACAATGTTAAAATTCGAGGAATCCCTGAAGAGATTAAAAATCCTCACTTAATGTCCTTCTTCACTGACATGATGAAGGATGCACTGCCAGACCTCCCGCTTGAGGATTTATTAATCGACCGCATACACAGGTTACCGAAACCTAAACACATCCCCGCTCATCTGCCCAGGGATACGATAGCTCACATTCATTTTTTTCCTACCAAGGAGAAACTAATGGTGGCCTTTAGACATGCGGATCAACTACCAGAACATTTGCAGATGCTCTCGCTGTTCGTTGACCTGTCTGCACACACCACACAGCAACATAATAAACAACTAGCCACCGTAACGAAACCTCTGAGGAATCACCACATCTCATACCAATGGAGATACCCGGCGAAACTCCTTTTTACAAAAGATGATCGATTGTACACGATCACTTCTTTAAAGGAGGGCATTCGCCTTCCACCCAGATAATGCTGCAGACAGGGCGATCTCACCGCACACCTCTCCTCACCGCAAGACCCCTTCCGCTAAAAAAGGGCCTGGATGAAAGTAACTACGGCTAAGCAAACTTAGCTCCGGCGAGCTAGTATAATGCACAAGTTGTTAAATAGCCTTACAGTTGCAGTTGTTCCCCTGAAAGTTGCGGACTATAATCTGCTCAGGTTCTGTCTAGAACCATATCTTTTTGTTTCTATCTCTGGATTTCTGTTCCCGAAGGAACAGCTGGTTCTACTCACTTTTCCTTACCTACTCACCCCCTCACTAACTGTTTGTGGTATACCCAATTATCGGACTCCAGCTTACGGTCACTAACCACACCCCAGCTACATATCTGGACTTAATTCATAAATCTGGTTTTCTGATGTACCCTTAAAATACCGAATACAAGCTAGACATATTCTTTATTCAAGCTTTTCCCTATTGAACAAGTCTACTACAAGTTGCAGTTTAAAATTTCCTCAATGAACGTTAAAGGCCTGAACAGCCCAACTAAACAGCACATGGCATGGAAAGAAGCACAACGGCTTAATTGTGACATTTTTTGTTTACAGGAAACACACTACGCCTTGCATAATCCTCCTACATACAAACATAAAAAGTTCCCTCATGTATTTCAAGCCAACGCCCCCTCGAAAAAAAGAGGGGTTCTCATTGCTATTAAGGATTCGGTGGCATTCACATTGATCTCCCTAACAGTGGATCCTCTGGGATGATATTTGGTATTGGTGGGCCAGATAAACAACATCCTCTACTCTATCATCAACGTCTACTTACCTAATGTCAGATCGATCTCCGCACTCAACAAAATTTGGAAAAAGATCCATCCTCTTTGTCAAGGTCACATTATGTGTGGGGACTTTAACGCCATAGTAGACCGCAAAATGGACACGTCAAACTCCTCACCAAGTCGCTCCCACAGAACTACCCTAGCAAACTTCCTGGAATCCTCTACCCTATTTGATGTATGGCGCTGCCAACACGCCACGGAAAAAGATTTTACCTTTTTTTCTCACGCCCATAAAACTTACACCCGTATTGATTTTTTCTTAACAGATACATTTCTTTTGCAGGAGATCCAAGAGTCAGAAATTGGTAGCATTATGTGGTCAGACCATGCGCCTGTGTCTATTTCACTGGGAAGGGGAAAGCTGGGGACGAGAGCGAACAGATGGAGAAACGATGCAGTGCTAATGGCCCGCCTGAGCAGAAGCTACAAATACAAAAAGCACTACAGGATTTTTTTTAAATAAACGCCCCGTCCACGGCAGACCCCTTCACGCTGTGGAATTTACACAAGGCCTTTATTCGAGGGGTTTTGATGAAGCAGAGTTCCATCGCTAGGAAACTTAGGACACAGGGGCTAAATGACATACTTGCTTCTATAAAATTACTAGAACAATCCCATAAACAAAATCCTCTTCCACACACATTGGCGAACCTTAATCAAGCGAGACTTGACCTTAGAGCAATCCTAACAAACCAACACCTTAAACAACTAAGAGCTTCAAAAGCTAACTTTTATCTCCATGGCAACAACGCAGGTAGATTGCTTGCAAGCCAACTTAAAGACAGAACAGCCAAACAAAAAATACCCCACATATTTCATCCCAAAACAGGTCAAAAATTACTGAACCCACAAGATATAGCGGATGCCTTTAGTGTCTACTATAGCTCCCTATATAATCTCCAACACCAGGAGGGCACCCCTCAACCTAATTCAGATACAATAGACAAATTCCTAAACTCAATTGACTTGCCCTCTCTCTCCTCAGAGGACAGGACACTCCTTAACCAATCCTTTACACAAGCAGAAATTTTAAAAGTTATTCAGACACTTCAACATGACAAAGCACCCGGGCCTGACGGATTCTCCTCCGAATACTATTAATTTTTTCACAACACCTTAACCAAACTTATGGAGGTGTTGCACAACGCCGCTGTGTCCAGAGCTTCCTTCCCGGCAAAAATGTTGACTGCAAATATTATTACCATACCGAAACCGGGGAAGGGTGCTGCATATGTACAAAATTTTAGGCCTATATCTCTTCTAAATGTCAACTTAAATATATATGCAAAACTTATCTCCACTAGGCTATAACCCTACCTACCTACTCTTGTTAAACCAGACCAGGTGGGATTTGTACCGGGCCGCCAGGCCCCTGATGCCACTAGATATATCATAAACCTCATACATCAGGCGGAGTCTTCTCGGAGGCCTTCTCTGCTGTTGACAATGGAAGCAGAGAAGGCCTTCGACAGGGTCCACTGGGGATACCTGTCCAGAGTATTGGAAAAGTTTGGCATACGAGGTGAAATATTCTCTGCCATCACTGCTTTATATACGGTCCCGTCTGCTTATGTATTCTCAGGTCTGTTCTCCAAAAATGTTACGATTTCGAATGGCACGAGACAGGTCTGCCCCCTGTCTCCGCTCATTTTTGCTTTAGTGATGGAACCCCTTGCAGAGAAAATTAGGTCCCACAATGTCATTAAAGGGATACAGGTTGGGGGAGAACATTACCCTATAACACTTTTTGCGGATATTATTATTCTGACATTAGAAGACCCAGCTAGATCATTGCCAGCAGTACACAAGATCCTCACCGAGTTCAACCTAGTTTCCCTTTATAGAGTCAATGAAACAAAATCTAGCATATTGAGCATCAATGTTAACAAAACTTTACAAACTTCCTTACAATCCCAGTTCACATACCCATGGTCCTCTAACACTCTATCCTATCTGGGTATCACTTTAACTTCTCCTCTCTCCAACTTATACAAGGAGAACTTTGCCCCACTTCTGTCAGAGATCCAAAAAGGCACCGTTAAAATAGGCAGGCTTTTCCTATCGTGGGAAGGTAGATTGGCGGCGTTCAAAATGTCCATTCTACCCAAAATTTTGTACTTTTTTAGAACGTTGCCAATCCAAATCCCACTAGCCTTCTTTAAAAACACTCAGAAAATGATATCTACATTTCTGTGGAATAAAGGCAAGTGTCAGGGTGATAACCGTAGGACGGGTAATTCTGCCAGTATTCCTCATGGTGGCGCCCTTCTGCCTATTTAAGCCTGCTGCTGGTGCATGCTAGTTGCTGGATTATCATCATCTTCCTGTTTTCCTTGTTCCTGTGTTCCTTGTTCCTGTTGTGATATCTGCTTCCTGTTACTACTCGGCTTGCCTGACTGCTCCAGTATTCCGCCTGCATTGACCCCGGCTTGTACCTGACTATTCTTCGGCTCCGCATTTGTACCTTGATCGTCCTCCTGTGTTTGACCCCCGGCTCGGCTACCTTCTCTGTTCCTGATTATCCTGCTGTACCTCACCTTGGACTGATTCCTGTGCTGAATGACCATTGGCCTGGCTCTGACTCCGCTCCTGGTTGCTCCACGGCTCCATACCTGGAATCCCTCCTTGCACGGTTGCCCTTCAACCTTACCAGCGCACCCCAGCAGCTCCCTGCTATCTGCTACTCAGCAACAGCGATCTAGCAACCCGTGCACCTTTGGGCACCGTACTCCCTGTCTCACTCCCAGGGTTACGCTGCACTTAGCCGCAAGGGGCGCCCCCTCTGCAATTCGGCCTCACATCCAGGACTCTGACAGCAAGTCTAGATGTAGTCACTATACCCTTCGGAAACATAGGAAAGCAGGTGGCATGGGAATACCAGACCTGCAGGACTACTACTCGGCCACATTATTAGACCAATTCAGGTTCTGGTTTCCTTTCCAAACTGTAAATCATGGAGCACCATAGAACATTCAATAGTAACACCGGGCACCCTGCAGTCACTTCTACTAGCAAACGCTATATCCCCTACTCTCAGTACTAGCTTGAACCATCCTACTATATCAGCCTCTATACTAGCTTGGAGGCGCTTCCTACAACATGGTAATCAATCAACCAAAAAACAAAAATCCCACTTAACATAGGAACACTTAGATTCATCAACCCCGATATAGCAACTCCCAAATGGGAAGCAAGAGGGATCAGAGAAATCTCGTCTATACTTGAGGAAGGTAGACTCATTTCATATGAGGAATTAGCTTCTAAATACTCTCTCCCAAAAGGGGAATTCCTCACATACGCCCAACTAAAATCCACATTAACTCCCAAGCTAAACTTGAATATAATGATCTCCCGGATGCCTGGAATTTCTGGACATCTCCAAAGCCCAAAAAGAAGGGAATATCACTATTTTATAACTGCCTGCATGATAAACTTACCTTTTGTGTATCCAAACCCCTGATCAAATGGGCCACAGAACTGAACGTTGATATCCCAGACCACCAGTGGCAAACAGCAATATCGAACAATATGTCAATTTCCAAATGTGCTACGTACTGGGAAATGGCACAAAAACGTCATCTTAGGTGATACTACACGCCATGCACGATAGCTAAATTTGCGCCTGAACAATCTAACCAATGCTGGCGTGGATGTGGTCTGATAGGCACTCTCTCTCACATGTTATGGTTTTGTCCCAACATACGTAGTTACTGGAACTCAGTGTTCAAACTTATTACTAAGCTGACTGGGTTCATATCCATATATATCGATATAGAAAAATTCCCAAAGAGCCTTAGACATGTGGCTATGCATACACTCTTTGCCGCACGACTAATTCTCATGAGGAAATGGAAATCAATCAAAGCCCCAAATGTTAGAGAGGTGATAAACCTCACCTCTGAGACATACTCTCTGGAACAATTAATGGCTTACAAACTAGGTGGTTTAACTAAATTCTATGAGCAATGGTCTCCTTGGAGAGAACTATACAACGAGACATAGTTCAAACCCCTCAAAATTCCCCTGCTGAAAATAACACAATTCAGCGGTCCTGATGTGAGGCTGGAACATAAGGTAATTGGGTAATCTACCATTTCTTCCCCCCTTCCCCTTTCCCCCATCCTTCCCAGTTTTTCTTTTCAATGATTCGGTTCACCATATATTGTTTTATGTTGTTTTAGCATATGTGGTAATTCTTCAGATTAATACCTACAGAATGATATAACTATTTGTTTAAGATAAGTCTATTCATAACTAAAATGCTGAGATCTTTGACACATGTGTTCCAACGCCTACATATGCATGTAATATTCTTTTTTCCCTCAATAATGTACACACATCAGCCCATATTGACAGAAAAACACAGAATTGTTGACATTTTTGCAGATTTATTAACCACTTCCTGCCCGGCCTATAGCAGATTGATGGCTGGGCGGTGGTTCCGTTATCCTGACTGGGCGTCATATGACGTCCAGCAGGATAACATGCTGCCGCGCGCCCGCGGCGGCGCACGTCGCAACGATCGGTGGAGCGGTGTGTCAGCCTGAGGGTGGGCCAACTCAATATTGAACCCTATAGACTAAGACTGGGATGCCATTAAAGTTCATGTGCGTGTAAAGGCAGGCGTCCCAATACTTTTGACAATATAGTGTAGATAGCTGCATAGACCTGATCCCTGCACTCTATACAATATGTTGGGTGTTATATAGTTTTGACCAAAGCATTATATTTTCAACAGCTGCTCATTATTGGTAATAACACCAGAGATTTTTGATCCAGGGAATATCCGATTGTCTTCTGGGGGACCAGGAAGAATTGACCATGCTACATAGAGTTTTATATTTGCCTTTCTCTGGATCACCTTTATTAGTTAAACTAGATGGTCTTTTTTTTCAGTCTAACTATGTAACTGTGTGTATTTTGCAACTATTTCAATGACGTTCTTCTCAGACAAGTGGTAGCTCTCTGTCTGTGTCCCCTTTTTTTTATTTTGAATTGTCCTTTGGTATATACAGTATGTATCTATGAGACTCTCTCATAGCACAGTAGTTAATGTGGAGCTGAACTTTTCCTTTAACAGTCCTTGTCCCTAACGGCATCTTCTGCTGGTTGCTGCCGGTCTTCGACCATCTTCATTGGCCAGTGCAGGATGACGTCACTCCTGCAGGAGTCAGTCTCCCAGGCACAAAGGGATGCACGTGCAGCTCAATTTACAGGTCACAGAAGACAGCAAGCAGGAAGGTAGGTGTATAATATTGCAGAAGAGGCATTGCATGCCTCTTCTGCAATAAAAAGCTTGCCGGTTCACAATCAACAGGAGGTTTATTTTGTGGGTACAAGGACAGGGGACTATTTAAAGCATACCTCCCAACTTTTTGAGATGGGAATGAGGGACACCTATCAGCAAAAGTATGCAGGCATAGGACACACCCCTTACCACGCCCCTTTAAAAGGAGAATTGCCCAAAACAAGATTGGTTAAACCCTTAAGTGCTTTTTTTACCACTACTATTCCTTTATATTGGCTTTTGAAATTTACAAATGCAGCAATTTAAAAATCAGATGAAAGGTTTAGCACTGGGAAACACTTTTTGTTAGATAAAAAGTGCATTTTATATACATCTATATGGATCAGACCAAAATGAGGGACAAATGAGGAGGAATGAGGGACAGAGAACATTGCTCCAAATCAGGGACAGTCCCTCCAAATCAGGGACAGTTGGGAGCTACGTTTAAAGTATATACTATTGGCTCAGACCATGCCCAGTTTTCAGTACTAAAGAGGAGTTCCACCCAGGCGGGCCATTAAAAAAAAAAAAAATTAAAAGTCAGCAGCTACAAATACTGCAGCTGCTGACTTTTAATTGGACACTTACCTGTCCCTGGGTCCAGCGATGCGGGGGATCGAAGCCCCGCTCGTCCCCCCCCTCCGCTCGTCGGCGCCGGCATTTCAACTGTGGGCGCCGGGCTGTGGCTTCACAGCCTGGCACCCACTGCGCATGCGCGAGCCGCGCCGCGCGCCGTGATTGGCCGCTCAGTCACCTGGGACCTGTAATGGGTCCCAGATGATTGACAGGAGGGAGGGAGAAGAGCCGAGCCCTTCCTGTGCCAGGGGGAAGTGATGTCACCAACCCAGGCAGAGGAAGGGGGCAGACTATGAGGGACCACCTAGCAACAGGCATTTAGAGGTGAGTAAAAAAAAAAAAAAATATCCAAATGTTTTTTTTTTTTTTAGAATTTTAAGATATGTTTGTTTTTTTGGGTGGAACCCCACTTAAGCAGCCAAACCCACCTTCACTGTGGCGTGCGTCTCATATCTTCTCCGTCCCCAAATTGTCCCTCTTTCTCAAGTTGCAGGCTTGGAAGGCATGCTGCAAGGCAAAAATGCTAACAGTTATGCCACTGTCTTCTCCAGATCGGCAGCACAAGCTATTGTAAACCAATTCTGCATCTACATCGAATCAAAAGGTCACCAAGTATTGTGAAAATAACTTCCAGATCAGCTTAAATATGAAACTTGAGAATTCTGACACCAAAACAATGTAAGCATAATTAGAAAAATGTAGTCAAGTGACTTCCTCTTCATGACAAGGTTTCAAATGGCTTTTGTCTGTCTGAAGTCTGTGCCCAGTTGTCTGTAATCAGAGCTGTACATCAGCACACTGGGAATGTTTAGAAAGGGAACACTTGCTGTGTGAAGTCACCTCCTCCTGAACCACAGCAGATTTCTGATATTCTATCACAGGAAATTCCTGATGCACCAGGAAAAGATGGAGCTGGGAAATGCAGAGGGGCCCTAAATGCCTCTGAGCTCTCAGTAAAGTGAAGAGGACACCTGGCAACAAGTGGCTTCTAAAGACCCCCCCCCTATTTATACCAACAAAGAGATAAGGGGGCACAGGTCAACTGACGTTATTGTGCCATCGATGACAAGGTACAGAATGGATGTAGAGTGAGCCTTGTGGGAGAATGAGTATCTTTAATGAGTGCATTATGCATGGAAACCATATTCTTTATATCATTTTTATATATATTTTTAAAAATGTCTCTATAATATACTGTATATATATATATAAAAAACATGAATACACAAAGATTAGAACAAGGATGATAGTGGTTTATGCATTATTTGCATTATTTTTTAAAGCAGTAATAAACCTAAAAACAAAAAAATAGATATATATATTTTGTAGCTTGCCAGTTCTTACATGTGGTGGCTGAATTCTTTTCTTTTTTTATGCTTTTTTATCTTTGATTTCACCTGGGGATCCTGCCAGTAATTTGGTCATTTTTCAACTTCCTTTAACAGACAAAACCGTTCAACAAAAATGTCATGTGGAGCAGTGGTTCCCAACCTCTCTGGCACCAGGGGAGGTGAAGCTTGGAAAGAGTGAGGGGGGTTTGCAGCTTATCAACTGGGGGGAGGGTTGCAGCCTGTCACCTCAGGGGGGAGGGGATGCTGCTTATCACGTGTGTGTGTGTGGAGGGGGGTTTGCAGCCTGTCGCCTAGGGGGGATGTAGCTTACCACCTGGGGGGGACGGTGGTTGTAGGCTGTCATCTTGGGGGGATGCAGTTTATCACCTGAGGGTGTGTTTGATGCTTGCAGCCTGTCACCCGGGGGGGGGGGGGGGCGGTGCAGCCTGGGTCTCACCAATGCTATGAGATCCTGTCCCCAGCCCAATGTTCTGCCGAAAACTCCGACTCGCCAAAATCTCCAACCACATCATTTCCGGTGACTCTCCAGCATCAGGATTGGAGATTTGGACGAGCTGGCTGTTTTCACAGGACACTATGGTACACGATATAATGAGTGGACATTGTTAGTCCGCCCACTACTAACCAACATGGCCGCCTCCAAGGCGGCAACAACTTTTTTGCTCCTTATCCGGTGTTCTGTGAAAACAGCCAACTCGTCGTCTACCGTAGTGTATACCCTGACAGTGTTCTGTGAAAACAGCCAACTCGTCGAAATCTCCAATTATTGCTGCTCGAGAGTCACCGGACAGGACGTGGTTGGAGATTTTGGCGAGTTCAAGTTTTCGACAGGACACCGGCTATCCTCGCTCCCCTTTTCCCTCTTCGTGACCACAGAGAGGGAAGGGGAGCAGGAGCCCTCTGGTGATTGGAGAGTGGCAGTGCAGGTTGTGCTGGCTTGCTCTACTTTCTTAGGTTGCAGAGCTGATGATTTTAGCTGGGTATTTGATGTCATAGTGACATCAGAATAGGCACTTTTACTTATTTCTCATTGGTTATCATGTGTACCTAAGGATTTTATTGTTTGTAGTGTGCATCACGTAGCCATGAGAAAGGGATCTGCACTTATCAAATTAATGATACTCAAGGAACAATTATTTTATACAAAGGTGTGCTAGTGACTGTACTGACTACTCTGTTCAACCTGCATGTCAAGGAATCCACTAGGCGCACTGGATCACCAAAACAGCTGACTTCAGGCACTGAACCGAAACAATGAGCAGGAATGATTTCCCTGGGCAGGTGTCCTGCGCAGCAGATGACAGCAGAGTCAAGGTAAACAGAACAAACACAATACAATTTTTGATATCCAAATCACAGGAGTGATCTTGTGTAGTGCAGACAGACAGAAGTCTAAAAGATCCTGTTGATTAGACACAGGCTGTCTATTTAAACACTCTAGATTGGGGCAGATGTGTGCTACATCAAGACCTGAGCTGCAGTATTCAGTGACCATAAGCAAGTGGTGAATACTCAAGGCTGATCCTTTAACTGTGCCTTTCTACAGATGTTCCCCCTTAGCAAGCCATTACAGTTTCTATATTAAAGAGAATCCTGCTAAGACTCTACTATGCTCTCTACTTATTGCTTAAATTTAATTCTTCCATGTGATTCCAAACTTCTCTGTCTCATACATTTCCTCTTCCTCATACTTATGTAGCGCACCCCCTTAAGGGCTGCAGATGAACTGGGATCCCCCACCCTGCACAGCCAGGCACACCAAATTTTCACAGGCACTTCAGAGACAAAGAACAGTCAGTGATTTTTTTTTGTAGTTTATTGAGGGTTAATAACTTGAATGAGGATGGGAAATTACGGGATGCCCACCTGACTTCAGCAACCAACACTTTAACAACATCTTCAGGGACATCTCTCTATATACAGTCTATATACAGCCTCCTTGACACCCCTCCTGCACTTTACTTGATTGCAGACTCCAGCTGGATCACTGTAAATGAATCTGACAGACACGGTCAGATTTAGCAATGGCCTTTTGCAGCAAGAACTTGAACCCTTTTTTTGTGTAGCAGATTACAGTGATCAGCTGCTTGCACTCTTCCTCTTGTGGCTGCTGGTCCCAGCCCCACCTCTTCAGGCACTGCCAACCCACCTGGCTGCAGCTGCCCCTTTCACTAGCCCTCCAGACTAACTTTCCTCAACAGTCCTCCCTCTCACCCGCCCACCTACTGACTCTGCAGGAGATCTCCCAGGGAAGGGATGAAGACTTGGCACAACATGGTCTTCAGGGAGAACTGGCTATGTATAGCAGTCTCCCTCCTTGTAAGTCCCCAGTGTGTGCTGCTCTACTCACACTGTCCTCCACTTGCTCCTGTGCCTGCAGGAAGGACTTTCTCTGTGTGTTGTGGCAGGATCCTTCCAGCACCCGAGCTCTGGCCAAAGGTCACCCCCCTAGACTAGGGGGTACCCCAAAGGGCCACCGACATCCTCCACAGCACTAAATCTCCATCTTCCATTTTTCTGCTCCTACTGGCATGGCTCATGCCTATTTATAAGGTGAGCCTACCCCCTGCCAGCCCTTTACTGGGGAATGGCCGAGGCCCTCATAAATATTCAAAACAGCTCCTCCTAACCTTCACCCACTAACTCTAGAATTTTCTACAACCTTCTAGACCAGAGAGAGGCACCGGAGGAGCTGTGAGTCATCCAACCCTGAGATGACTCACTGAGCCCTGACCCAGATTCATAGCTCAGGCTTAGCCCTCAGCTACATACAGTGCCTTGCAAAAGTATTCACCCCTCTTGGCTTTTTACTTATTTTGTTACATTACAGCCTTTAGTTCAATGTTTTTTTAATCTGAATTATATGTGATGAATCAGAACACAATAGTCTAAGTTGGTGAAGTAAAATTAGAAAAATATATACATAAAACTATTTTTCAGAAATAAAAAAACTGATAATTGGCATGTGCGCATGTATTCACCCACTTTGTTATGAAGCCCATAAAAAGCTCTGGTGCAACCAATTACCTTCAGAAGTCACATAATTAGTGAAATGATGTCCACCTGTGTGCAATCTAAGTGTCACATGATCTGTCATTACATATACACACCTTTTTGAAAGGCCCCAGAGACTGCAACACCTAAGCAAGAGGCACCACTAACCAAACACTGCCATGAAGACCAAGGAACTCTCCAAACAAGTAAGGAACAATGTTGTTGAGAAGTACAAGTCAGGGTTAGGTTATCAAAAAATATCCAAATCTTTGATGATCCCTAGGAGCGACATCAAATCTATCATAACCAAATGGAAAGAACATGGCACAACAGCAAATATGCCAAGAGACGGCCGCACACCAAAACTCATGGAGGGCATTAATCATAGAGGCAGCACAGAGACCTAAGGTAACCCTGGAGGAGCTGCAGAGTTCCACAGCAGAGACTGTGGAAGATTGCTGTTCACAAGCGCAAACCATCAAACTTAAAGGAGCAGTTTTGCAAGGAGGAATGGGCACAAATCCCAGTGGTAAGATGTGGCAAGCTCATAGAGACTTATCCAAAGCGACTTGGAGCTGTGATAGCCACAAATGGTGGCTCTACAAAGTATTGACTTTAGGGGGTGAATTTTCTGTTATTTTGTCCTATTTGTTGTTTGCTTCACAATAAAAAAAAATCCTCAAAGTTGTGGGCATGTTCTGTAAATTAAATGATGCAAATCCTCAAACAATCCATGTTAATTCCAGGTTGTGAGGCAACAAAACATTAAAAATGCCAAGGGGGTGAATACTTTTGCAAGGGACTGTAAATTTACCTATACTAACAGGCCTACACTAATGCCCCGTACACACGATAGGATTTTCCGATGGAAAATGTGTGATAGGACCTTGTTGTCGGAAATTCCGACCGTGTGTAGGCTCCATCACACATTTTCCATAGTAATTTCCGACACACAAAGTTTGAGAGCTTGCTATAAAATTTTCTGACAACAAAATCCGTTGTCGGAAATTCCGATCGTGTGTACACAAATCCGACACACAAAGTGCCACGCATGCTCAGAATAAATTAAGAGACGAAAGCTATTGGCTACTGCCCCGTTTATAGTCCCGACAAATACGTGTTTTATGTCACCGCGTTCAGAACGATCAGATTTTCCGACAACTTTGTGTGACCATGTGTATGCAAGACAAGTTTGAGCCAACATCCGTCGGAAAAAATCCTAGGATTTTGTTGTCGGAATGTCCCATCAATGTCCGACCTTGTGTACTGGGCATAACAAACCTAAACTAACACCTAGCATGCACTAGAGGGTGCTACATTTAACTCACTTCAGTCCATTCTTCTGCCCCGCTTATTAAACTGTATTTTGCTAGCAAACGTGTCAAATTCTCTTCACTATTCCAATTCAAAAAGAGACATTTCACTGCTTATTCTGCTCAACCTAATCTCTGCATTTGACACTGTTGATCATTCTTCATACTCACCTTGCATCCAAGACACTTGCCTCTCCTGGTTTTCTCCATAGTCTCCCTAGGGTTTCTCAAAATTGAGCCTGAATAAAACTGAGCTAATCATCCTCCAAACCGCTGCTTGAAATGTTTTTTAAATGTAAATAACACTATAACGCTGCCTGCCTCATAAGTTTGCTGCCTGGGGGCTGTACCTGACTCAATACTGCCACTTATTGTCAGCGCACAACCTTTGTTGCCCAAAGCAACACTACTCTGCTAGGTTCACCTCTTTTATTTATTTCTATACAGTCAGAGCTGCTTCTGTCTGTGTTATTGGTTATTTGGGGGTCCAGGGCTCCGCATGTAGATTAGGGGGCCAGACGCATGGATTGGGGGGGGTGCCCCATTATGGGCCACCACTGCTCCAAAGACATAAAGGTAGATGAATTACTTGTCTAAATTGGTCCTAGTATATGTATGCATGTGAGATAGGAACTTTAGATTGTAAGCTCCTTGAGGGCAGGGACGGTGAATGTAACTTTTAAAAAAAGCACTGTGCAAGTTGTTGGCTCTATTTAAATGCCTATAATACATAAATATTTTCTCTGATGACTCTCTTCTGGTTGCATCAATACAGCAGTCTTTAATTTCAGAAATGTTTCTGGTTGCATCAGTACAGCATTTTGTATTTGTAAATGCATTTCTATCAGTATAGTATTCTGTCTCTGCGGACATGTTTCTGGTTGCATCAGTTATTGTTTATTTGTTCCATTATGTTAAGCAATTGTATTCCCCACTATGTATGTGATGTATGAATGTAATCCACAATGTTTATAAATATTCCTTCATGTTTAAATGTAACAATACATGTTTGCTGTATTTTTATTTATTTTTTTTGGAGGGGGGAGGACAAGGTAGCTGAAAAAAAAAGTACAAATTTGGCCCTGTGTCTTCTTCCATTTCTTAGATTATAAGTAGTGAAGGGCAAATCTGCTTTGGTTTCATTTAAGGGCATTTTCAGTGGGCACATCCAAAAATTCTTAAATTATGAGCTTTAAAGTGGTTGTAACCCCCTGACATGAAATATAACAAAGCAAATCACTCTAAAGTGTGTATTTGTCCCAATCCAGAGCACTAAGTGTAATTTCTGCCTGCTGCCTTGTTCCTCTGCTATCTGCATGAGTGGCTTCTGATAAGTTTTCCTGATACCAAGAGGTAAAAAGGTGACATCCTGAGCTATTCTTGTGTGCGTGTGAAAGGGGGGTGTCCCTTTCAGAATCAGTCTTCTCCATTTTCAAGGCTTATAGGCAGGGGATTGTAAAATAAAGGACACTGGTGCACTGGTCCAAATCATTTGGTGGAGGGGGGATTATGGTGTGGGGTTGTTTTTCAGGGGTTGGGCTTAGCTCCCTAGTTCCAGTAAAGGGAACTCTTAAGGTGTCATCATACTAAGACATTTTGGACAATTTCATGCTCCCAACTTTGTAGGAACAGTTTGGGTATGGCCCCTTCCTGTTCCAACATGACTGCGCACCAGTGAACAAAGCAAGGTCCATAAAGACATGGATGAGCGAGTTTTGGGTGGAGGAACTTGACTGGCCTGCACAGACTTCTGACCTCAACCTGATAGAACACCTTTGGGATGAATTTGATTGGAGACTGCGAGCCAGGCCTTCTCGTCCACATCAGTGCCTGACCTTACAAATGCGCTTCTGGAAGAATGGTCAAACATTCCCAGACACACTCCTAAACCTTGTGGACAACCTTCCCAGAAAAGTTGAAGCTGTTATAGCTGCAATGGGTGGACCGACCTAATATTGAACCCTATGGACTAAGACTGGGGTGCTATTAAAGTTAATGTGCAGGCGTCCCAATACTTTTGGTAATATAGTGTACAGTGGATATAAAAAGTCTACACAACCCTGTTAAAATGTCAGGTTTCTGTAATGTAAAAGAAAAAACAGAGACAAAGATAAATCATTTCAGAGCTTTTTCCACCTTTAATGTGACCTATAAACTGTACAACTCAGTTGAAAAACAAACATAAATCTTTTCGGTGGAGGGAGTAAACATAAAAAACTAAAGTAATATGGTTGTGTAACGACACCCCGAG
The DNA here is from genome assembly GCA_037952835.1 of Lithobates septentrionalis. Taxonomy (NCBI): domain Eukaryota; kingdom Metazoa; phylum Chordata; class Amphibia; order Anura; family Ranidae; genus Lithobates; species Lithobates septentrionalis. Next base: position 78,508 of record JBBDGP010001701.1, read on the forward strand.
TATGAAAGGGGTTAAAGTCGTTTAGGACATTCCATTTCCGAACACAAAGGCAGCTACCGAACACTTCAATCAGCCGAACAAGAAACCCATACGAATATTTCTTCCCCCAAGTACGAGAGTAGGCTCTGTCTTGAGGGTCAAAAAGGAATGAATTTTATTTTGAGATCTCACACAAATATATACTGCAGGATGAAAATACAACCTCTCACCAGAAACCTAATTAACATGAGCTAATTATCTAATCGTTTAGACAGCCTAGGTAACTCAGAGACATGACCTTTAGGACAGACTTCACGTTTCCTAGCTCACCGAATATACAATACACATTATCATACATCTCAACACAGAACTCCTTCATACAATTGCAGGGTTAATTAGCTTAGACAACAATGGCTGAAAGAGAAGCCACACTAGACTCACTAGGTGGCTGGAGTTGATGACATTAGCATCTAACAGCATGTTTCCCAACAGTATGAATCAGTCACTATTTGTAATATGGCATATCCAGGGTCCCCAGAGTCTGTGTGTCTTGGGGGACATGGACCTGAATCTAAAGTAACGCCACCTCAAGGGTCCCCAGGCATACAGCTCACAAAGAGCACCGTTTCCCCAAATGCTAGGGCCCATAATCGGTAGGCAAGAGGCTAGCATTCAGTCCCCTCCAAAAGCCTCTGTCCCGGCTAGGTCTAACACAGGAGACTAACACAGGAGGAGACCCCAGACGAGTTAGTCAGTAGTTCCAGTCCTCTAATGCTGGTATCCACACAGTACCCCAAACAAATTGTTCCAAACAGAGTATTACTCACCCAGCCAACCTCTGCCTCTCTCAGAGAACATATCCACCGCTGGGGAGAGGCCTGGACTGGCCCTTCTCCCTGGAGTCCTTTTAGCCGCTGGAGAGAAGACAGGGTGACTGGGCTCACTCTGTCATGCTGTTGGGGATCTGGGCCGACTGCCCAGCATCCCAGGGGTATACAGGTGGGGACTGAAGCCCCATCCACCTTTACAGGGAATTCGTCCTCTGTTAGTTGAGGGCAGAGGCCAGCAGCTCTCTGCCCTGTTGCCAGCCCTTCTGCTGGAAACCCCACACCATCTGCTCCGGCTAACTGTTGGGGGGGAGGCCGACTGCCCCAGCTCCCTGGAACTCTGTAGTTGTTACTGGTGCTGGGCAGAGGTTGGTAGCACTCTGCCCGGTTGCCAGCGCTTCAGCTGGGTTGGTGTCATCATTCTGGGGCGCCGTCTGCTGTTGGAACTTCCTTTCACTGGTATTGTCTCCCAGGTGCACGAACCCTTGTTGGGGGGGGGGGGGGGTGGCTGCTTCTCCTCCCTGCATCTCTGAAATCCACTGGGAGAGAGGAACCATCACCTTCTCACCTCGGGCCTCCGAAACTGCCACGGGTGTAGAGCAGGGGTCTGCAGTACTCTGTCCTGCTGCCAGTACTTGAGCAGGTGATGCACAATCTATAACATCCTCTGAACATTCCATTAAGTCCATACATTCTATAATCTGTGGCTGGAGAGATGAGCCGACTGCCCGAGCTCCCTGGAACTCCACAGTTGTTGCCATTGCTGGGCAGCACTCTGCCCTGTTGCCAGCACTTCTGCTGGGGACTCCACATCATCCGCTTCAGCTAACCGTTGGGGCAGGAGTCTGAATTCCTCCCCTCCCAAATTGTGCAGCTGCCATTGGGGAGGTGAGCTGGCTGCTTCCTTTTCCATTCCCTCATCTGGCTGCTGCGAAGTGATTGCCACCTTTTTACCATAAGCCTCCGGAACTGCCACAGGTGTGGGGCAAAGGTCTTGGACCCTCTGTCTGGTGACCAGCACCTCAACTGGGGACGTTCCTTGCAACTCCACAGATAAGGCTGTTGGTGCTGGGCAGAGCACACTGAAGTTTGGCCCTGATACCAGCTCTTCTGCTGGAGGCTCATCAGGTTGTTCTTTTTCCGCAGCAGAAAAGTATATCAAATCCCCTGTCTCTGCAACTGGTGTCTGGGGATAGAAGTTCACAATCTCATGTCTGTGGAACCCAGAAGATGCTATCAGTGCTGGGCAGAGGTTATCAGAACTCTGCCCTGTTGTCAGCACTTCAGCTTTGGGGATGGCAATCTCCAGATTTTCCACTGCCGATACTTCAGCCAGGATTTCGGAGTTGTCAACTGGTATTTCCTGATAGTCCCAGGCAAAGGGACCCCCACCCTGCTGCTGAGCAGAGTCTAGCAGCTGTCTGTAGGCGATCTCCAGCTCCCATTCCTGAACAGCCAGAAACTCCAAATCTTTCTGTGCCCAGTGCCCTTCCGAGACATTCAGTCTTCGCTCTCTGTGCTCCATTTTTTCCTCCAAACGTCACTCCCGATCACTCCCAAAGTAAAGGTCTCTGGACAGCCTCCAATACAACAATTCCAGGCCATCATAGTCAAAGCCTTCCGTGGGGCTGTCCTCCGCTGACCACGGGCACTCTTGGGCTACATACCACTCTGTAGCTCTCGTCCAACCGCATCTCTGCCCTGATCAGCCTGCTTAACTCAGCTGTCCACTCCTGCTTCGTTTGTTCCCCCCAATAACAGCATTCGTACTTCATACTGCGACCAGTACCTTACATGGATGGAGGGGAGAACTTTTCCCTGGTGTTGCTGCTCGAGAGCTAGCGCTTTCTTCCAGAGTTCGCAACAGATAGAATCAGACCATCCCAGCAGGACCTGCTCTGATACTGGTCCTCTATGCTGTATCTGCATCTCTCGCAACCTCCTTCTGAATTCCTCTTCCATGGTGGCTGGTATCTGTACCTCTCCTCTCCTTTCCGTTGGTGCTGCTGTGACTTCTGCTGCTGCAGCACCTCTTTGCTGTAGCCAATTTGCCTCCACAGCCGCTATAACTTGGTCTATGATCTCCGCTGTAGGGTTAGGATCATAATGTGCCAGTCTTATGTTAACAGCCCGATCAAAACTTGCCTCTTTATGTGTCCTGTCTGTTACGCTGGGCCTTTCGGTTATGTTGGGTCTTTCGGCTCTACCCATTTCGACTAGTTCTGCGATAATGTCCCTCTTCTTATGGTTGTTGGCTGGTCGGCCCTGGCTCTCCAGTAAGTCCTTGAGGGTAGAGCGCTTTAGCCGTTCATACTGTGCTTCCATTGGTCTGTGTCCTCTTGTAGCTGTCCTTCTGGGCTGTGGGAATGATCCCGCTGCTTGCCACCAGTTGTAATGACACCCCGAGTATGAAAGGGGTTAAAGCTGTTTGGGACATTCCATTTCTGAACACAAAGGCAGCTACCGAACACTTCAATCAGCCGAACAAGAAACCCATACGAATAATTCTCCCCCCAAGTACAAGACGAGGCTCTGTCTTGAGGGTCAAACAGGAATGAATTTTATTTTGAGATCTCACACAGTCACTATTTGAATCAGTCACTATTTGTAATATGGCATATACAGGGTCCCCAGAGTCTGTGTGTCTTGGGGGACATGAACCTGAATCTAAAGTAACGCCACCTCAAGGGTCCCCAGGCATACAGCTCACAAAGAACACCATTCCCCCAAATGCCAGGGCCCATAATCGGTAGGCAAGAGGCTAGCATTCAGTCCCCTCCAAAAGCCTCTGTCCCTGCTAAGTCTGTCACAGGTTGCATAAGTGTGCACACCCTTAAACTAATACTTTGTTGAAGCACCTTTTGATTTTATTACAACACTGTCTTTTTGGGTATGAGTCTATCAGCATGGCACATCTTGACTTGGCACTATTTGCCCAATGTTATTTGCAAAACACTCCATATCTGTCAGATTGCGAGGGCATCTCCTGTGCACAGCCCTCTTCAGATCACCCCACAGTTTTTCAATGGGATTCAGGTCTGGGCTCTGGCTGGGCCATTCCAAAACTTTAATCTTCTTCTGGTGAAGCCATTCCTTTGTTGATTTAGATGTATGCTTTGGGTCGTTGTCATGCTAAAAGATGAAGTTCCTCTTCATGTTCAGCTTTCTAGCAGAAGCCTAAAGGTTTTGTGATAATATTGACTGGCATTTGTAACTGTTTATAATTCCCTCTACCTAGACTAATGCCGCATACACACGGGCGGACTTTTCGACCAGACTGGTCCGACAAACATTCCAGCGGACTTTCGAGGGACTTTTGACGGACTTCCGACGAACTTTCTAATGAACGGACTTGCCTACACACGATCACATCAAAGTCCGACGGATTTGTACGTGATGACGTACACCGGACTAAAATAAGGAAGTTGATAGCCAGTAGCCAATAGCTGCCCTAGCGTCGGTTTTTGTCCATCGGACTAGCATACAGACGAGCGGATTTCTGGGGAGTTACGACGTAAAGATTTGAAGCCTGTTCCAAATCTAAAGTCCGTCAGATTTGCGACTGGAAAAGTCTGCTGAAGGTCCAGTGAAGCCCACACACGATCGGATTGTCCGCTGGATTTGGTCCGTCGGCGTCCGTCAGACGAGTCCGGCCGAAAAGTCCGACCGTGTGTACGCCCCATAAGGCCCCTGTTCCAGCGGAAAAAAAACAGCCCCAAAGTATGATGCTGCCACCACCATGCTTCACTGTAGGTATGGTGTTCTTTTGGTGATGTGCAGTGTTGTTTTTGCACCAAACATATAGTTTGGAATTATGGCCAAAAGGTTCAACCTTGGTTTCATCAGACCACAACACATTTTACCACATGCTTTTGGGAGACTGCAGATGTGTTTTTGCAACATTTAGCCGGGTTTGGATGTTTTTCTTGGTAAGAAAAGGCTTCCTTCCGTCTTGCCACTCTACCCCATAGCCCAGACATATGAAGAATATGGGAGATTGTTGTCACATGTACCACACAGCCAGTACTTGCCAGATATTCCTGCAGCTCCTTTAATGTTGCTGTAGGCCTCTTGGCAGCCTCCCTGACCAGTTTTCTTCTCTTCTTCTTTTCATCAATTTTGGAGGGATGTCCAGTTCTTGGTAATGTCACTGTTGTGCCATATTATCTCCACTTAATAATGACTGTCTTCACTGTGTTCCAATATCTAATGCCTTGGAAATTCTTTTGTACTCTTCTCCTGACTGATACCTTTTAACAATGAGATCCCTCTGATGCTTTGGAAGCTCTCTGCGGACCATGGCTTTTGCTGTAGGATGCGACTAAGAAAATGTCAGGAAAGACCTACTAGAACAGGTGAACTTTATTTGGGGTTAATCAGAGGCACTTTTAATGATGGCAGGTGTGTACTGACTCCTATTTAACATGAGTTTGAATGTGATTGCTTAATTCTGAACACAGCTACATTCCCAGTTATAAGAGGGTGTGCACACTTATGCAACCACATTATTTTATTTTTTTATTTTTACTTCTCCCTCCTAAAAGATTTCAGTCTGTTTTTCAACTAAGTTGTACAGTTTATAGGTCACATTAAAGGTGGAAAAAGTTCTAAAAGGATTTATCTTTGTCTCATTTTTTCACATCAAAGAAACCTTTTAACAGGAGTGTGTAGACTTTTTATATACACTGTATATGTGAATCAGAATGACAAGAAAGACATTGTAAATCCCAAAGGGAGAGGGAGAACCGCTGCTGCGGTATGAGTACTTTGGTTTCCCGTTGACCAGAGGCAGGAATGACTTCCAAGGAGTTTTTTTGTCACTTGAAGCCTTCCCCCGGAAGTGCATCATATGCATGCGGGAATGTCTCATCGTTACCCCACCTATTGTTAGTGGCTTTCTGCGAAGCGAGGGGGACCAGAGGCAGGGGCAAGATTCTCTGCCCCCTGCCCCTTTATAATGCATGCCGCCAGTAGCATATCTGCTGTAGGTGCCATTGCAGGTGGACCAACCACGCTTTGATAACATGCTAGGAAGTGTAGAGTAGCTGCCGGTTTTAATATGTTTGACCATAGTTAATTAACGGTCAAATGTTTATGCTTTCCCTTTTAAGGCTTCTTTGCCTGGGGTATTTTTACTCTGTGCATATTTTAACACTTGTGGTGTATATCAACATGGTTGACATGGGTTTCTCTGCTGTTTGTGTTTTTTTATTTCTGCAGTTTATTCCACCCATATGTAACTTTGGGAGTGTGGTTACTAGTCTTAAAGGAGTTGTAAAGTCTCATGGTTTTTCATTAAGGTGAAAAAACTTCTGTGGTGCAGCTGCCCCCCAGAGCCCCCCTTTTTCTTACCTGAACCCGATCGTTCCAGCGACAAGCACAAGCCCAGCAGCTCCAGCCGCTGTCTCGAGTCCTCATTGGATAGATTGTTAGCAGCAGGAGCCATCGGAAAGCAGCTCCCCGTGGGGGCACCCAATGAAGAGGAGGAACCAGGAGCGCCATTGGGGGACCCCAGAAAAGGAGGATTGGGGCAGCTCTGTGCAAAACCCTTGCACAGAACAGGTAAGTATGACAAGATTGTTGTTTTAAAAAGCTTTACAATCACTTTAAAGGATATTGTATCCAGGCAGAGTACCTCCATCTGGCGTGATTACTCAGTTTTGCCTTTTTTTGTCAGTATATGCTCTCTTCTTTGTTGGTTTGCATTTTTGATAAGGTGACTCCCCACAGGTATGTATGGCATTTTTTAGTTAAATTGATATTATTTTGTGATACTGCTTTTCAGCGGTGAATCATTGTTAAAACAACTTTTAGCAACAGTGATGTATACACATTTTTTACACACTAGGATTATCTGCCACTGTGTATCTTGGCTTTACGTCAAGGTTAATGGTTCCTGTATATCTTCTTATATGGAATTTTACATTCTTGGTTCAAAACTACCATTTAGTTTGAGTTCACATTTTGAAGATAGGTTGGGAATGTGTCCAGTTTTATTTTTTAATCCCCCCTTAGTGTTTACTCTGATTTCCACTGAGAGGTTAACATTATGTGTGATATAACCCTCTTTTTGGTTCTCCCTTTCCCTTGGAATTTACAGTGTCTTTTTTGTAATTTTTATTCACACACACACACATATATATATATATATATATATATATATATATATATATATATATGTGTATATATATATATATATATATATGTATATATATATATATATATATATATATATATATATATATATATGTATATATATATATATATATATATATATATATATATATATATATATATATATGGATTTTTGATTGAAGGTTGATTATGTCATTGGTGCTGTAAGGGTAAAAGTTTTTTTCAACTACCACGTGATACACTAGAGACAAGAATTTGGATCCTGAGAAAGCTGAATGCCAAGCGAAATGTGTCCATCTACTAGTCTTCCTGTATATCATGAAGGATCTATGTACCCCTCTTATTAGATTAGAGGGTAATTAATGTGTGATGAATTTTATAGTGGATTTTAATGGATTAATAAAATTGCATTGGTTTTTATTTTTTGTTCTCCGACATTTGTTATCGTGGCACATATAAATCCTCCTGCCTCACTTTCCCCATTTGTGGTCTGTTGGGACTTTCTTATTATATATTTTATAGCGTGTTCGCCCGCCAAAGCAAACCTCCGGCTGCAGCTGGAAATTATTTAGTTAGTGGCAATCTTACTACTCACTAGCAAGTCCCTGCTGTGGAGGCTAAAACCACTTTGGATGCTAGGACGCAAGTGGCTCCTTGCATCCTAGCAACCAAGGATGCTGTGCAGGTTAGCAACCTGTCTCATCATTGGTTGCTAGGTTGCCAGAGTCAATGCAGTCTTTTGTTGATAAGGCATACCATAACAATCAATAAAGCCATGCAAAACAAAAATGATGTGGGGTTTTAAGCCTGGCTACTTAAGAAAGGGATGAAGGAACATGCGGTCCTGCTTCCCCTCCTGAACCATACTACTCTCAACATGGCTACCTTGTTGATGAGGACAATGGCTGCTTCTCCACATTGGAGACAAGAATTTGGATCCTGAAGAAGCTTAATGTCAAATGAAATGCATTGAGCTACTTGTCCTTCTGTATATCATGAAAGATCTATGTACCCCTCCTTTTAGATTAGAGGATAGTTGATGTGTGGTGAATTTTATAGTGGATTTTAATGTAGTAATAAAATTGAATTGTTTTTAATTTTTTTGTTCTCCAACATTTGTAATTGTGGCACATAAAGTATAAATCCCCCTGTCTTACTTTCCTCATTTGTGGTCTGTTGGGACTTTCTCATTATATAATGTGTTTAGATATCATATGGGGAAGGTGCCAGCCTAAATCCTGCAACTGAGATCCTCAATCTTTAAAAGGAACGCTCTATGTAGCTCAGCTGTTTTCAACACCAAACATGCACAAATACTGCATGTCTGAGAACGTGAACCCCATCCCTAATCATGAGCCTGTTTGGCCATAGCCCTCCACTGCATTTTCTGCAACAAGCTTCTATTTCAAGACATCCATGTGAAGTAACAGTCAGTACATACAGTACATTACCTAAAGCTTTCTATAGTAGTATAACCTTCTATTTATATTGACGCAAATGGTTTTATGCACTCTGTAAATGACTGTGTTATATGTCTGAGCTGTATAAATACAGGGAATAATTAAAGAGAAGCTCCAAGCTCCCCCCCCCCGCCCAAAAAAAAGTTAAAAGTCTGCAGCTACAAATTCTGCAGCTGCTGACTTTTAATATAAGGACACTTACCTATCCAGGGATCCAGCAGTGTCCGCCCCCAAGCCAATTCTTCAATCAGCTTTGGCATCTCAAGTAAGGGAAAGAGGAAGTGGAGCCTTGCAGTTTCCCGCTGCCCATGCGTGAGTCACACTGCGCCTTGTTAATGGTCTTGTAGTTTTCTGGAACCTGTGATGTGTCCCAACAGACTGCGGGGGAAGGCAGTGGCGATCTAAGTCAGAAGTGGGATCAGATACCTGTCAAAACCAGGTATACGCCCCCCATCCAAAAAAAAAGCAAATGTGGCAGTGGAGGGGGGGAGGTTGCAAACAAGCGGAACTTCCCTTTTTGAGTGGAGTGCCGCTTTAACTTAATTTCTAAAAACGAGTGCATGTGTTTTGAAAAAAAGAAACAGTAATAGAGGTTATTGCAGGAGATATTCAAGTTGTATGAATTGCTTTCATATGATTGCTAGCTAGCTGACAGTTATTAGGGGAGTTCAAGTATTAAGGGATTTTTTTAATGTTTTAATTAGTGTAAGGAAAATTTTGAATCCTCGAATCCCCTTTTTCCAGGTTAGCTGGTAAATGTGCTGGGAAAATTAGTATGTTTGAAATTTGAATCCCTGTTGTGTTTTTACTGCTCTTTGGGGCTTCTTTGCCCTCACCTATTATTATGGTGAAAACAGTTACTGAACACTAGACATGAAGTTACGGGAAAAAATCGCCAAGAGCAAAACAGAGAGAAACACTTTTTCTCTGGTAATACAAAGCTAGAACCATGTCAGCTTTTTTACATCTGCTGTTGTTTTCTGACATTGGCACTGGATGTCTCAGTTTGCCCTTCCCCTGTTGAATTCATAGATGAATTCCGGGTTCATGTTTATGCGGGAAGATGGCCATGCAGACATAGTCATAGTCAGTTTGTCCTTACAAACCAATCGTTCTCTGGTATTTTTGATTATCTGTGGTTTCAAAACCAGCTGTAATGTCTGAAAATGTCCAGCAGGGTGAGACAAAACATTTGTAAACAACATTTCTAGATTTTTTATTTAGACACTACTATAAGAAAATGTGTAATATCAGTTGGGCAGATATAGTATCAGTATAGCTGATACACTAGGCAGAATGTGTTAGAAGATTGCAGTTAATTTTATTATGTATAGATACAGAATCTCACCGACCATTTATTAGGTACATCTGTTCAATTGCTTGGTAACACAAATTGCTAAACAGCCAAATCCGCATGGCAGCAACTCAGTGCATTTAGGCATCCAGACGTGATGAAGGCAACTTGCTGGAGTTCAAACCGAGCATCAGAATGGGGAATAAAAAAGGGGATTTACAGTGCCTTGCAAAAGTATTCACCCCCCATGGCTTTTTAACAATTTTGTTACATTACATTGTTTTTTTAATGTGAATTATATGTGATGGATCAGAACGCAATAGTCTAAGTTGGTGAAGTAAAATTAGAAAAATACATACATAAAACTATTTTTCAGAAATAAAAAACTGATAACTGGCATGTGCGTATGTATTAACCCCCTTTGTTATGAAGCCCATAAAAAGCTCTTGTGCAACCAATTACCTTCAGAAGTCACATAATTAGTGAAATGATGTCCACCTGTGTGCAATCTAAGTGTCACATGATCTATCATTACATATACACACCTTTTTGAAAGGCCCCAGAGGCTGCAACACTTAAGCAAGAGGCACCACTAACCAAACACTGGCATGAAGACCAAGGAACTCTCGAAACAAGTAAGGGACAATGTTGTTGAGAAGTACAAGTCAGGGTTGGGTTCTAAAAAAATATCCAAATCTTTGATGATCCCTAGGAGCACCATCAAATCTATCATAACCAAATGGAAAGAACATGGCACAACAACAAACCTGCCAAGAGATGGCCGCACACCAAAACTCACGGACCGGCAAGGAGGGCATTAATCAGAGAGGCGGCACAGAGACCTAAGGTAACCCTGGAGGAGCTGCAGAGTTCCACAGCAGAGACTGGAGTATCTGTACTTAGGACGACAATAAGCCGTACGCTCCATAGAGTTGGGCTTTATGGCAGAGTGGCCAGAAGAAAGCCATTACTTTCAGCAAAAAACAAAATGGCACGTTTTGAGTTTGTGAAAAGGCATGTGGGAGACTCCCAAAATATATGAAGGAAGGTGCTCTGGTCTGATGAGACTAAAATTGAACTTTTTGGCCATCAAAGAAAACACTGTCTGGCGCAAACCCAACACATCACATTACCCAAAGAACACCATCCCTACAGTGAAACATGGTGGTGGCAACATCATGCTGTGGGGATGTTTTTCAGCAGTCGGGACTGGGAAACTGGTCAGAGTTGAGGGAAAGATGGATAGTGCTAAATACAGAGATATTCTTGAGCAAAACCTGTACCACTCTGTGTGTGATTTGAGGCTAGGACGGAGGTTCACCTTCAAGCAAGACATTGACCCCAAACACACTGCTAAAGCCACACTTGAGTGGTTTAAGAGGAAACATGAAAATGTTTTGAAATGGCCTAGTCAAAGCCCAGACCTCAATCCAATAGAAAATCTGTGGTCAGACTTAAAGATTGCTGTTCACAAGCGCAAAACATCCAACTTGAAGGAGCTGGAGCAGTCTTGCAAGGAGGAATGGGCAAAAATTCCAGTGGTGAGATGTGGCAGGCTCATAGAGACTTATCCAAAGCGCCTTGGAGCTGTGATAGCCGCAAAAGGTGGCTCTACAAAGTATTGACTTTAGGGGGTGAATAGTTATGCCCATTGACTTTTTCTGTTATTTTGACCTATTTGTTTGCTTCACAATAATAAAAAAAAATCTTCAATGTTGTGGGCATGTTCTGTAAATTAAATGATGCAAATCCTCAAACAATCCATGTTAATTCCAGGTCGTGAGGCAACAAAACACGAAAAATTCCAAGGGGGTTAATACTTTTGCAAGGCACTGTAAGTGACTTTCAACGTGGCATGGTTGTTGGTGCCAAACGGGCTGATCTGAGTATTACAAAAACTGGGATTCCAACCTGGTCTAACTTGGTGCTAGCAAGGTGTACCTAATAAAGTGGCCGGTGTGTTTATATACAGTTGCAATAAAAAGTATGTGAACCCTTTTGGAATGATATGGATTTCTGCACAAATTGGTCATAAAATGTGATCTGATCTTCATCTAAGTCACAACAATAGACAATCACAGTCTGCTTAAACTAATAACACACAAAGAATTAAATGTTACCATGTTTTTATTGAACACACCATGTAAACATTCACAGTGCAGGTGGAAAAAGTATGTGAACCCTTGGATTTAATAACTGGTTGAACCTCCTTTGGCAGCAATAACTTCAACTAAATGTTTCCTGTAGTTGCAGATCAGACGTGCACAACGGTCAGTAGTAATTCTTGACCATTCCTCTTTACAGAACTGTTTCAGTTCAGCAATATTCTTGGGATGTAAAGAAATAGAAAAAAAACGCTCTAAAGAGCAATTAAACACCTTGAACTGCAGCTGCAGCAAAAAAACACTAATATCGGTGTAATAGACTGGAAAGGATAAACTAAGTGCGCTTGCAATCTGGTGATCAAAAATGTGAATAGAATATAACTGAATAAATTACTATATGAATCAATATATGGTGAATATATTAGCTATCAATAGTTACATAATAAATATCAGGTTCAAAAAGTGCTTGCAAGTAGATTATAAATTCATATATTAAATAGACATTGAGTGACCTAACATAAAGATAATCAATTCCATAAATTGCTAAATGAAACTAAAAAATACTAAAGTTCATAAATTGCTAGTGCATTGGAAAATACAAGTAATAGTAGTAAAGATAAGTTCAGTCCATTCATAGAAAGTTCAATGAAGGCGCACCCATCGCATGAAGGAGAGTCACGTATCCACAGTTCATTAGACACAGCCCATGTGAGTGGAAAAGGAGGAAGGGAATGTGAAGGGAAATCCAAGCAACCGGTGAATCCAGGGGACAATAAAGATGGACCCTTACCAGAAGTGGTGGATCTCCTTAATAGCAAGGTCTTATGCGCGTGCAGGGACAGATGGATGGCGGCGTCCGGATCAACCAATGTGTGCCGCGTTCCAACAGGAGGCAATTCCAGCACGTCAGCCTAGAGGGAGGCACTCAATGGTCCCGAGAGCCGTGAGCGCAAAGGAGGCAAAAAAAAGGTTCGATAGTGTAGAAAAATTAAATAATTTATTGCTTCAAGGAAGCAGAGAGCACATCTCCGCCATACAATGTATAAAAAGTGTTAAAAAAGCCGGCATACAAAGCGAACACCTGTGTACAGCAAACATGGGGCGAACAGCATGATGGCGTACAGTGCGTAGCCACGCCCTACATGTTTCGTCATAGATGACGTCTTCAAAATATTCTTGGGATGTCTGGTGTGAATCGTTTTCTTGAGGTCATGCCACAGCATCTCAATCGGGTTGAGGTCAGGACTCTGACTGGGTCACTCCAGAAGGCGTATTTTCTTCTGTTTAAGCCATTCTGTTGTTGATTTACTTCTATGCTTTGGGTCGTTGTCCTGTTGCAACACCCATCTTCTGTTGAGCTTCAGCTGGTGGACAGATGGCCTTAAGTTCTCCTGCGAAATGTCTTGATAAATTTGGGAATTCATTTTTCCTTCGATGATAGCAAGCCGTCCAGGCCCTGACGCAGCAAAGCAGCCCCAAACCATGATGCCCCCACCACCATACTTCACAGTTGGGATGAGCTTTTGATGTTGGTGTGCTGTGCCTCTTTTTCTCCACACATAGTGTTGTGTGTTTCTTCCAAACAACTCAACTTTGGTTTCATTCTGTCCACAGAATATTTTGCCAGTGCTGCTGTGGAACATCCAGGTGCTCTTGTGCAAACTGTAAACGTGCAGCAATGTTTTTTTTGGACAGCAGTGGCTTCCTCTGTGGTATCCTCCCATGAAATCCATTCTTGTTTAGTGCTTTACATATCGTAGATTCGCTAACAGGGATGTTAGCATATGCCAGAGACTTTTGTAAAACTTTAGCTGATACTCTAGGATTCTTCTTCACCTCATTGAGCAGTCTGCGCTGTGCTCTTGCAGTCATCTTTTCAGGACGCCAACTCTTAGGGAGAGTAGCAGCAGTGCTGAACTTTCTCCATTTATAGACAATTTGTCTTACCGTAGACTGATGAACAGTAAGGCTTTTGGAGATACTTTTATAACCCTTTCCAGCTTTATGCAAGTCAACAATTCCTAATCGTAGGTCTTCTGAGAGCTCTTTTGTGCGAGGCATCATTCACATCAGGCAATGCTTCTTGTGAAAAGCAAACCCAGAACTGGTGTGTGTTTTTTATAGGGCAGGGCAACTGTAACCAACACCTCCAATCTCATCTCATTGATTGGACTCCAGTTGGCTGACATCTCACTCCAATTAGCTCTTGGAGATCTCATTAGTCTAGGGGTTCACATACGTTTTCCACCTGCACTGTGAATGTTTACATGGTGTGTTCAATAAAAACATGGTAACATTTAATTCTTTGTGTGTTATTAGTTTAAGCAGACTGTGATTGTCTATTGTTGTGACTTAGATGAAGATCAGATCACATTTTATGACCAATTTGTGCAGAAATCCATATCATTCCAAAAGGGTTCACATACTTTTTATTGCAACTGTATATATATCTATATATATACACTACCGTTCAAAAGTTTGGGGTCACCCAAACAATTTTGTGTTTTCCATGAAAAGTCACACTTATTCACCACCATACGTTGTGAAATGAATAGAAAATAGAGTCAAGACATTGACAAGGTTAGAAATAATGATTTGTATTTGAAATAACATTGTTTTTACATCAAACTTTGCTTTCATCAAAGAATCCTCCTTTTGCAGCAATTACAGCATTGCACACCTTTGGCATTCTAGCTGTTAATTTATTGAGGTAAGCTGGAGAAATTGCACCCCACGCTTCTAGAAGCAGCTCCCACAAGTTGGATTGGTTGGATGGGCACTTCTGGCGTACCATACGGTCAAGCTGCTCCCGCAACAGCTCAATGGGGTTCAGATCTGTTGACTGTGCTGGCCACTCCATTACCGATAGAATACCAGCTGCCTGCTTCTGCTGTAAATAGTTCTTGCACAATTTGGAGGTGTGTTTAGGGTCATTGTCCTGTTGTAGGATGAAATTGGCTCCAATCAAGCGCTGTCCACTGGATATGGCATGGCGTTGCAAAATGGAGTGATAGCCTTCCTTATTCAGAATCCCTTTTACCCTGTACAAAGCTCCCACCTTACCAGCACCAAAGCAACCCCAGACCATCACATTACCTCCACCATGCTTAACAGATGGCGTCAGGCATTCTTCCAGCATCTTTTCATTTGTTCTGCGTCTCACAAACATTCTTCTTTGTGATCCAAACACCTCAAACTTGGATTCATCCGTCCACAACACTTTTTTCCAGTCTTCCTCTGTCCAATGTCTGTGTTCTTTTGCCCATCTTAATCTTTTTCTTTTATTGGCCAGTCTCAGATATGGCTTTTTCTTTGCCACTCTGCCCTGAAGCCCAAAATCCCGCAGCCGCCTCTTCACTGTAGATGTTGACACTGGTGTTTTGCGGGTACTATTTAATGAAGATGCCAGTTGGGGACCTGTGAGGCGTCTGTTTCTCAAACTAGAGACTCTAATGTGCTTATCTTCTTGCTTAGTTGTGCAACGCGGCCTCCCACTTCTTTTTCTACTCTGGTTAGAGCCTGTTTGTGCTGTCCTCTGAAGGGAGTAGTACACACCGTTGTAGGAAATCTTCAATTTCTTTGCAATTTCTCGCATGGAATAGCCTTCATTTCTAAGAACAAGAATAGACTGTCGAGTTTCAGATGAAAGTTCTCTTTTTCTGGCCATTTTGAGCGTTTAATTGACCCCACAAATGTGATGCTCCAGAAACTCAATCTGCTCACAGGAAGGTCAGTTTTGTAGCTTCTGGAAGGAGCTAGACTGTTTTTAGATGTGTGAACATGATTGCACAAGGGTTTGCTAATCATCAATTAGCCTTCTGAGCCAATGAGCAAACACATTGTACCATTAGAACACTGGAGTGATAGTTGCTGGAAATGGGCCTCTATACACCTATGTAGATATTGCACCAAAAACTAGACATTTGCAGTTAGAATAGTCATTTACCACATTAGCAATGTATAGAGTATATTTGTTTAAAGTTAGGACTAGTTTAAAGTTAGCTTCATTTAAAAGTACAGTGCTTTTCCTTCAAAAATAAGGACATTTCAATGTGACCCCAAACTTTTGAACGGTAGTGTATATATATATATATATATATAGATATATAGATATATAGATATATAATATACACACTATATTGCTGAAAGTATTGGGACACCTGCCTTTACACGCACATGAACTTTACTGGCATCCCAGTCTTAGTCCGTAGGGTTCAATATTGGGTTGGCCCACCCTTTACAGCTATAACAGCTTCAACTCTTCTGGGAAGGCTGTCCACAAGGTTTAGGAGTGTGTCTATTGGAATGTTTGACCATTCTTCCAAAAGTGCATTTGTGAGGTCAGGCACTGATGTTGGACTAGAAGGCCTGACTTGCAGACTCTGCTGTAATTCCTCCCAAAGGTGTTCTATCAGGTTTTGGTATTGGAATTTGGTGAGGGGGGATTATGGTGTGGGGTTGTTTTTCAGGGGTTGGGTTTGGCCCCTTAGTTCCAGTGAAGGGAACTCTTAAGGCATCAGCATACCAAGATATTTTGGACAATTTCATGCTCCCAACTTTGTGGGAACAGTTTGGGGATGGCACCTTCCTGTTCCGAAATGACTGCACACCAGTGCACAAAGCAAGGTCCATAAAAACATGGATGAGCAAGTTTGGGATGGAGGAACTTGACCCGCCTGCACACAGACCTCAACCCGATAGAACACCTTTGAGATGAATTAGAGCGTAGACTGCGAGCCAGGCCTTCTCATCCAACATCAGTGCCTGACCTCACAAATGTGCTCCTGGAAGAATGGTCAAACATTCCCATAGACACACTCCTAAACCTTGTGGACAGCCTTCCCAGAAGAGTTGAAGCTGGAAAGGGTGGGCCAACTCAATCTTGAACCCTACGGACTAAGACTGGGATGCCATTAAAGTTCATGTGCATGTAAAGGCAGACGTCCCAAAAATTTTGGTAATATAGTGTACTGTATATTTGATTTTTACAGCAGAAGCCAGAATGTGTACAAATAAAACCTGTTTTTAATGCATATTGTTAGGCAGACCCGCTTCCTAATTGGCCAGGAGGAGAAGCAGGAAGACAATAGTGCTCTGCGCCCTGAGCCCACCCTTTTTTGAAGCCAATTAGAGCCTCGGGCTCTAATCACGTTCTTCATAAAAACAAAACACCCCATAGAAAGCAATGTGTCTGGTGCCCTGCATGTAGATTAGGGGCCGGGCGCATGGATTAGGGGGCGGTGCCCCTGCGCCCCAACGGAGCGGCCGATTGCTTACTGGAATTGGCGTGGGGACACATTGGACCCCTTCAGCTGCCTGTGCTCTTTCTGGGCTTCTAATGTGTCCCACCACCTTTAGGAGGAATGAGCTACATTTATAGCAGCTTTGGGAGAGTTGGCTGTTACCTATGAGTCTGGTGCTCTATCAGATGACATTATAAGATACCAACTAGTAACTAAAATAAACTCACATTAGAGAATAATTGCTTTTAAAACATAATTTAAAGCAGAGCTTCACCCAAAAGGGGAAGTTCTGCTTTAAGGCCTCCCCCTCCTCTTTAGAAAATTGCACTTTTTTGGAGGGGGGAGGGTGGGAGCAGATACTGGATTTTGACAGGTACCCGCTCCCACTTTCACTCAAAATGCCTAGGAAGTTCCCCCCCGCCTCCCTGCCCGCAGACTTCTGGGATACGTCACAGGTCCCAGAAGAATGCGGGACCATTCACAATGTGCAGCGCAGCTCGTGCATGTGCAGTGCGCACCCTGCTGTAAAGTCCCAAGCTGTCACGGTCGGGTGCCCACAGTTGCGATGCCAGCGCTGGGAACAGAAGACAGATGGAAAGAACGAATTGGGTGAATACACCGCTGGATCCTAGGACAGGCAAGTGTCTGTTTATTAAAAGTCAGCAGCTGCAGTTTTTGTTGCTGCTTTTATTAAACACAAATATGACTGGAGCTCCTCTTTAACTCTAGCAAAGACCATTACAATTTCAAGCCAAAGTGACTGTGGCTGAAGTAAAAACCCTCAGTCAGGGGACTGGCAGCATACAGACTGTCAATTCAGAGATTTAACTAAATTGCAAAGCAGAGCTGTACATATACAGAACAAGTACTGCTTCAGGTGTGGTTTAACACAACAAAATTAAAGTGGATGTGAGCCCTCACATATACCCAGTGAATTGAACAGCATCGGATGATACACAGAGATGAAACAAATCTCCCTACATAAGTTTTACATGTATATCTGCTGTCTTCAGCTTTCTACATTCTTTAGAAAGAGAACATTGTGTTAGAAATTTTTCTTCCTGTTTCAGAAGTGGGAGGGGAGTCTGGGCATACACTGTGTGTGAGCTGATTGGAGAAAAGGTACACACCTCCCCTCCACATAGGCAGGTAAATGAAGAAATTTGCAGAGCTGTACTGTGAATAGACAAGCTCTCTGCTTATCTCTCTCTAAGATCCCTCCCTGACAACAATTTTCAGCTGCTTTTATCTCCTTTGTCAGAGAGCTTGTCAGAAATTATCATGCTGATAACAGAGGAATGAAGCAGCAGAAAGACATGGGACTAGGGGCTTTGGAGAAAGATAAGTAAACACTACAGATATATGTGCCTAGATAAATTTCATGAATGGGGTTTATATCCACTTTAAATATAAAAATGTGCATGTGCCATAAGTGCAAAAAAGTGCAAAAAAATGGGACTCTGATTTTTTTTTTTTACATTGCCAGACAGGCTGATGAAATCAATGCCCAAGAGATCACGGTAGAAGGTGTATATAAATTTGATACAAAATTAAAGATAAAAAGGTATATTGGGTATACTCAACCTAGTTCTCACCTACTCCTCCATTAGTATGTATTCCTTATATCCAAATAAATGACTGAAAGACTACCATGACCAACAGAGTGGTCACAACCCAAAGATTATTTAACCAGTTGCCGACCGTCCGCAGTTATACTGCGGCAGAATGGCACAGGCAGGCGAATCGCTGTCATGGAACGTCGGTACCATAGACGGCCACTAGGGGGCGTGCGCCCCCCTGCTCGCCCACGGAGCCGATGCGAGTGCCCGGCGGTCTCGATAACCGCAGGGCGCCGCAGATCGCTTGGGGCACACGGAGAACCGGGATCTGTGTGTGTAAACACACAGTTTCCGGTTCTCTGAGGGGAGAACTGACATATCCTCTGTTCATACAGAGTATGAACAGGCGATCTGTTAGTTTCCCTGCACAGTCCACATCCCTCTTCAGTTAGAACACTTCCTAGGACACACACTAACCCCTTCACTGCCCCCAAGTGTTAACCCCTTAACTGCCAGGGAAATTTTTACAGTAATCAATGCATTTTTAATCGCACTGATCGCTGTATTAATGACAATGGTCCCAAAATGTGTCAAAATTGTCGGACGTGTCCGCCATAATGTCAAAGTCACGATAAAAATCGCTGATCGCCACCATTACTAGTAAAAAAAGAAATCATTAATAAAAATGCCATAAAACTATCTCCTATTTTGTAAACGCTATAACTTTTGCGCAAACAAATCAATATAAGCTTATTGAGATTTTTTTTACCAAAAATATGTAGAAGAATACGTATCAGCCTAAACTGAGGAAAAAATTTTTTTTTTATATATTTTTGGGGGATATTTATTATAGCAAAAAGTAAAAAATAATGCGTTTTTTTAAAAAATTGTCGCTCTTTTTTTGTTTATAGCCAAAAAATAAAAACCGCTGGTGGTGATCAAATACCACCAAAATAAAGCTCTTTTTGTGGTGGAAAAAAGGACGTCAATTTTGTTTGGGAGCCACGTCGCATGACCGCGCAATTGTCAGTTAAAGCGACGCAGTGCTGAATCGCAACAAGTGCTCTGGTCTTTGGCCATCCAAATGGTCCGGGGCTGAAGCGGTTAAAGTGGTTGTTAAGCCACTATGTACAATTTACTCTATCCTCTCTGTTTATTAATGTAAGTTGCCCCAGTGTCTGTGCCTTATAAAAAAATGCAGCTATATACCTAATTTGAGAGCGCGGCTTGGCACTCATGTGACCGCCTCTCTCCTCTCTTGGCCTGACAGATGCAGCGGGCGGGGCTGAGAATCCCCCGCTGACGTCAGTCAGGACGGGAGGAGAAGAGAGCCGGCTGGTCATGTGAGTGTCGAGAGCCGCTCTGAAAAACGGTATATAGCTGCATTTTTTTTATAAGGCACAGAGACTGGGGCAGCTTGCATTCATAAACAGAGAGAATAGTGTAAAAAATTACCAGTAATTTCAGCAGCAGGAGGGGAGGGAGGGGGAAGAGGGTGGAGGAGAGGACAGAGGAAGACAGGAGAGCTGCAGATGATGGAGGCACGTAAACTGACCAGGGTGTCAGGGCTCAGTAGCCATGATGAACCGTGGCCAGTTTACAGGGGCGAGGGCAGAACCAGGCAGGATCAGCCAGGTATTTCAGGTTATACAGGGGGCCAAATTACACAGCACAAGCACTGTGCTGTATAACATGCTTTAAAGGAACAGGATCCATTTTTTTGTTTAGGGTAACAAACACTTTAAGGATAACTGTGGTTTAGCTCATGATAACTTATTAGTATCAACAATTATCAAAAATAAAATATAAACATTTAATGAAAATGCACTTCTTTGTTTCTTGTTTGTTTTTGCATAAGTGAACTCTCTATATAAGTATCTCATCCACTATCGCCCACTTCTCATCCACCTAGGCGCACTGATTTCATTTTCTTCCATCTACCGGTACATTGTTTTTCTGTTTTAGCATGGGTAATGTTCTGTTTGACATGCTAAATGTTTGTTATTTGCTACAATTTATCTACTTGTACGACTGCTACTGATTTGCAAGTCACTGATTTTATGCTCTTGGCTGAATATCTGATTGCAGTCGCACGCTGTATTCTTTAAAATTTTCAATAAAAATGTATTGAAAGAGAAAAATACCACTACCTCCACAAAGTTTAAAAATGACACCGTTGCCACCAAAAAAAACACCCCCTATTGTCCAGACCATTCACACCATATTTCAGTCAAGTTAAACCCTTTTATTCAAAACTAGATGATCAAAACCAGAGAATCCTGTATTCCCTATTTACTATAAGGAATCTCCTTTCCCTCAGTCTTTGATGATTGTATGGCATAATTACTAATGTAAAAACCAAGAGGGGAACCTTTAAGATACTGTCGCAATACAATTGTGATTATTACACTAAGTTACTAGCGACACCTTCCTTATAAGGGATCCACTTAGTGCAGGTATTATGCTGCGTACACACGAGAGGAATTTTTCCGACGGAATTCCGCTCAAGTTTGGCTTGCATACACACGGTCACACAAAAGTTCGCTGAACTTTTGACTGTCAAGAACGCGGTGATGTACATCTCTAAGACGAGCCATGAAAATGAAGTTCAATGCTTCCGAGCATGCGTCCAATTGTTTCCGAGCATGCTTAGGAATTTTGCACGTCGGAATTGGTACAGATGATCGGAATTTCCGATCGAAACTTTTTCCGACTGAAAAATTGAGAACATGCTCTCAATCTCTTGCTGGCTGGAATTCCGCCAGCAAAAGTCCGATGGAGCGTACACGCGGTCACATTTTCCGACCAAAAGCTCTCATCGGACTTTTCCTGGCGGAATTTCCGCTCGTGTGTATGGGGCATTACTCTACTTATTGCACCTAGTGGTGCAATTCATTGATTAAATGCTGCTAAATCTACCAGTTAATAGTGTACATTCAGCCTGGGATCACACTGATGTGGTGTGGGATTCGCAGTGATTCCTGTTACTTTCCAACACCTTATCACAATCGCACTTCGTTCATGTGAACTGCTGTGGGTGTCAATGTTAAAGAGTAACTCCACTTTTGTTGAGAAAAAAACATTCCTCTCTGGGTGATCTATGTATATTAGAAGGATTTTAACAAACTTTGTTGCAGATTCCTACCTTTTGATATTCTGAAGAAATCACTGTTTGTTACTCTGTGCCCCTGTTCTGAGTGAGTCTAATGGGAGTGGTTTCATAATTATCAATCGGCTGCTGCAGAATCAGAGCTTTAATGAGGAAAGGCAACAATATTCTCCTGCGCATTGGTGTGATAGTCTAAATCAGAAAAGAACTCTGTAGCCAGAAGTGGTTATTACTTTCAAGCCTTGCTGCCCTCTAGGACTGGGGTTGTCCTCAGAACACTGTGGAAAATAGATAAAAACAGAGGGTGCACTGGCCTAGTGCCTTAGGGCTCTGATGAAGAAGGACATCCTTTGAAACGTGTCAGCCAGCAAAGCTGAGAGATTGCAGCCACCTGTAGTGGCTTTATGAGCGATTTTACTAGCTACACTTGTGAGTAGTTTTCTTTTGTATCTTAGCTTTAATAAATTTGTTGTTGCATAATGTACTAGGCCAGTGTGCCCTCTATTTTTATCTATTCTCTAATGAGGAAAACTGCAGGGACTGCATCCCTTTAGATAGATTTCCTATTGGGAGTATCTCACCAAAAATGACATTTTTTGTTGCAAGGGATACTGGAAATCTG
Organism: Lithobates septentrionalis; assembly: GCA_037952835.1. NCBI lineage: Eukaryota > Metazoa > Chordata > Amphibia > Anura > Ranidae > Lithobates > Lithobates septentrionalis. Next base: position 100,841 of record JBBDGP010001701.1, read on the forward strand.
ACTTGTATTTTAGTGCAGACTTCTGGGAAAATCTGTGAGCCAATCACACAAGTAGGAAATGATGTTTCTGGGGCGCGCTCTGTACACATTCTGTGTACAGAACACCTCCAGGTAGCCATTGCATTTTCAGAAAACTACAGTGGCTGCAGATCGAAAAGGAAAGGTAATTTTTAAGACAGAGCATAGCAGTGAAGGACATTATAACAGTATACACACTACACTGAGGGCGACTTTAGATATTTGTGGTACTAAAGTGAACTTAAATCTAACCAGCATAAATTGTAGCTCTCGTCACTAAATGAGCAGCAAAAGGCAGCCAAGATAGGTATCAACACAGCTAGAGGTTAAGCTGCCAATAGGCTCTTGCCATCAGTGCCGTCTTTAATATTGATTGGGCCCTGGGCAAACATTTTCTTGCCCCCCCCCCATTCTGAGACATACAAAAAATAGCAGGTGGACTCAGAATCAGTTTACTGCAGCAGATCATGCAGCGATTGCAATTGATTGCCAGAGGTTACAGCCTATCCTTACTGCTCACTGGATGGTTGCTAGGGGTTACAACACATAATTTCTGCTTGCTGATTGGTTGCTAGAGGTTACTGCACATTATTAGTGCTCACTGATTGGTTGCTAGGGGTTAGAGCACATCATTACCACTCACTGATTAGTTGCTAGAGATTACAGCAGATCACTACTGTTCACTGATTGGTTGCTACAGGTTAATGCACATTATTACCACTCGCTGAGAAGTGGAGCAATCCTAAATAATTGAGCAAGTAAAGCGGCACATTAATACAAATACTACAGGAGATGATCAGAGACTGCAAATATACTACAGGAGAGCATCAAAGACTGCAAATATACTGCAGGAGATGACCAGAGACTGCGGACGTGCTACAGATGACACTCAGAGACTGCGGACATGCTACAGGTGACAATCAGAGACTGCGGACATGCTACAGGTGACAATCAGAGAAGGCGGACATGCTACAGGTGACAATCAGAGACTGCAGACATGCTACAGGTGACAGTCAGAGACTGCGGACGGGCTACAGGTGACAATCAGAGACTGCGGACATGCTACAGGAGACAATCGGCATGCCACAGGAGACAATCAGAGACTGCAGACATGCTACAGATGACAATCAGAGACTGCGGAGATGCTACAGGTGACAATCAGAGACTGTGGACATGCTACAGGTGACAATCAGAGACTGCAGACATGCTACAGGTGACAATCAGAGATTGCGGACATGCTACAGGTTACAATCAGAGACTGCAGACATGCTACAGGTGACAATCAGAGACTGCGGACATGCTACAGGTGACGATCAGAGACTGTGGACATGCTGCAGGAGATGATCAGAGACTGCGGACATGCTACAGGTGACAATCAGAGACTGCGGACATGCTACAGGTGACAATCAGAGACTGCGGACATGATGATACAGGTGACAATCAGAGACTGCAGACATGCTACAGGTGACAATCAGAGACTGCAAACATGCTACAGGTGACAATCAAAGACCACGGACATGCTACAGGTGACAATCAGAGACTGCGAACATGCTACAGGTGACACTAAGAGACTGCGGACATGCTACAGGTGACAATCAGAGACTGCAGACTTATATAGGAGATGGTCAGAGAACTTTCAGAAATGCGCAGCTTTACAGTTGAATAACACAGCTCAGGGTTTCAGCAGTCAGGCATTTTATGGGTGTAAGGACATACCTGGCCAACCGCGCTCACTGCATATATTCAGAGGTGAGGGGGCGGGGCTTCCACTCTCTGTTCTCACTACAACTGTTCCACCCTAAGCATACAGGCATGGGGCGGGGTTAGAGCATCAGTGGAGCTCCCGGCCCTACCCCCACCCCTCTGTATTCCCCAGCCAGTATAGAGGAGGCGGGACTTGAAGCTCCACTGACGCTCCCACTCGATTACTGCTCTCACTACAGCCGCTCTGCTCTGTTCTGAGCATACAGGCTGCATAGAGCGGGGTCAGAGTGTCAGTGGAGCTCCCAGCCCCGCCCCCTCTCTGCTGGCTAGCTCGGGAATACAGGCTCCCGTATCCTATGTGCGCTCTGCAAAGCGTCATCGGGGCCCCAATTCGTGGGTAGCGCTGTCTCAATGCTTTGGGCCCCTAACAAAGTTTGGGCCCAGGGCAGGTGCCCCATTTGCCCTGCGTTAAAGACGGCCCTGCTTGCCATGAGGGAGCTAGGCCTATGCCTCTTGAAAAGAAAAATTGCAATCTATTGAACTATTTACAGTCCTAAAAGTTAGTCTTCTGCCAGTTATGTTGGGGCCTTCAAAGATGTTATTGCGCTTTTTGGTGTTGGATAATGCTGCGCCCATTGGGATAATCTTAAGGGAACAATGAGCTCCTTAGGGCACTGAAGTAGTAGGGGCCAGGTAATGAGCTAAGGTCCCATGATATAAGCTGTGGCCAAATAGGACTAGTGGTGATCAAAATTCACATAAGATCTGCAGAGTGTCGGCAAATAGGGCAGTAATAGGTGACCCATTCACCAGCTCCCTCTGATCTGTTGCAGCATGTTTTGCCGATTTGAGGAGCCCCCCTTTAGTGTGATGATGATTTAAGGCAGCTTCCTTCAGTGGTCCGGTAAATGGTTGTCCCGCTGGAGCAGAAGCAGGTATACCTGAGGCAGACCTGGGTGGCAGGGGGACTAGATCACTATGCAGGGCTGTATGCTCTGCTTCCTCGGGTAGCAGATAAGCAGGCCTCAGGATCTGGACACAGATATTCTACAGGTCTCTGTCCAGCGATCTGCAGCTAGAGCAGTGGTTCTCAACTCCCGTCCTCAGGACCCACTAACAGGCCAGGTTTGCAAGATAACTGAAATACATCACAGGTGAGATAATTTGCTGCTCAGTCATTGCAGTATTTTGGTCTGCATCTGCCCAAGGTAATACTTAAAATCTGGCCTGTTAGTGGGTCCTGAGAACAGGAGTTGAGAACCACTGAGCTAGATTGAGCGGCTCCCCAGATGGTGCAAACCCGCCATCAGCTCAGCTTTACAGTCTCAAACTAGTCTTCTCAGTCCCCCCTTTCTTTGCGGCAACTGCTCACCCTCTGCACTGGTTGGCTACGATCTCCCAACAAAAACAAGCCCGCTCTTTCCCAGGCTTTTCCATGTATATCCCCTCAGTTACTCCTCCTGCCCCCAGGTGTTTTGGGGCTTGCAGTTTCTTTTTCAGCAACTGCAATGACACCACTTATGGCCCAGATTACATTTCCCAGCATTCAGTGTCTTATATTAAGAATCAGAAGCTCAAGGCCTCTACAAGTTCCATCTTGCGACGGAAAAGGTTGTATTGCATTCAGGAAATTTTACAAAAATACATTTAAGGCTCAGCATAAATCAGTAAACAGCAATTCTGGTTACATTATAAAAAAAGTCACGGAGCCTGCTATGGTTCAGGAGGAAAGGGGGGGGGGGGGGGCAAATGAATGCTGTCCCCTTTTCCTGGTCAGCCAAGCTGCATACTTGCATAAGGGTCTGTTGGAGATTTTGCGTGGAACTTTATGCTTTTTTTGTGTATGGTATAAATATCCTTAAAAGCCATAAAGGATAAGGGTCTGGTAATAATGAAAGGTATCGCCAGCCACTTTGTTTACCTTTATCCAGGCATGTGTTACATACTTGGCTGCACTTATCTATATGCAACCTATGTCAAACAAAGTACTGTACTCAGTTGGGATAAATATTATGTAATCATGGCGGATAATTATTGTGGAACTCATGGCTTTTAAATGGTTTTATGGTTAAGGCTTCATTCACAAAGGCATACCTATCTGTACACCTATGCGTTAGGGCTGTTTTCACCCACATGGAATGCACAGGTGTTCCATACAGCTGTGTGTAGGCAGCCTGTTCAAATCAATGACAAATGGCTAGCCGCATGGACCTACATGGATCTTCAAGTGCATTCTGGAGTGTCTATCTGTACAGGTCCAATGCATGGATCAGAACTCAGACAACTGTGCATTCCATGTGGATGAAGATGGCCCTTCATATTGGTTGTATGGATTGGTAAGCCTGTGTGAATGATGCCTTAGGGTTCTACTATACCAATGTTATTCTATTGACTGAAAATAATACATTTTCAAGCATTGTGCTAATTTTCTTGTCGATAAAGCAATAGCTTTTTCAGAGTAATTAAGCCAGGATCAGCCCCCCTTGCATTTTCAGGAGACCAAAAATTCTAGCCTCTGTATATTTGTCTGTGCAAATTTCCTTTAAAAAAGGATGAAATTTAAAAAAAAATGTTTTCCTATTATTTTCCTAAATTAATTTATCAAAATATACTTCATGCCTGTTGGGGCAAATGTGTGACTTTACCTATATCTTCTATTGTTTCTGCTAAGCAACTGTCAAGATAAGAGTAACTGCAATCATGGGGATGTTGAAGAATCTGAAGTTTCCTCAAGAGACCCTGAGTATCTTCCTGGATTTAGGAAAACTTCACCCAAGAATGAATTGATGTGGTGACTATGTATGCGCCTACTGAAGTACTTTGACCTGTTCTAATTACACTAGTAATGTTGTTTTGGAATTAATTCCCATGCCTGCAGGAAATTCCAACCTTTCTAGGGTAGAAAACAAAAGTTTACATTCCAGAAAACTGGATTTATGACTCCCCAAGAAAAATGTGTGTGCAATCTCGTACTTAAATAGAAGGTGAAAAAATACTGTTACTGTACACACATGCACATTCCTTTCAACACAGAACTTACTGTATATGTGCATGAAGAAGGTCCTTTTACAAATGTAATTATGCATATGTAACAATATATACAGTAAGCAATATCACATAAAAATTGATAAAGATTTAACTTTCTATATGTGAAGGTGACAGAGATTTTAAATTACAATCTGTTTATTGAAAAATTTCCAATGAACAAGTGAAGAAAAATAGGAAACAATTGCCTTCACAGAGAGTACTAGTTGACAGTGCAATGCTGACAGAGATTAGAGTATCGCCATAATGGTGCAAGTTAACATTTCCATATAAAGCAACAAGCAACAAGAAAACATTTGAAATCAGTAAGATAATCAAATAAAGACATACGACTAAAAGGTGCTCATATTGCAAGTCAATAGAAGTAATATGCGGCATGTCTCAAAGCCCATGTATGCAGATTCTCATATGAGATAGAAGGAAATAAGAAATGAAGAGGATAAGGACAAAGCTACGTGTAGAAGAAAATAAAAAGGGAGAAGTCAGAAGGGGAGTCTCCAGGGTCTCGCTAATCTGTTGGCAGATATAAGGGTTCAATGTTTTGTCAAATTTAGTTTGGGTGAGAATTTATCATTAATCAGGATCAAGTTCAGATTCTTTTTGACATAATGAAAGACCACCATAATTTGATTCCGGCTGCTATTATTATATAGGAGACCAATCTTCTTGAATATTTAGGAAACTCAATCCCCTCAATGTCTAATTTCTTTAAAGAGAGCAACTTCTGATGTTTTAGGTATGTTTGCCCCTGTAACTGAAGTGATAGAGATTTAAAAACTTTTTTTAGGACATCTAACAAACACAAACATAAATTTGGTACTGAAGAACTTAAAGCGGAACTCCCCCCAAAAGGGGAAGTTCTGCTTTAAGTCCTCCTCCCCCCTTGCTCTGCCATATTTGGCATATCATTTTGGGGGGGAGCGGGTACCTAGCTTTGATAGGTACCCACTCCCACCTAGGCGATCCAAGCATAAGTTCTTTACTTCCCCTCCGTCCCGCAGTCTTTTGGGACATGTTACGACGGGAAATGTTCGATGGGAGCTTGTTGTCGGAAATCCCGACCGTGTGTAGGCTCCATCGGACATTTTCCTTCGGAATTTCCGACAAACAAAATTTGAGATCTGGATCTCAAATTTTCCGACAACCAAATCCGTTGTCGTAAATTCCGATCGTGTGTACACAATTCCAACGCACAAAGTTCCACGCATGCTCGGGATCAAGCAGAAGAGCCGCACTGGCTATTGAACTTCATTTTACTCGGCTCGTCGTACGTGTTGTATGTCACCGCGTTCTTAACGTTTGGAATTTCCGACAAGATTTGTGGGACCGTGTGTATGCAAGACAAGTTTGAGCCAACATCCATCGGAAAAAAACCATGGATTTTGTTTTCGGAATGTGCGATCGTGTGTACGCGGCATTAGGGTGCTGGCACCAGGAACCCGGAAGCTAGTGAAGAACTAGCCCAGGTAAGGATGACACTGGAATCCATGGACAGGTGAGTGTCCTTTTATTAAAAGTCAGCACCTACAGCATTTGTAGCTGCTGACATTTACTTTTTTTTTTTTATCCTGAGTGAACAACCGCTTTAAATTGTATAGAAAGCCAAAACATTTTTTTTAATTATTTTTTGCTGTCTTTATACCTCTGGGGGTTTTCCTTTCACTTCCTGCCCTGGAGACACGACAAGAAATGAGAGGAAAATAAAAGGAATTCCTATCTTAATGGTCAAAGGGACAAATGGAGGGGTAAATCTCTGCAAGCAGGGACACAGACAACAATAAAAACTTGGCAAAGTGTCTAACCCTTCCATAACCTATACAAAACTAAAGTAGAAATAAGTTGCCTTTATAGACACATTACTGAATGACTGTAAGTTGCTTATCACTAAACCTTTAGTAATTTTAAAATATATACTTGTGTAATTTAAGAAAATATGATGTATCATATAACATGCTAAATTTGTGTAGACTTACATACATTTAAAGGTAACTTTTTACAAAAATGATTCTTGAATTATACCACAATGACCAGACCTAGAGACATCACGGCCATATTTGTAAACGCGTGTCTGATAGATCTGTAAAGAAACTCCCACTGCTCAATGTCAGTATTGTCTTTTATGTATGCACAGGCAGTACACGTTGAATTTTGTCACTTTATTAAACTACTACTGGCTTGGGCAGAGAAGCTCATAGTATCCTGTGTCAGCCAATAGCTATGATTGGAGAGAATTCCTGGGTTGCCAATTTTCTCCAGAGTTCATGAACACGGTATGAAAATCCAGCTTTTGATACAATTAGCTTACAGAATAAATTGGTAAATAGGATATTCATGGGATTTTTAAGGTGCATATTAAGTCAACTAGAAAACATTATCTAAAAATATAAATTTTATTAATACATAAAAACAACGCAATTGCATTAAGGAAGACTCATACAGTACAGTCCTTTGTGGTACAGCATGATGATGTGGTTCCCAACATGTTTCGCCCTATAATGGGGCTTCAGGGGATGCTGCCCAATAAATATCAGAGCCTTCTAATAAAAGACATAATACATACATTATCATAATTTAATGGTTAAAATATCTATTTTAATTATTCAATATTTGTCATATGTGTGCATACAAGTCACAAAAATTCTCCTACTAGCTTAAAGAGCTTCATTTTGTTTTTCATATACAGCTTTACTCTATATGTACAGCCTGAGCCACCACTACTCTTTGCTGTGTGCAATAGCTCTGCTGAAATAAAGTAACTAGAAAGATGCACCAGCAGGAACTAATATCTGAAGGAGAAGATCCCCCATTTGCTGTCACAACGGGGGATCCGGGGGTGTGGGGGCTGCTGCATCTGTAACATGTTACACATTACACCTGAATATGGGTGTAACATGTAACATGTTACAAAAGGTAACCTTATCCTTTAAAATGGAAGAAAAGCCGAATTATAACTATTTTTTAAAATATTCCCTGCCCCCTCCTCCTTCCCATCCTGCCTAACCTGTATAAAAAAGATATGTGTAATTACCTATTTTTAATCCACTCCAGTCTGTTCACATGATCTCGCAGCTCAGGCTCCCTTGTATGAGTGAGTGGCTGCTGCAGGGGAGATGAGGGAGACAAAGGCTGGGCCATGGATGTGCGTGATGTCATGGCTCCCAGAATTCACAGCTGTTGCTGAGCACTCTCTTATACAGAAATGCAGGATCAAGTGACCGGAGCGGATTGAAAAGAAGTAAGTACAGTACACAGGTCTTTTTTAAACAGGTTAGGCAGGATAGGTAGGATAAAAAGGGGTGGGGGGGGGGGTGGGGGCATTTTTAGGAATAGATATAGTTAGTGTTTTCTTCCACTGTATTTCATGTGAAAAAAATAACTGCACACCTAGGAGATATGTATGTTTGTGAACTGAAAGCTTTATTTAAGTGACATTAAAATCTTTTTTTCAATTTTATTTAAAAAATAACAAACATGTTAACATGGTATACTTTCCGTATTTACTCGAGTATAGGCCGACCCGAATATAGGCCGAGGCACCTAATTTTACCACAAAAAACTGGGAAAACTTATTGACTCGAGTATAAGCCTAGGGTGAGAAATGCAGTAGCTACTGTATGTGGAAAAGAGGGTCAACAATGCCCATCTGCAGCCTCACTGTGTCCATCTGTATGCCTCACTCTGCCCATCTGCATGCCTCACTGTGTCCATCTGCATGCCTCACTCTGCCCATCTGCATGCCTCACTGTGTCCATCTGCATGCCTCACTGTGTCCATCTGTATGCCTCACTCTGCCCATCTGCATGCCTCACTGTGTCCATCTGCATGCCTCACTGTGTCCATCTGTATGCCTCACTCTGCCCATCTGCATGCCTCACTGTGTCCATCTGCATGCCTCACTGTGTCCATCTGCATGCCTCACTCTGCCCATCTGCATGCCTCGCTGTGTCCATCTGCATGCCTCACTATGTCCATCTGTATGTCTCACTCTGCCCATCTGCATGCCTTACTGTGTCCATCTGCATGCCTCACTCTGCCCATCTCCCTGCACTGTGTCCATCTGCAGCCTCACTCTGCCCATCTCCCTGCACTGTGTCCATCTGCATGCCTCACTCTGCCCATCTGCATGCCTCACTGTGTCCATCTGCAGCCTCACTCTGCCCATCTCCCTGCACTGTGTCCATCTGCAGGCTTGTGTACCTGATCTCCAGTGCTGTGACATGCAGTCTAGTTGGCGGCCATCAAGTGTAACAAAGCCCCGCCTCCTCCTTGTCCTCATCGAAACACTGATTTAGTTTCCCAGCAGTGAGTCAGTGTTCCACCCATCACGGACGAGGACGAGGAGAATGCGGGGCTTTGTTACACTGGATGGCCGCCGACTAGACTGCATGTCACAGCGCCGGGAGATCAGGTGCATGAGGCTGCAGATGGGCACAGTGACTCGAGTATAAGCTGAGGGGGCTTTTTCAGCATAGCTCGGCTCTACCCCCTCTCTCTCCTCATTAGCTCACTGACTTTGATCAACAGCAGTGGGAGCCAATTGCGCCTGATGCTGACTCAGCCAATGAGGAAGGAAGGTCCCGAACAGCCGAGATTCTCGTGCAACATCGCTGGATCAAGATGGGGCTCAGGTAAGTATTAGGGAGGGGGCTGAGGGGGGCTGCTGCACACAGAAGGTTTTTTTATCTTATTGCATAGAATGCATTAAGATATAAAAAAAAACCTTCTGCCTTTAGAACCACTTTAAAATAATTTTAAAGAGATTTATTAAAGAACACAGTTAACATAAGTCATATAGCTCAGCCAATTGACCATATAGTGAAATATGCAAAGAAAAACATCTATACACATAGTAGAGAAACAGGATCTTTTTACCGGTTAATGGCACTTCACAGTGTCTCTCACAAATGCCTTTTACAGCTTGCTTATCAGATATTACAGGAAAAATAATATTAACAATGTAAGCAGTAAATGAACAACATGCTTGACCCTTTGTAAGAGAAAGGTAAAAGTATTTTACTCATGCTGCAGGTCACTTGTCTGCCAGACTGTACATATCTCAGCAGGAAGGAAGGAACCCATTGGGAGCATTATAAAGATATTTTTGGTATGTATAATATGTGTGGCATTTCCCAGAATAGCACCCATGTCTTGCGATTGATCCATGCCATCCAATAGTCTAAGAACGGAAACATTCATGGCCAAAGATCATTCTCAGGTAAAAGCATGGAGGCGCAGTCTTATCTCCTAATGCGGATGTAAAAGACTCAACTCACAAAGCCTGGCACAAGGATAAGGATTTTTTTTTTCATCCATGTGATGAAATTTCTATATATTTTTAAATCCCATTAGACTCAACTAACAACACCTGTCACTTTTTTGAAAAAAAAAAAGGATCTTTACATTGGTGTTTGAGCTTTGTAAATGGAACCTATACAATTCCCAAATAAATTAATCCTATTAAAAACAACCTTTTTCCCTTCAGACTGCAGCCAGACAAGCTAAAATTCACTATTCCTCCTTCCTTTCACAGCGGAAATAGACTACAATTATATATCCAGGATTTCCTAGAGCCCTTATCTGATTCTCTCTTTCAACTTGCCCCATCTACCAGCCATAGCCATAGAGCTTGAGGATACATTACATGCAACCTTTGATAAGAATTAAAGGATAAGTTCACCTTTTAAAAAAAATAAATGCACATTTTCTTGCAGGTAACATAATGTGCATTTATTATTTTTTTACTTGGAGCCTGTAAAGCTTTGCACCTGCGATCATCAGCAGATCGCAGGTGTCATGCAGTACTTCTACAGAATTGAGAATTGTCACTATATGTGTCTGCACGTACCTCGTATGGGCAGGCAGATACACACTGACAGGAAGAGAGAATGAACTACCAGAGCGCTCAACAGCACCATGGTAGTTCATTAAAACTACAAGCTGACAGCCACAAAGACTGTCTGTACTTGTAGTTTGCCATTCACAGAACTCTGTGAATGAATGACGTTGCCGGGCAGAGCCCTGCATTTTTTAAAATAGTGGCAGCAAGCGGGGGGAGAATATCCCCTGCTTGCTGTCACTACAGGGAGCAGAACAGGCGACGGCTGCAGCAGGGACATGCGGTGAGGTGAGTGGCTGGTGAGGCACTGGCTAGTATCAGAGCCAGATACACACAGGTTACATACGCCACGAACGTTAGAGTGAGAGCAATAATTCTAGCACTAGACCTCCTCTGTAACTCTAAACATGTAACCTGTACAAAATGTTAAAGCATCGTCTATGGAGATTTATAAGTACTGAAGTTTGGCGTCATTCCACAAGTGTGTGCAATTTTAAAGTGTGACATGTTATGTATCTATTTACTCGGCGTAACATTATCTTTCACATTATGTAAAAAAAATCGGGCTAACGTTAGTGGGGTTTTTTTTAAATTCATGAAACTTTTTTCCCCCCAAAAAACGCATTAAAAAAAATTGCTGCGCAAATACCATATGACATAAAAAGTTGCAACGATCCCCGTTATATTCCCTAGGGTGTCTGCTAAAACAATATATATAATGTTTGGGGGTTCTAAATAATTTTCTATCGAAAAAAATATGATTTTTTCATGTAGGAGAGAAGTGTCAGAATTGGCCTGGGTGGCAAGGGGTTAATTACCATAAGTAATATACAAATAATTATTATATATTGTTTTTAGGGAATTTACTATATTTTTAAAATCTGACTCAAGCAGGTGGCTTAACAGACAAATTACTGAAGTTTGAAGTTATAGCTTCCAACCAGTAATTTCACAGTAAATAAATAAATAATAAATTATTATGTTATAACATATAGCATATAAATATATGATTTAGCTTGAATATAACAGTACCTTTTCAACAGAATCAGTTTCTCCCTCTTAACTGAGTGAGAAAAACATGGGATTATGAGTAAATCTTATATACATAAACACATGTTTTTCCTTGTAGATTAAGAGGGCTGGGCTGGAAGGGAGCATGTGTCTTTTAGACACATGCCCCCTTCTATGACACTGCAGTGAGAGGCGTGCCTCACTAAAAACGGGCGGAACAGATAACATGTTCCAAAAGGTGAACTTATCCTTTAAGGCATCCTGCACACTGGACATTTTGGACGTTTTTACAGTTGCTGTTTTTGGCTTCAGACGTTTTTTTCTACAGTCAATAAACTCTCCAGCATATTATCCAAAGTCTCCAAGCTGTTCACTGAGCTCAGTGCCTCTGACAAGAAGTGAGAGGCACTGTGTGCTCAACCTCTCAGTCTGCTGCAAACAGAGTGTGTCAGCTTGTATTGAACCACTTTAAGACTGGGCCTATTTTTCAAACTTGTTGTTTACACGTTAAAATAATTTTTTTTGCTAGAAAATTACTTAGAACCCCCAAACATTATATATTTTTTTTCTCTAAAACCCTAGAGAATAAAATGGCAGCTGTTACTTTCTGTCACACCGTATTTGCGCAGCGGTCTTACAAGCGCACTTTTTTTAGAAAAAATACAGTAAACAGTAAAGTTAGCCCAATTGTTTTTTATACTGTGAAAGATGATGTTACGCTGAGTAAATTGATACCCTGTTACGCTTCAAAATTGCGCCCGCTTGTGGAATGGCGACATCTTTTATCCCTAAAAATCTCTATATGCGACATTTAAAAAATTCTACAGGTTGCATGTTTTGAGTTACAGAGGAGGTCTAAGGCTAGAATTATTGCTCTTGCTCTAACGAGCACGGTGATACCTCACATGTGTGGTTTGAACACCGTTCTCACATGCGGGCGCTATTCACGTATCCGTTCGCTTCTGCACGCGAGCCCGGCGGGACGGGCCGTGTTTAAAAAAAAATAATTTTTCTTATTTATTTTACTCTTTATTTTTTATTTTTACACTGTTTTTTTTTTTTAAAAAAAAGCATGACAGGACCTCTTAAATATGAGACCTGGGGTTCAAAAAGACCTCAGATCTCATATTTACACTAAAATGCAATAAAAAAATAAAATAAAAAAATGTAGTTTGAAAAAATACAACAAAAAAATAAATAAATGTCCCTTTAAGAGCTATGGGCGGAAGTGACGTTTTGACGTCGCTTCTGCCCTGAGGACGGGGAGGGGAGAGGACGCGATCGCCTCCGCTGCTGCCGGCAGCTCCGGTAAGTGGCGAAACTGGCGTTGAGACCACTTTTATCTGAAAGCGGACCGCCCGCTGAAGAAGGGGATACCGGGGTTATGGCAGCTAGCTGCTGCCATAATAACGATACTCCTCTTCAAAGTGCCACCGTATAATAACGGTGGGCGGTCCGTAAGTGGTTAAAGTGGCCGCTCTGTGTTTAGCTTCTGACAGGCTGCGCAAGGAGTCCCGTATCTCTGGAACCATAGGTCGTAGGGGCCCCAAATATTTACCATTGGTGGGGTAGGACTTAGGCTACATACCCCCAAATTCTCTGTGACCTCCAGGTTGCCAAACTATGACCCTCGAAGCTCGATTTTTTATTTTAATGTTTATGGTAGGTGAGGCCCTGCCTCATCTGCCTCCCCTGACTGCATGTCCCTGGACTGCAGGAGTGGGAACATGTTACCTGTTCCACCCTAAAAACGGGTGGAACAGGTAACATGTTCGCAAAGGTGAACTTATCCTTTAAGGCCTCATGCACACTGGACATTTTTGGACGTTTTTACAGCTGCTGTTTTTGGCTTCAGATGTTTTTTTCTACGCTCAATAAACTCTTCAGCATGTTATCCTATGTGCCCATTCACATATAGGCTGTTATCAACTGTTTTTGCCTGGGACGTTTTTTGGTTGTAAAAAAACCCCAAGACTAGTGGGTTCTGAGAGGAGTTTTTCAGCTGTAAAGACACTCTAATGTCAAAAAACACCAAAAAACGCAGATAAACGCTCAAAAACATGGCTCACCAGCGTTTTTTAATGTTTTTGATCCCATTGGAAAAAAAAAAAAACGCTTAAAAACACTAACATAAAAAAACGCTTAAATATGCTAAAAAAAAAACCCCACTAAAAAACGTTATTGCAAAAACGTTGAAAAACATTGAAAAACTCACTGCACTCTCATGCTACTTTGGACACTAAAGTCTCATGATAAGTCGCACCCCATGTTTTTCAATGACAACTGTTTAAATATGTGCGACTTAAAGTTGCAGCAACTTAAAAAAGTTTATTGCACTACTTTAGTTTGACACTCATCTGACTTGAGTGCCATAGACTGCAATGTAAACCCTCAAAAGTCACATGAAAGTCACTCCTAAATGTTATACATGTGACAGTTGTGCAACAGTTGTCCATTATCATTGCCAAAGCCAAAGTTGCACCCATCCAAAGTTGCACCAAATTTGCATTTTGGAGTCGCACAAGTGTGAATGTAACCTTACTGCAGTCAATAATGGCAGCAAAAATATCTTGTCCCAACCTAGGGAATTTCCATAATGTATGCATTGTTTTTATTAGATTGCCCTTCTGTGCAACTGTATTGGCTCTAGCTGTGTGTGTTATTGTGATTGGATATTGTCAGCAATATTGTGCTCTCCCTTAAACTGGCCATACAATAGTAGATTTTCAAGCAAACATTCAAGTGAAAATGCATCCAAAAATTCTTGACGAATGCCATTCAAATAACTTCAAGCTTTCATTTGGTTCTAACTAAGGATGAGCTCAGGCTTGTTCGCAGCTCCACGTGCCTGCGCCGGCCAGGAAGCTGACACTCTGCAGCGCTTATCACAGGCAGTGAGACATTTCCCGATCCGTGGCTGCACAGATCGGGAATTCTCTCGCTGCCTGTGATTAGCGCTGTGGAGTGTCAGCTTCCTGGCCGGCACAGCCATGTGGAGCTGCAAACACACTTGAGCTCATCCTTAGTTCTAACATCCAGTTTTGGAATGAATAGACTTTCCCAAATGAAAATCAGGTACACTGGTAGAAATGTGTTTGTTCAAGAAAAAAATTACAACCTGCTCCTTTAAATTTTTTCAAAAATTAATGTCAATTTGATCCCACTAATTGAAAACTAAACGAACGTTCTTAAAATATTTTGAAAAATATTCTACTAGTGTATGGCCATTTTTAGACAGGAGCAATTGTATGAGTGTAGCCCCCTGTTTCTAAATTTGGGGCTAGAGTGTAAATTTAGTTTTTGGCTGAGCTGTAAGCAGCTCAGATTGATTGTATAGTTTATTTGGTTCTGTTCTAAACTTGTCTGAGTTGTGCATTTCTCACTGTTGCCAGTAGGTGTCACTGGTACCACAGGCCAGTATGAGAATTACAACTAGGTTGAGATATGTAATGAATATTCCTGGCCGCTGTGCATTCTGGGAAGGGGTATTTATTGTACAGATGCTATGTGCTCTTTAAGTTCGTTACCTCGGGGCCCTCCTGGCCCGAGGGTGTGTTGCTATAAGCTAGAAGCTGCAAGTAGGCCCAGAATCCTGTCTGAGGCCTACTAATCCTGAAGTGGTCCTTAGGCTGTCTTGCCTGTGTGGAAGAATTCATAAAAGTTGGGACTTTGAATGAGGTCATGGAAAACGTGCAGGTACCAGGGGTAGCAGTGCAATTTTATTGATCAAGTAACATGCATAAAAACAATTCAAGACAGAACCACATAGAGAAAGACATTGCAATAAATATCATTTCAAAAATCACAACACATGTATATGTGCATATGCGATCGGCATCAAGGGTACATACAGCTTGGCGCCACATAGTGGTCTCATTGAAAGATTAGTGCATATACAAAGATCACATAGTATGTACAAATGACAATACCACAGCACAACGAAAGAAATTAGTAATGTAGTATATAAAAAAAATAAAAAAAAATAAATAAAAATAAAACCATAATATGTTCTTGAGATGTTGTACTGTAAACATATGTTGTATCCCAAATGCCCGACGCGTTTCGTGTAGAACACACTCATCAGGGGCCAGATGATCGGGGATTTCCAAAAAAATGTAATACAACATATAGTGAGTCTAACTTGTAGCTCATACTAGCAGCGAGAGAGGGGTGGGTCACCCTAAAATACTTACATATGAATGGTGCAGTGGGACTTGGCAGGTACAGAGCCAAGACCAACAGGTATCTCTCCCGGGAGCTGTGGTGCAGCGGAAGGCGCGCTGGCAAGCCGGGTACACAGAGGTAGCGCGGGAACCACAGAGCCGACGTGGATAAAATATCAACAAAGTGCCAACAAAGGTTAAGCATGGTGAAATACGGGAGTCTGTGCCGAAAGAAAAAATATATCTCCGTTCCGAGATGGTTCATCATTACTTTCAATCCACAGTGCCTTCTTTCCTGCCTGGGATGCATGTAAGCCCACACACGGTTATTTTATCCATATTTTTGCCATCTAGTTTTTTTCAATGCTGGTTGAAATCGGGTTTGTCTCTGCTGTTTGCTTCAATTTCTTTTTTATTTGTGCATATACCACAGTCCACCATGGTTGGATGTGGATATATTGTATGATCCAATTATATCCATATATTTTTTCTTTCGGCACAGACACCCGTATTTCACCATGCTTATCAGATAGACATTATTGGTCTATCTTACCAACATTTTTTTTTTTTTCTTTTTTTTTTGCCACATCAGCCAAGTACTATTCGTGAGAGGATGTTGTTTCAGCTTTTCAGTCAAGCTTGTTCCTCCATACTTACACATCATTGTGGCGTTTTCCGTATGTGAGTATATTTTTCATTTCATGAGTGCCTTATAAAATGTTTGCCCTCTACCATTTCTTGTTATTTATTATCATGCTACTATATCCCCCCCTCCCCACCCTCCCACCCCAGACTCCCCCCCTATTTGGGAGAGAGAGAGAGACCCAGCGCAGCCTCAGACTATTGTTGATCCATTTCTACTATTTCTGGTTTTTCCAGAGCCTGTCGAGGTACATAGCTTATTTCTTTGTATTTGTATATTCTATTTAGGGTGTGTTTTCTGCCTTGTCCTCCCATACTTCAGCTGCCTGGTTTGAGGCCTTGAACCTAACCCAGTCTCTCCATGTCTCCTCGTATTCCTCCATCTCCATTCCTTCACTATATCTTAAGTACTCCATGCGGTAGATTTTGTCTATGTTGTCGAACCACTCCCGCATTGATGGTCTCCTACTGTTCCGTCAGTGCCTAGGGATGAGACTCTTAGCTGCATTAAGGAGGTGCGGCAGCAAGATTTTCCGGTAGTTTTTGGAAGGTATATTGCTGCCGTGATGCAGACACACCCAGGGGTCATCTGGTACTTTCTTGTTGGTAATCATGTATGTAATCTCCCTTACCTCCTCCCAAAATTTTCTTATTTCCGGACACGCCCACCAAATGTGCGCAGCAGTCCCTATTTCTCTGCACCCTCTCCAGCAGAACTGCGACGTCACATCCTGTATTTTATGTGCTAAGTCCGGGGTGATATACATTCTGGCCAACACTCTAAAGTTCATTTCAGCGATCCTGTAATTTACTGATGTGCCATTAACTCTACTCAGGATTCTTCTCGCCTCATTGTCACTAATCTTGTTTCCTATCTCCTCCTCCCATTTCCCAAGAAATCCTGGTCGCTCAGTTTCTCCCATTTCTATCAGGGTTTTGTAGATCCTTGACATTCCTCCCCTCCTACTTTTTTTTATGAGTACTTTCTCAAGTGGGTAGAGGTCTTCTATTGATCTTATTGGCTGCGGGAGGGACTCTACAAAATGTTTGAGCTGCCTATATTTCCAGCTATCCATGGCGAAACAAGTGTCTCTTGCCCTGAGTTCCTGGTAGGTACACAATGTTCCCTGGCTGGTGATGTCCTTAAGCTGGACGTCATCACTCAGGATCCATCTTCCAGCCACGTCTTCCCTCCCCGGCGGGAAATAATCCGTGCCCCTAAGAGGGACTAGCGGCGAGTTATATTTCCACTTCTCTCTCATGTATATCTTATCCCAAGTGTTTAAAACATGCTTCGTGATATCAAATATTTTTATATTTAATTTTCTAAATTGTGGTGGTATCCAAACATTTTTTCCCAGATCTACTCCACTCCTTGTGTTCTCTATTTTCACCCATTGTTTATCTATATTGTTGTTAACCCATTCTAAGATACGTGACAAAATCGCAGCTGTGTAATATTTTTTAATATCTGGTGCTCCCCATCCCCCTCTCTTCTTACCATTCACTAATTGTGCGTACTTTACTCGCGGCTTCTTCCCCCTCCAAATAAATTTTAGAAACAGTGTGTGTATTTTATTCAAATAGCTCTGTGTGACAGCCAGTGGTAGCATTTGAAATTTATATGTGATTTTGGGAAGGATTGACATTTTGAGTAAGTTTATTCTGCCACCCCATGACAGTCGATTCCGCGGAAATCTATTTAGCTCTACTCCAATTTCGTTGAGGAGGGTCATGTAGTTGGCTTGGAACATTGTTTCTCTTGTTAATGTTATTTTTACTCCCAGGTAATTCAATTCCCTTACCCCCCATTTGAAAGGTAGACTCTTTTGATAGGCCTTATCTCCTCCTTTGTCTTCTACCACTTCCATTATTTCCGACTTGGTCGCATTTACCCGGAAGTTTGATAGTTGACCGTAATTTCTGAGGGTCGCTAGTAAGTTGGGGAGGGTGATCCTTGGACGTGTGACGAACAACAAAACGTCGTCTGCGAAGGCTGCTATTTTATATTCATCTTCCCCAATTTTTATACCGCTGATATCCGGGCTTAGTCTGATCTTGGCCAGCAACGGTTCTAGCGTCAGCATGAACAGCAGCGGGGAGAGTGGGCATCCCTGTCTGGTACCATTTTGCATTTCAATGGGTCCGGACAGGGTACCATTGATTTTGACTCTTGCGGTGGGGTGTGTGTATAGTGCCTTGATCTTTTTGATCATTTTGTTGCCAATCCCGAACTCCTCCAGGGTGTTCCACATAAAGCCCCAGTCTACCCTGTCGAATGCTTTTTCAGCATCTATCGACAGGAGTAGACCTGGGGCTCCTCTGTCCTTCATTATCTGGGTCACCATTAGCGTTTTAATGCTATTATCTTTCCCTTCCCTCCCTGGTATAAATCCCACTTGGTCTGAGTGGATCATCTCTTTTATGACCCTTTTCAACCTATCTGCAAGGATCTTTGCGTAGATCTTTGTGTCTATATTCAGAAGGGAGATGGGTCTATAGCCAGAACACAAAGTGCTATCCTTTCCCTCCTTCTTTATGACGGCAATGTTTGCTTCTAAAGCTTCCTTTCTCATCTCCCAGCTTACCCCAATCCCATTGATGTAGGAGCACAGTATAGGAACTAGTGGTTCTTGCAGCTTTTTATAGTAAAGGGCAGTCAGTCCATCGGGCCCTGGGCTTTTCCCGTTTGGGATATCCTGAATCGCTCTTTTGACTTCCTGAAGGGTCACGGGGGCATCTAACATGTTGCTGTCCTCTTCCGTGATTTTTTTTAATTTTGCCTCTTTTAGGAACGTTTTGATGGCCTCGTGCCTATGTTTATCCTGTTCTCGAGAGTGACCCTTTTTTATTGCATATAGTGCCTCATAGAACGTTTGAAAGGCTCTAGCTATATCCTGCGTTCTATGTTTGATTTCCCCCGAACTGGTCCTAATGCTCTCTATATAGTTATTTGCTTTCTTCTTTTTTAGGGCCCTTGCCAGGTGTTTGCCGGGTTTGTTACTATACATGTATCTCTCTTTTTTGACCAGATAATACATTTTACGTGTTTCCTGCTCAAGGGTTGTCCTCAGCTCTTCCCTCTTTTTGAGTAAGTTCGTCCAGACCACCCTCCCGCCTGATGCTTTATGTTGTTGTTCTAATTTATGGATCTCTTTGGTCAAGGCTAGTCTTTGATTTTTCAATCTCTTATTTTTTTCCCCTCCTATCATCATAATGATCCCCCTAATATAAGTTTTGTGGGCTTCCCAAATTGTAGCCTCATTTACCTCCCCTGGAGTATTGATTTTAAAGAACCATTCTAATTCCTCCTTTATTCTCTTTAAGGTATCGCTGTCTGCTAAGAGGTCTTCGTTTAATCTCCACCCTGTGCTCTGTATCACGGTTTCTCCTACCCTTAGGAATAGACTCACAGGTGCATGATCCGAGAAGGTCATATTACCAATGGTGGCCCCTGCAGTTTCTTCCAGCATCCTATGCTCTATCAAGAAAAAGTCGAGTGCACGGGGGAGTAGAAAGTGCAGTCCCTGGTGTCTCCCTGTTGTATCCTCCAGACATCTACCAGCTGGAGCTGGTGTAGTTTATTCTTTAGTTTCCCCGGCCACACTCCCCCTCTCCCCCGCGCACGGGACGTACAGTCCCTCTCTGGGTCCAGGCATAAGTTGAAGTCTCCTCCCACTATTGCTCTCCCCGACTTGAATGTCTCAAATTTGCTCAATATGGTCATGACTGTTCTGTAGGTGTTTTTATTTGGCCCATAGATGTTCGCCAGAGAATACTTCCGTCCGTTAATTTTCCCTTTCAGGAAGAGATATCTCCCCTCCGGGTCGGACAATCTCTCCTCTAGTTCGAACCTCGTATCCCTGGCGAACACTATGGCAACTCCTCTAGCACCTCTTATTGGTGAGTCACTGTAGTACCATTCTGGAAAGTCCCTGGAGTAAATAATTTGATTCCTCTTGGTACTGAGGTGTGTCTCCTGCAACATAGCGACCTCGGCCTTCAAAAACTTCAGTTCCCCCAGGATGTTAGCTCGTTTAATACAGGCACTCAGACCCCTTACATTATAAGAAATTATTTTTAAATTGGATGACATCTCTTGCCCCTATATAGAACTTTACTTTCCAAGAAACAAGCTCCTAGTATTGTTGGTTGCGCTGGGCTCTCTCTTACTCCCCCCCCTCCCCCACCCCCCCACCCCGTCACCCTCACCTCCCCCACCCTCTAAACACCCCACCTTTCCCACACGCCCTCCCTCCCCCCTTCCCCGACCCTTTGGGGGTACAGCGGGCCCAACATCGGCCCAAAGGTATAACCGTGGCCTTCCTCTACCACCCGGCCCCCCGGTTGTCCCCCAGAGGTTGAGCTCGGTGCGGGGTTTGGTCGAAGATGTGGGATTTACGTTTGTTGTATGGGAGCTATCCATCCCGGGGTTCCCTCCCTCGTGCCTCTCACCTCCCCCCCATCCCGGTCCCCCCCTCCACCCCCCCCACCAGCCCCGTGATCACACTACATCATTGCTATCCAGACAACTTATATGTCTGTACTAGCGCTTCCCTAGAACCACCGTTTCCTCTCTTTTCCCTTTTCTTTTTTTTTTTTTTCTTTCTTTTTTTTCTTTTCCTTTCCCTTCTTTTCTCTTTTTCCTTCCTTCCCTTTTTCCGTATTTGATTTGCTACAGGTTCACTGCAGGTTTCCAACCGGTCTCCAGGTGGGTGTTTCCCCTGTTGAGTCATTTTTGGTATTTTTCACCCACCATCCCGGGATTTCCGCAAGAGGTATTTCTAGATGCTCGCAGAATTTTTATCTTACCAACATTAACCTTGACACACTGCTTTAATTTTTCCCCCAGGCAGTTCACACTGGCACTTTGTTGTTGATATTTTATCCACGTCGGCTCTGTGGTTCCCGCGCTACCTCCGGGGGGGACTCTGTGTACCCGGCTTGCCAGCGCGCCTTCCGCTGCACCTCAGCTCCCGGGAGAGATACCTGTTGGTCTTGGCTCTGTACCTGCCATGTCCCACTGCACCATTCATATGTAAGTATTTTAGGGTGACCCACCCCTCTCTCGCTGCTAGTATGAGCTACCAGTTAGACTCACTATATGTTGTATTACATTTTTTAGAAATCCCCGATCATCTGGCCCCTGATGAGTGTGTTCTACACGAAACGCGCCGGTCATTTGGGATACAACATATGTTTACAGTACAACATCTCAAGAACATATTATGGTTTTCTTTTTTTTTCTTTTTCTTTTTTTTTTTTATATATACTACATTACTAATTTCTTTCGTTGTGCTGTGGTATTGTCATTTGTACATACTATGTGATCTTTGTATATGCACTAATCTTTCAATGAGACCACTATGTGGCGCCAAGCTGTATGTACCCTTGATGCCGATCGCATATGCACATATACATGTGTTGTGATTTTTGAAATGATATTTATTACAATGTCTTTCTCTATGTGGTTCTGTCTTGAATTGTTTTTATGCATGTTACTTGATCAATAAAATTGCACTGCTACCCCTGGTACCTGCACATTTTCCATGACTTCATTCAAAGTCCCAACTTTTATTAATTTTTCGCACACAGGGATGGAGGCACTTCATGTGCCTCATTTAAAGTCCCATTTCCCCTCCCCCCCCCTCTCTTGGTGCCTGTGTGGAAGAAGCCAAACCAAGCTGAGGAGATGCAGGGGAGGACCCTTGCTGGAGAGAGCCAGGATGAAGGCTGGTCTCTCAGGAGGGCCTGGTGACTCGTTTGGAGGACGGGTCTATATCTAAACTACTCTTACAGTGTTGCCGGATGGCTTAAAGGTTCTGACACTGTGAAGCTGGATCCTAATCTACAAATCTAAATTAAGGTAACTAGCTCCTGGCTGCTAAGTCTGTGAGAGAGTCTTATCCAGGAGTTCTACTGGCTGCTAAGTCTGTGAGAGAGGCTTGTCCAGACATTCTACCGGCTGCTAGGTCTGTGTGAGAGACTTATCCAGGTATCCAAGATCTTACAAAAGAAAACGGTTTTGCCTTTGGATTCAAAGAGTCTGTAAGTGATCTGTAAAAAGAGTATCTGAAACCTCCCCTAAACCCCTCTCCTACTACTTCTCTCAAGTTCTCATTAAAGCATTGAAAAATACTTAAAGTGACTGGCGCCTAAAATCTGTTATAACTTTCATGATAGTCATGGACTCAGCCCTGGGGTGAATATAAGCTCGCTCCCTGTCTCTGGAGGTACCTTTTTGCTCCCAGTAGACCCAAGAGGGCGCTACATGAGTAAAGGTAATAATCAGTGGAAAAGATCTGCTTCAGAGTATCTTCTATAGCAGCTTGCACAATACTTCCATAGGAATGAGTTTAACATTCATGAAAATGATTGTTTGGTTGCTTCTAAAAAGTAACTGCCTGAGCTGAAAAGGTTAAATAGATTACACAGAACAATGCCTTGTACTGCCAGAACAGCATGCCTCCAAAATGTTCTGTCACAGTCGGTACAAGATGTTTGCCACTGCATGGGGTGACCTATGTGCACATATTTCCTTTTATTGACAAGAAAGTTACACTGAACCGTATCAGATAAGTGTGCAGTCAGTGACTTCAAAAGACACTATAAAGTGTAAACTGCATAATGTTATGGCTATGTAGTAGCCCTCAGGTCTCCAGAAAATCTGGGCTCCTCACAATGCTAACACTAACCCTTCCTAAAATAATTGTTGTGTGTAAAAGTTAGATATGGAGTCCCGATGCAGGAAACATAACATTCATGAGCCATCATCCTACAGAAGCTATTACTTTTTACTACTTCCACATGATAAACTATTATGCATTTGTTCAATACCGAAGAGAATTTTGATGTACCCTTTGGTACTGAACAAATACTTAATAGTTTCATCATGTCAAAGCAGTAAATGGTAATAGCCTCAACAGGTTGATGGTTCATGGATGTCATGTTTCTGGCATGGGAACAGCATATCTTACTTTTACACCAAACAATTATGTCAGGGATGGTTGTGGTTACAGGGAAAGTTAAGAGTTAGGAATGTGGCTAAAGAGTTAAAAGAGAAGTAAAGGATTTATTTTTTTCCCTGAATCATACTAACCTCGGTGGATGCAGCATGGGTCCAATGCTGTATCTGTCCCCCGACACCTCTGCACTGAGAACCGAGCAATTGAACATCACTGATCGCTTGGTTTTCAGAGCTCCGTAAGCAGAGAGCTGTAGACTGTCAGTCACAGCTCTCTGTTCTTCCCCCTCCTGGGCTGTGGAGGGGGCGGGAGCGGCCAGCTCAGGCTCTCAGCGGCTCGTTGAGAGGCTGAGCCAGGTGTCAGTCCAGGCACCTGGTGGATCCAGACTTTATTGTTCAAAAAAACAAGAAAAATAGCCCTGGGACTTTAGATGAGGTGAGAGAGGTTTAGCCAATGTCCACAGCGAACACTGAGACAAAGTCAATTTATTCATTTCAAAATGTTATGTAACGGAGCGGTAACAACAATGATTGTGAGTTACCAGGCATAATAGCCAATGTACACAACACAGATGAACGTAAATATACAAAGATTTATTACAAATGTTATACATCAATGAGCAACAATAAAACTTGAAAGTTGCTGGGTCAGTAAATACACATACAAAATAAGATGATAAAATGTACATACATGTGGACAGGGAAGTATGTGAACATAATGCAGACATCAATAATACCCAGCATGTACCGGCATAAAACAAGCATCAATAAAGCCCTATGCATTTCGCGAGACCCTGCTCGCTTCTTCAGGGGCGGATTCATGAATGTTGTATCGAAGTCTGAGATAAATCGCCTAACGCTGGATATCAAGATGGCAGCAGTGTGATGCATCCAGCTCGGGAGCTGAGGAGGCGGAACAAAACAAAGGCCACAATAGGGGAACATCCGGAGGATCAGCACGGTCTGGATAGGGGTATTTCTCACTGCGGTCTCCACTTAGCCCCTTAAAATTGTGTCTGGAAAATGTCTCAATGGAGTGAAAAACATCCAATGGTTGTCAGTTTGCCACCCCATCTCAACACCCTCGCTGCCACCCCCCCTCAACACCCTCGCTGCCACCCCCCCTCAACACCCACCCTGCCACCCCCCTCAATACCACCGCTGCCCCTGATTCCACTCCCCCCAACACCCCTCAAAAAAAAAGTATCCAAATCATGCTTTTTCTGGGAGGGGGGCTTCATGATTTCTTGCACCAGGGCCCTGAAGTTTCTAGATACGCCTCTGTCATGTAGTATATAATTCTTGGAAGCCGAGGTCCGTTCTCTGCTGATGTTACATCCCAACAATAAAGTCTGAAAAAGGAAGATTAAGGTCTGGTGTGACCCCTCTGACACCTCCATCCCTAATAGTGCACAAAAAAACAAGAAAAATAGTGCATCAGTGCCACCCACCTCAACACCGCCACTGCCACCACCCCCCCTCAACACCACCGTTAACTCCCCCCAACGCCACCGATGCCATCCCCCCTCAGCACCACCACTGCCTCTCCTCCTCAACACCACCACTGCCACTCACCCTCAACACCACCACATTGAGGAAGGGGAAGGGAAGAGCCTGTTAGCCACCGGGGTCCAGACCCGAGTATCAGCGCCGCCACCACGAGACCAGGACCGTCAGCAGAGCGTGACCGGACACAAAGGGCGTCACACAGATGGGGACATCCGCAAGCCCCTCACACTGGCAGACGGATGGGCGGGAGAAGTGGCAGAACTGCAGGGCCCAGTCGCAAGAGTGACTGCTGCGACCCTGATGATTCCGCCACTGGTTAATTCCATCATCTGAAAATAAAAAGAGTATGACACAACTGCAAACCTACCAAGACATGGTCATTCACCTAAACTGACAGGCCGGGCAAGGAGAGCATTAATCAGGGAAACAGGCAAGAGGCCCATGGTAACTCTGGAGGAGCTGCAGAGATCCACAGCTCAGGTGGGAGAATCTGTCCACAGGACAACTATTAGTCGTGCACTCCACAAATCTGGCCCTTATGGAAGTGTGGCAAGAAGAAAGCCATTGTTGAAAGAAAGCCATAAGAAGTCCCGTTTGCAGTTTGCAAGAAGCCATGTGGGGGACACAACATGTGGAAGAAGGTGCTCTGGTCAGATGAGACCAAAATTGAACTTTTTGGCCTAAAAGCAAAACGCTATGTGTGGCAGAAAACTAACACTGCACATTACCCTGAACACACCATCTCCACCGCGAAACATGGTCGTGGCAGCATCATGTTGTGGGGATGCTTTTCTTTAGCAGGGACAAGGAAGCAGGTCAGAGTTGATGGGAAGATGGACGGAGCCAAATACAGGGCAATCTTAGAAGAAAACCTATTAGAGTCTGCAAAAGATTTGAGACTGGGGCAGAGTCTCACTTTTCAGAAGGACAATGACCCTAAACAGTACAGCCAGAGCTACAATGGAATGGTTTAGATCAAAGTATATTCATGTGTTAGAATGGTCCAGTCAAATTCCAGATCTAAATCCAATTGAGAATCTGTGGCAAGACTTGAAAATTGTTGTTCACAGACATTTAACATCCAATCTGACAGAGCTTGAGCTATTTTGCAAAGAATGAGCAAAAATGTCACTCTCTAGAGGTGCAAATCTGGTAGAGACAAGTCAAAAAGACTTGCAGCTGTAATTGCAGCGAAAGGTGGTTCTACAAAGTAGAGGGGGGAGGGGTGGCCGAATACAAATGCATGCCACACTTTTCAAATATTTATTTGTAAAAAAAATGGAAAACCATTTATCATTTCCTTCCACTTCACAATTATGTGCCACTTTGTGTTGGTCTATCACATAAAATCCTAATAAAATACATTTACCTTGTTTGGTTGTAACATGACAAAATGTGGAAAATTTCAAGGGGTATGAATACTTTTTCAAGGCACTGTACATAAACTTGAGACTCAAACTAAAGTTGAGGAGAGACAAATTAAATGGCTTATTTACCGTTTAAAGTAAAAGCTCAACAACTAAGGCCATAAGATCACAGTATGAATTTGGCAGAAAACCTGGCAAATCCCTGGAAAAGGCCCTAAGTGAACAGATTCCCGTATTCCCCATATTAGTGGCAGTAATGGGGGTAATGAAGTTTACACTAGCGTTTTACTTTAAAGTGTTTTATTAATCACTATACAACACCTCCCCTACTACCAGTAACTATCTGAACAACTCTGGGGTCCTCCACCTCTCTCTAGAAGAGGCTATGATCCTTGTAGACCCCATATCAGGGCAAGAACTAGATAGAGCACTTAAAGAGCCAGAACATCTTGGAATTGGCAAGGACAGATACTGTAAGGGGGCATGGGCTCAATTGGAGTCCTTCACTTCCACAGCTGCTGCTATCATCTCTGCAGCACCCACAAATACAGAAATCTGTGCAGGAGCTGGCTTGTAGTAAGGTATACATTTTACACTAAGCAGCAGCCATCCACACACAGTATACAAAATTATTAGGGCTTAGCTACTTCAGTTTTTTCCCCAAGGTTCAGCTTGAAGGTAGTCTCACACAAAATGTTTGCGCTCTGAGAATATTCATTTTTTTTTTTTCATTTTTATTTATTTTTTTAGGTTTATGTTACACTTTCACTCTTAGCAATTAAAAAAATAATTGTTTTAATTATGGTAATTATAGAGTATTTTGTAGGTAAAGTGACTGCAGACTGCGTACAGTGAATACAATATGTAGGTTCACATTATTTACCCATGCCACTTTAAGCTACATCCAATATTCAACACAGTGTAGTTGCCGCATTTTCAGTGTAAGGTGCAAAGCCCGCTGCATGTCTTCTCCATTTCAATGTGTCCTTCTATGGTATGGATAGGGTTTCCACCCATTTGAGATTCACCCGGACAGTCTGGGTTTTTAATGCGTCCTGGTCTCAGACCGCCTGATTTAGTGGCTCCCCAAGTAACTGAGTACCCATAGACATGTGCATGGGTTGTGCTGGGTTTGGGCACACCCTAATCACCCCATGTGGTGCAGATTCCCCCTGCTCTGCACAGAGAGGATATTTGATGGAGAGTAGACATGTCATATGGCCCATTGGTTTTATTAATGAACACAGTGAGTGATCAGTATCGATCATTCACTGTGTTTATTCAAAAGGGAAGCATAGTAAACAATGTTTACTATTCTTCAGTTTGGGAATGAAGAGAAAGCAGCTCAGCACTGAGCACTTCCCATTCATTTATTGTCCAGTGCAGCTGAGGCTGAAGAGAATGGGACCGGGGAATCTCTGTCTTCACTCCCTTACTCTATCTCAAAGTTGAGACATTAGGGGTCTGTTTAGATCCCAGATATTTCACGAAAGCCCCCTAACGGGGCTCCAAAAAATAGTTAAAATACAATACATAATAATATTGTTAAAAATAATACAAAATAAAAATGAAAATTACTGACACCATCCACTGCCCTACTGACACCATTCACCACCCTACTGGCACCGCCCACTGCCCTAATGACTGATACAATATAAAATGTTTGTTTACATTTATTTTTAAGTTTGTATATATATAATATATTATATATATATATATATATATATATATATATATATATATATATATATATATATATATATATATATATATATATATATATATATATATATATATATATATATACATACAGTATTTCACAAAAGTGAGTACACCCCTCACATTTTTGTAAATATTTTATTATATCTTTTCATGTGACAACACTGAAGAAATTATGCTTTGCTACAATGTAAATTAGTGAGTGTACAGCTTGTATAACAGTGTAAATTTGCTGTCCCCTCAAAATAACTCAACACACAGCCATTAATGTCTAAACCGCTGGCAACAAAAGTGAGTACACCCCTAAGTAAAAATGTCCAAATTGGGTCCAGAGAAATTGAAAACAAATTGGGTCCAAAGTGTCAATATTTTGTGTGGCCACCATTATTTTCCAGCACTGCCTTAATCCCTCTTGGGCATGGAGTTCACCAGAGCTTCACAGGTTGCCACTGGAGTCCTCTTCCACTCCTCCATGATGACATCACAGAACTGGTGGATGTTAGAGACCTTGCGCTCCTCCACCTTCCGTTTGAGGATGCCCCACAGATGCTCAGTAGGGTTTAGGTCTGGAGACATGCCTGGCCAGTCCATCACCTTTACCCTCAGCTTCTTTAGCAAGGCAGTGGTCGTCTTGAAGGTGTGTTTGGAGTCATTATCATGTTGGAATACTGCCCTGAGGCCCAGTCTCCAAAGGGAGTGGGATCATGCTCTGCTTCAGTATGTCACAGCACATGTTGGCATTCATGGTTCCCACAATGAACTGTAGCTCCCCAGTGCTGGCAGCACTCATGAAGCCCCATACCATGACATTCCCACCACCATGCTTGACTGTAGGCAAGACACACTTGTCTTTGTACTCCTCACCTGGTTGCCGCCACACATGCTTGACACCATCTGAACCAAATAAGTTTATCTTGGTCTCATCAGATAACAGGACATGGTTCCAGTAATCCATGTCCTTGGTCTGCTTGTCTTCAGCAAACTGTTTGTGAGCTTTTTTTGTACATCGTCTTTAGAAGAGGCTTCCTTCTGGGACGACAGCCATGAAGACCAATTTTATGCAGTGTGTCGCGTATGCTCTGAGCACTGACAGGCTGATCCCCCACCCCTTCAACCTTTGCAGCAATGCTGACAGCACTCATACGTCTATTTCCCAAAGACAACCTCTAGATATGGCGCTAAGCACGTGCACTCAACTTCTTTGGTCGACCATGGTGAGGCCTGTTCTGAGTGGAACCTGTCCTGTTAAACCACTGTATGGTCTTGCCCACCGTGCTGCAGCTCCGTTTCAGAGTCTTAGCAATCTTCTTATAGCCTAGGCCATCTTTATGTAGAGCAACAATTCTTTTTTCAGATCCTCAGAGAGTTCTTTGCCATAAGGTGCCATTGTGAAATTACAGTGATCGGTATGAGAGAGTGAGAGCAATAACACCAAATTTAACACACCTGCTCCTCATTCACACCTGAGACCTTGTAACACAAACGAGTCACATGACGCCGGGGAGGGAAAATGGCTAATTGGCCCCAATTTGGACATTTTCACTTAGGGTGTACTCACTTTTGTTGCCAGCGGTTTAGACATTAATGGCTGTGTGTTTAGTTATTTTGAGGGGACAGTAAATTTACACTGTTATACAAGCTGTACACTCACTACTTTACATTGTAGCAAAGTGTCATTTCTTCTCTGTTGTCACATGAAAAGATATAATAAAATATTTACAAAAATGTGATTAACAGGACAGGTTCCACTCAGAACAGGCCTCGCCATGGTGGACCAAAGAAGTTGAGTGCATGTTCTCAGCATCATATCCAGAGGTTGTCTTTGGGAAATAGACATAAGAGTGCTGCCATCATTGCTGCAGAGGTCAGCCTGTCAGTGCTCAGACCATACGCCACAAAATGGTCTGCATGGCCGTCATCCCAGAAGGAAGCCTCTTCTAAAGATGATGCACAAGAGAGCTCCCAAACAGTTTGCTGAAGACAAGCAGACTATGGACAGGGATTACTAGAACCATGTCCTGTTGTCTGATGAGACCAAGATAAACTTATTTGGTTCAGATGGTATCAAGCATGTGTGGCAGCAACCAGGTAAGGAGTACAAAGACAAGTGTGTCTTGCCTACAGCATGGTGGTGGGAGTGTCATGGTCTGGGGCTGCATGAGTGCTGCCGGCACTGGGGAGTTACAGTTCATTGAGGGAACCATGAATGCCTACATATACTGTGACATACTGAAACCGAGCATAATCCCCTCCCTTAGAAGACTGGGCAGCAGGGCAGTATTCCAACATGATTACGAACCCAAACACTAAAGAAGGTAAGGTGATGGTCTTGCCAAGCATGTTTCCAGACCTAAACCCTATTGAGCATCTGTGGGGCATCCTCAAATGGAAGGTGGAGGAGTGCAAGGTCGCTAACATCCACCAGCTCCATGATGTCATCACGGAGGAGTAGAAGAGGACTCCAGTGGCAACCTGTGAAGCTCTGGCGAACTCCATGCCCAAGAGGGTTACGGTAGTGCTGCAAAACAATGGTGGCCAAACAAAATATTGACACTTTGGGCCCAGTGTGGACATTTTCACTTAGGGGTGTACTCACTTTTGTTGCCAGCAGTTGGAAACAGAAGCCACAACCGTACAGAAGTAATCTGTACAGACATTTAGGGATGTACTCACTTTTGTTGCCAGTGGTTTAGACATTAATGGCTGTGTGTTGATTTATTTTGAGGGAACAGCAAATTTACACTTTTATACAAGTTGTACACTCACTACTTTACAGTGTAGCAAAGTGTAATTTCTTCAGTGTTGTCACATGAAAAAAATAATAAAATATTTACAAAAATGTGAGGGGTGTACTCACTTTTGTGAGATACTGTATGTGACTGTATAATCAGATAGGTGTATAGTTTGGGAGATCACCCACTTATCTATTAGGGTTTGCTATTGAGCAATCAGGTAACAATGGTATTCTTCTATTGATGAAGGAATGGAAGAAGAAATTAGGGCAGTATTTAACAGAGATGAACAAAATGTATCAAATAGAGAGAATGATTTTAAGAAATTATTTAGAAAATATAGTAACGTAACAATGAAACATTTGAGAAGGAAATGGAATATTGTATCATTGGAAGCATATGTGGAGGCAAAATTAATACCACGTGGGCTGCAGGAACGTATTGTCTCTGCAGAGCATCTCCAAAATTATCGATTCCTTAATGTCTGGAAGGAGGAGTCGATCAAACATGGACTGCACCTAATGGAATTGATTATAGCTGAGGAAAAAATTAAATTACGGGAACTGGAGGAACAGTTACAAGATTGGATCAAGGTACTAGATGATTATCAAGATCTGGAGGAATCTGAAAGTTTTAATGATGGACTTAAAAAAGAAGTAGAAGAGCTCCAAAAAGAACAAAAAATTGGTAGACAGAAAAAATGCCAAAGAGATGTGGCCGACTTTGAAAGTGGACAGGTGTTTGAGCCAGAGGGAAAAAGAGGACGGAGTAAATCTCGGATTAGATTTAGAAGGACCAATAAGGACCCCAATCAGGTAGGGAACAAATCGGTTACTCTTTTCAAGAAAGCTCAAAATGGATCAGAACAGGGAGGACCCGAGAAGAGAAACAAGCAGGAAAGGAGACGGAAAAGAAATAGAAAAGGGACTCCAAATAGGGAGGTCGATTCAATCCAAGGAGGACACCTTTATTTCCCAGGGGAGCGGGGTAATCACAAGGAATCAGGAAAAAGTAAATATGAATGTAATTAATTTAATTGAACTGTACTGGGAGAGGATCATTTGTCACTGCTAAGTGCTAAGTAGGGATCAGCTTCGAGTTTGAGTCGAACCCATGTTCGACTCGAACATCGCCTGTTTGATTGTTTGTCGAATTGCGAATGTTATGGGCCGTTCACTCCAAATTCGAGTGGCGCGTCAGAGCCCATAATTCACTGCGGCATCGCAGTGCATTGCTGGCTGATGACTGGTCAAGCATGCACTATGACCCGCATGCTTGGCCAATCACAGCGCCCTCTGTACAGAGAGCCGTAATTGGCCAAAGCCAGGGTGGCTTTGGCCAATTATGGCTCAGGGGGTTTAGTACACACCCCACACTATATAAGGCCGCCTGCATGGCGGCCTTGTGTAGTATGTTGTGGCGGCGGAGAGAGATAGACAGAGAGACAGTGTCATTTGATTTAAGTTAGATTAGGCAGGCGAGTCAGTTAGCTGCACTTACAGTGTATTGTGTATATATATGCATCCTAGGTGTTGTGTATATATATATATATATATATATATATATATATATATATATATATATATATATATATATATATTGAACTGTATATACACTGTATGCAGTTTAGCTAGATCCCTTCCTGTTATTCTATACCTAATATAGTGTACTGTGTCCTCTGCACAGTGTGCACCTAAAGCTACCTGAAGACAATTGCTGGTGTTCTGATCCTATTAATACCACAGGCAGGCAGCTGCAGTATTTACAGTTAATGTACTGTGTCCTCTGCACAGTGTGCACCTAAAGCTACCTGAAGAAACTTGCTGGTATTCTTCTGATTCTATTAGTACCACAGGCAGGCAGCTGCAGTATTTACAGTTAGTGTACTATGTCCTCTGCACAGTGTGCACCTAAAGCTACCTGAAGACAATTGCTGGTGTTCTGATCCTATTAATACCACAGGCAGGCAGTTGATTTTGCTAGCTGCAGTATAATCAATAGATATATACATCCCAGCTTTGTGCAGCTACATCTCACTGCAGGCCATTAGTATGTCTGGAAGGCCAACAAGGAGAGGCAGACAGTCACAAGCCAATAAAAGAGGGCAAGCAGGCTCTGTGTCTAGAGGCAACAGTGCTGGTCGTGGACACGGTGCATTCTCATCAGCACGTGGCCGTGGGACACGCTTGTCCTTTTTTTCGGCAGCTGGCCGTGTTGAGCCGCAACATGCCGAAGACTTGGTAGAGTGGATGACCAAGCCGTCCTCATCCTCTTCATCCTCTCTCACCCAGGCTCAGGGTACTTTGTCTGGCAAAGCAGCTGCCAACGCGGCCTCTTCCCTCGGCTCAATGGCATCAGTCACTCCTTCCCTAGCCCCGCCATGTCCTCCTGAGTAGTCCCCCGAACTGTTTGACCATAGTGTTGGGTACATGCTCCAGGAGGATGCCCAGCGTTTTGAAGGCTCCGATGATGGTACCCAGCTAGAGGAAGGCAGTAACATGAGCCCAGAGAGGGCGGGTGCCCAAGAAGGACAGCAATCTGGCAGTTATGTTCCCCCAGCTGCAGCATACTGCCAGCTTTGTGCCAGTGATGAGGAGGGAGGGGATGATGAGGAAGTCACTGACTCCACGTGGGTGCCTGATAGGAGAGAGGAGGAGGAGGCACATCTCCAACGAGGCAGGATGCCCTCCAGGGGCCAGCTTAAGGGCAGCACACCGACTGCATCACACCGCAGAGCTCCACATGTGCAGGGCGCTGCTGTCTCTGCTCATTATTCCAAAAGTACTTTGGTGTGGGCCTTTTTCGAGACTAGTGCATCAGATCACAGCGCTGCTATTTGCAACATATGTCTCAAGCGTATCTCGTGTGGCCAAAACATCACTCGCTTGGGCACCACATGCTTGACCAGACATATGTCGACCTGCCATACAGTTCGTTGGCAAGCGTACCTAAAAGATCCACACCAAAGAACAAAGCGGACCTCTCCTTGCTCCTCATCAGCTGGGATCTCCAACTCCACTATACCTTCAGTCCTCTCTGAAACCTGCATTGAGAGGAATGAAGGTGTAGAATTAGGTGTGTCACAGCCAAGTACTTGTGGGCAATCTGCTATCGGTACACCGAAGTGAGATTGTACCAGGCAAATTTCCCTGCCCCAGCTGCTGCACCACCGAATAAAGTTCGCTCCCAGCCATCCACATGCCCAGCGGTTGAATGCTAGCTTGGCTAAATTGCTAGCACTTCCACCGCTGCCTTTTCAGTTGGTAGACTCTGCCCCCTTCTGTGAGTTTGTGGAATGTGCGGTTCCTCAGTGGCAGGTTCCCAAACGCCACTTTTTCTCACGGAAGGAGATTCCGACTCTCTACCGGCATGTGGAAGGCTATGTCTTGGCCTCGCTGGATAGGGCGGTCAGCGGTAAGGTGCATATTACCGCTGACTCATAGTCCAGCAGGCATGGACAGGGACGTTACTTATCTTTCACCGTGCACTGGGTGACTCTTCTGGCAGCTGGGAAGGATGCAGGACAGGGTGCAGTAGTGTTGGAGGTTGTTCCGCCACCACGCCTCCAAAATTCTACTAGTGGTGATTTTGACACACCTCTCTCCTCCACCCGCTCCTCTTCTTCTTCCTCCATGGCCTCTTTCTGTGCTGATTTGTCCTCAGAACCAGCGGTTCTCCGTAGGCGTTCAAGGGGCTACGCAAGCACGCAGGCAAAAAGATGCCATGCGGTGCTTGAGCTGGTGTGCTTGGGGGATGGGAGCCACACTGGGGCAGAGATTCTGTCAGCTCTGCAGGGGCAGGTTCAGAGGTGGTTGATGCCACGCCAGCTTAAGCCAGGAATGGTGGTTTGCGACAATGGCACCAACTTCCTCTCCGCCCTCTGACAGGGACAACTGACCCATGTGCCCTGTTTGGCTCACGTCCTTAACTTGGTGGTGCAGCGGTTCTTGGGCAGGTACCCGGGCTTACAGGATGTCCTGAGGCAGGCCAGGAAAGTCTGTGTGCATTTTCGCAGGTCATATAATGCCAGTGCTCGGCTGGCTGACCTAAAAAAAGGAATTTAACCTGCCCAAGAACTGCCTAATCTGTGACATGACCACCAGGTGGAACTCAACGTTGGCCATGCTGCAGCGGCTGCTCACACAGCAGAGGGCCATCAATGAGTACCTATACGACTATGGCACCAGGACAGGGTCAGGAGAGCTTGTTTTTTTTCCCACGCCAGTGGGCTATGATCAGGGATGCATGCACTGTCCTGTCACCATTCGAGGAGGCCACGAGGATGGTGAGCAGTGACAGTGCATGCATCAGTGACACTGTCCCTCTTGTCCACCTGTTGGAGCACACGCTGGGTGAAATAATGGACAGGGCACTTGAGGCAGAACAGAGGGATGATGAAGGAGGACTTCCCTACCTCTCAAGGCCCCCTTTATCCAGACAGTGTTCATGCGTGCCCGCCGATCACACAAGAAGAGGAGGAGGAGGATTGTGTCAGCATGGAGGTGGAGCCTGGCACTCAGCATCAGCAGCAGTCTTCAAGGGATCATTTACAGTCCGAAGAAACCCATGGACTTGCACGTGGCTGGGAGGAGGTGGCTGCGGATCATGTCGTCCTTAGTGACCCAGAGGACTCTGGACCGAATGCCTCAGCAATCCTACGCTGCATGGTCTCCCTGATCCTGCAAAGCCTGCGGAAGGATTCTCGTATTCGTGGTATCAAGGGGAGGGATCATTACTGGCTGGCAACACTCCTTGATCCACGTTACAAGGGTAAGGTTGCGGACCATATCTTGCTGTCGCAGAGGGAGCAAAGGATGAAACATCTTCGGGGGGCCTTGCAGAAAGGTTTGTGCAACGCATTTCCAGAGCCTGGGAGGTTACAGTTTCCTGGTCCTCCTGGACAACGTGTTGCTGGGGCTTTGGTCAGTCACAGAAGGAGCGGTGGAAAAGGTGGCCATCCGATGGGTTCAGACAATTTTTTAGTCCGCAGCCCCAAGGTAGGATCGGTTCCAGCAACCATCGCCAGCGTCTGTTTTACATGGTGCAGGATCACCTAGGGACAAGATCAGACTTGGACACCTTTCCCACCGAAAATCCTCTAGGTTACTGGGTCTTGAGAATGGATCACTGGCCAGAGCTTGCACAGTATGCAATCGAGCTACTGGCCTGTCCTGCATCCAGCGTTCTTTCGGAATGCACATTCAGTGCTGCTGGAAACTTTGTAACCAATCACAGGGTGCGCCTGTCCACCGAATCGGTCGATCGGCTGACCTTCATAAAAATGAATCAGTCTTGGATCACCAGCTACCAAGCACCTGATGCTAATATAACCAAATAGTTTTTTTTAATATGAGATCCCTTCAAGACTGCCTATGCTGACGCTGAGTGACTATCATGTTATGCTGAGTGACAATACTCTTCCTCCTCCATTTTCATGCTGATAGCTTGTAAGAACATTTTTGGTTCTGGGCACCACCACCAGTGGCCAAGGCCCAATTTTTCTGCCCTTGTTTAACAGGGGCGTATAATTACAATTTTTGATGCAATACTTTGCAGCAGGGCTCATTCCTGCGCTCCAACTATAGTATCTGTGAGGGGTTGCAGTGTTGTGGCAGCAGTGGCTAAGGCCTAATTTTTCTGCCCCTGTTTAACAGGGGCATGTAATTACAATTTTTGATGCAATACTTTGCAGCAGGGCTCATTCCTGCGCTCCAACTAGAGTATCTGTGAGGGGTTGCAGTGTTGTGGCACCAGCACCAGTGCCCAAGGCCCAATTTTTCAGCCCGTTTAACAGGGGAGTATAATTACAATTTTTGATGCCATACTTTGCAGCAGGGCCCATTCCTGCGCTCCAACTATAGCATCTGTGAGGGGTTGCAGTATTGTGGTAGCAGTACCTAAGGCCCAATTTTTCTGCCCCTGTTCAACAGGGACATGTAATTACAATTCTTGATCTAATATTTCACAGCAGGGCCCATTCCTGCGCCCACCAAGAGTAACTGTGAGGGCTTATGCCCCGTACACACGGTCGGATTTTCCGATGGAAAATGTCCGATCGGAGCGTGTTGTCGGAAATTCCGACCATGTGTGGGCTCCATCGGACATTTTCCATCGGATTTTCCGACACACAAAGTTTGAGAGCAGGATATAAAATTTTCCGACAACAAAATCCGTTGTCCGAAATTCCGATCGTGTGTACACAAATCCGACAGACAAAGTGCCACGCATGCTCAGAATAAATAAAGAGATGAAAGCTATTGGCCATTGCCCCGTTTATAGTCCCAACGTACGTGTTTTACGTCACCGCGTTCAGAACGATCGGATTTTCTGACAACTTTGTGTGACCGTGTGTATGCAAGACAAGTTTGAGCCAACATCCGTCGGAAAAAATCCTAGGATTTTGTTGTCGGAATGTCCGAACAAAGTCTGACCGTGTGTACGGGGCATTAGAGTGTTGTGGCAATACCACCACCACCACCACAAAAGGCCCAATTTTTCTGCCCCTGTTCAACAGGTGCATGTAATAACAATTCTTGATATAATATTTCACAGCAGGGCCCATTCCAGCGCCCACCAAGAGTAACTGTGAGGACTTACAGTGTTGTGGCACCAGCACCACCACCACCACCAAAGGCCCAATTTTTCTACCACTGTTTAACAATGGCATGTAATTACAATTCTTGATCTAATATTTCACAGCAGGGCCCGTTCCTGCACCCACCAAGAGTAACTGTGAGGGCTTACAGTGTTGTGGCAACACCAACACCTAAGGCCCAATTTCTGCAGAGTATATAGGGCAGGCCCCTACTTTCAAACATCCAACTTACAAACGACTCCTACTTGCAAACAGAAGGAGACAACAGGAAGTGAGATGAAATCTACCCATAGGAAGGGAAATTCTCTCCTGTAAGAGTTAATATGGGAAAAAGGTGTCTCCTCTCCACTGATGCTTTATCACCAATCCTTGTTTCACTAAAAACCCCAAATTTTCAAAAAACATTTGTCATTGGGACAGAAAGTGAGGTGAAATCTTCTGAAGTGGTGCACAGACAGCAAAACAAATGCTACAGTGGTGATAACCCTTCCCTATGTTTTCCAAAAAGCTTAAATTTTTTTTTTTTGGCTGGAGCTACACTTTAAAAATGTACCAGTTCAAAATTACAAACATATTCTACTTAACAACAAACCTACAGTCCCTGTCTTGTTTGTCTTTGTATACTGCTGTTCAGAGTATATAGGGCCTGGGGGCCCCACGCCTTTCCTTTTTTTAATTTGGGTGCGGGGTTCCCCTTAATATCCATACAAGACCCAAAGGGCCTGGTAATGGACTGGGGGGAGGTACCCATGCCGTTTGTCTCACTGATTTTCATCCATATTGCCGGGACCCGACATTACATTAAAGCCGCAATCAGTTTTAAATTACTTTTATTCCTTTACAAATGTCATTTTGTGCAGGGACTGTTCTAAGCACGGGAAACACGCGCCACTTTACAGGCATACTATAGACTCCCCCAGGTAGGATATTTAAAGGAATATTTCACTTTTTTTTCACTTTAAGCATCATTAAAAGCACTGCTCCCGAAAAAACGGCTGTTTTTGAACATTTTTTTTGCATTGATACATGTCCCCTGGGGCAGGACCCGGGTCCCCAAACCCTTTTTAGGACAATAACTTGCATATTAGCCTTTAAAATTAGCACTTTTGATTTTGAACCTTCGAGTCCCATAGACTTTAACGGGGTTCTAAAGTTCGCACAAACTTTTGGTCCGTTCGCAGGTTCTGGTGCGGACCGAACCGGGGGGGTGTTCGGCTCATCCCTAGTGCTAAGTAAAGGCCTCGGCTACTCACCATTCAATCAGGGAAACCTATTTGAATTCTACTAGGACATTTGCCTGTTCCTGTGGCGAGCCAATTTTAAACGTATGAAATTTGGCAAGAAGAGAAATAGGGATGAAACATTAGAAATCAATGAAATATCAGGTTTGGGTCAAATTGAGCTAGTCGACTATATGGAAGAAAATACATGGATTGACTCGGATCTATTGGTTCCTCCACTCCATCTAGATTATTCAATAAATCTAAGAAATTCTCAACTTTTGGGAATAATAGGTATCTCCAGATGTTCATGGAGGCCATTACACATGACCTGCGTTCCATTGATTGGGAACAAATACAACCCATTAAACATAATCTTACCCCAGGGGAACGTAGGGCCCTATAAGATCTAAAAGAACTCCCCAAATTGCATCAATAAATCGTGTCATAAAGGAGGGAACGTAGTTTTCTGGCAGGAAAAAGATTACAGTGGGGCAAAAAAGTATTTAGTCAGCCACCAATTGTGCAAGTTCTCTCACTTAAAAAGATGAGAGAGGCCTGTAATTGTCATCATAGGTATACCTCAACTATGAGGGACAAAATGTGGAAACAAATCAAGACAATCACATTGTCTGATTTTTGAAATAATTTATTTGCAAATTATGGTGGAAAATAAGTATTTGGTCACCTACAAATAAGCAAGATTTCTGGCTCTCACAGACCTGTATCTTCTTCTTTAAGATGCTCCTCTGTCCTCCACTCATTACCTGTATTAATGGCACCTGTTTGAACTTGTTATCAGTATAAAAGACACCTGTCCACCACCTCAAACAGTCACACTCCAAACTCTACTATGGTGAAGACCGAAGAGCTGTCAAAGGACACCAGAAACAAAATTGTAGACCTACACCAGGCTGGGAAGACTGAATCTGCAATAGGCAAGCAGCTTGGTGTGAAGAAAAACTGTGGGAGCAATAATTAGAAAATGGAAGACATACAAAACCACTGGTAATCTCCCTCGATCTGGGGCTTCACACAAGATCTCACCCCGTGGGGTTAAAATGATCACAAGAACGGTGAACAAAAATCCCGGAACCACACGGGGGACCTAGTGAATAACCTGCAGAGAACTGGGACCAACGTAACAAAGGCTACCATCAGTAATACACTACGCCACCAGGGACTCAGATCCTGCAGTGCCAGACGTGTCCCCCTGCTTAAGCCAGTATATGTCTGGGCCCGTCTGAGGTTTGCTAGAGAGCATTTGGATGATCCAGAATATTGGGAGAATGTCATATGGTCAGATGAAACCAAAGTAGAACTGTTTGGTAGAAACACAACTTGTCGTGTTTGGAGGAGAGAGAATGCTGAGTTGCAACCAAAGAACACCATACCTACTGTAAAGCATGGGGGTGGCAACATCATGCTTTGGGGCTGTTTCTCTGCAAAGGGAACAGGACGACTGATCCGTGTACATGAAAGAATGCATGGGGCCATGTATCGTGAGATTTTGAGTGGAAACCTCCTCCCATCAGCAAGGGTATTGAAGATTGGCTGGGTCTTTCAGCATGACAATGATCCCAAACACACCGCCCGGGCAACGAAGGACTGGCTTCATAAGAAGCATTTCAAGGTCCTGGAGTGGCCAGCCAGTCTCCAGATGTCAACCCGATAGAAAACTTTTGGAGGGAGTTGAAAGTCCGTGTTGCCCAGCGACAGCCCCAAAACATCACTGCTCTAGAGGAGATCTGCATGGAGGAATGGGCCAACATACCAGCAACAGTGTGTGACAACCTTGTGAAGACTTACAGAAAACGTTTGACCTCTGTCATTGCCAACAAGAGATATATAACAAAGTATTGAGATGAACTTTTGATATTGACCAAATACTTATTTTCCTCCATAATTTGCAAATAAATGCTTTCAAAAATCAGACAATGTGATTGTCTGGATTTGTTTCCACATTTTGTCTCTCATAGTTGAGGTATACCTATGATGACAATTACAGGCTTCTCTCATCTTTTTAAGTGGGAGAACTTGCACAATTGGTGGCTGACTAAATACTTTTTTGCCCCACTGTATATAGATGAAGTATACTTAATTATATAGATTAAGTAGGCAACTTAATGATCTAAAATGCTATGAAAAATTTACTCAGAATCCCTTCCC
The DNA here is from genome assembly GCA_037952835.1 of Lithobates septentrionalis. Lineage (NCBI taxonomy): Eukaryota > Metazoa > Chordata > Amphibia > Anura > Ranidae > Lithobates > Lithobates septentrionalis. The sequence continues at coordinate 141,535 of JBBDGP010001701.1, forward strand.
ATTTTTGGTTGAGGAAATCAACTATTGTATAGGAAAAATATTCAAAGTAGGTTTATTAACAAAAAACGAATATGGATACCTAAACATTAAGGAATATATTACACCTACATTCTATGTTACCCTGAAAGTTCATAAAAACATGAATCAACCCTCAGGACGGCCTATTGTCTGTGGTATTGGAGGTCCATTAGAAAATATAGGAAAATACGTGGATAAACATATTAGGCATCTGGTTACAGAATTACCATCATTTGTCCTTGACTTGAGATATTCTGAAAAGATTGAATAACCTTACAATACCGGAAGACTTTATTCTGGCTGGGATAGATGTCGAGGCCCTCTATTCCTTCATCCCACATGATGTAGAAGTACATGCAGTGTCCCAATGGCTAGAGTTACGTCATCCTTTGGCGGGTCCACACAATGAATATTTGGTGAAATTCCTGGAAATTACTTTAAGCAACAACTGCTTTATGTTCAATAAAAAGTTTTATCGCCAAATAAGAGGAGTGACTATGGGCGCCGCATGTGCTCTGTAATATACGTGTTTACATCTGGGATGGTGGGAAAAGGAGGATGTATATACTCACCCAGCTTTTGAACAACATGTAGCCCTATGGGTTTGCTACATTGATGATGTGCTGGTGGTGTGGAGGGGCTCCCTGGAACAACTTGGGAACTTCATCCTTGACCTAAATAACAACAACAGAAATATCCATCTTATGTACAAAATGGATTCTTGTAAAATTTTATTTCTAGGCTTGTTGATTGTCAAGGAGGGTACAAGGGTGAGGACTAAAACATTTAGAAAGCCTACGGCAGGTAATACCCTCCTCTCCTCTATGCCACCAGCCATCATCCATGGCACCAAATTAGTGGCATCCCGACGGGACAGTTCCTAAGGATCCACAGGAACTGTTCAAATGTCAGGGATTTCCATCAGGAAAGTAGGGAACTAAGACACAGATTTGGAGCACAAAGCTACCCTAAGTCTGTGATCAGACAGGGGATGGCTAAGGCCCTGAGGAAAAAGAGGGAAAATATCCTTGGACTTGGACAAAATACTGACAATACTCCTCCCGAACCTAAACAGGAAAGAATCAGAGTTGTAACCACCTGCGGGACCCATTGGGAATACTATAAAACGGTTCTGAATAAACATTGGCATATCCTCCTGCTTGACCATAGACTTAAAGAAATATTAGGCCCTTTATGAACCTAATAGCAAAACAAGCGCCAACTATAGGTGATTCCCTTGTCCAAAGCGCATATGTGAGCACAAAACACCATAGTGTGCTCTCACTGAGTAAGGGTCTGGTAAATCGTATGTACCCCTGTGGCCACTGTAATATATGCAGATACTTACTAAAAACAAGATCATTCAGTGACTCAGAGGGTAAACGTACCTACCAGATCCAATCATTTGTTAACTGTTGCTAATTAATAGTCCTGTGAGCCTCCAGGTGGTTGACCAAATCAGGTCTCCAAAGTAGTGTGTCTTACAAATGATCAGCTGCTAACGTTACGCATGTCTCATATACCATGCAAGATAATCAAATCAAGTTATAAAACGCTGCGCTATCCAAATGATAAATATAAATATATATTTAACCACTTGACGACCGCCTCACGCCGATGTACGTCGGCAAAGTGGCACGGACAGGCAAAATCACGTACAGGGTACGTGATTTGCCTTCCGCGGGTGGGGGGTCCGATCGGACCCCCCCCCGGTGCCCGAGGCGGTCGTCTTTTGTCCAGCGGCGATCGGTGATGAGGGGGAGACCATCCGTTCGTGGCCCCCCCCTCGCGATCGCCGCCGGCCAATGAGAACACTCCTTTGCTGCTGTATGCTAAACAGCAGCAAAGGAAGTGATGTCATCTCCCCTCGGGTCGGTATTTTCCGTTCCGGCCCGAGGAGAGACGACATGTAAGTAAGTGCACAACACTACACACACACAGTAGAACATGCCAGGCACACAAAACACCCCGATCCCCCCCCCGATCGCCCCCCGATCCCCCCCCAATCACCCCCCCCCCCCTGTCACAAACTGACACCAGCAGTTTTTTTTTTTTTTGTTTTTTTTTTTTTTCTGATTACTGCATAGTGTCAGTTTGTGACAGTTACAGTGTTGGGACAGTGAGTATTACCCCCCTTTAGGTCTAGGGTACCCCCCTAACCCCCCCTAATAAAGTTTTAACCCCTTGATCACCCCCTGTCACCAGTGTCACTAAGCGATCATTTTTCTGATCGCTGTATTAGTGTCGCTGGGGACGCTAGTTAGTGAGGTAAATATTTAGGTTCGCCGTCAGCGTTTTATAGCGTCAGGGACCCCCATATACTACCTAATAAATGTTTTAACCCCTTGATTGCCCCCTAGTTAACCCTTTCACCACTGATCACCGTATAACCGTTACGGTTGACGCTGGTTAGTTCGTTTATTTTTTATAGTGTCAGGGCACCCGCCGTTTATTACCGAATAAAGGTTTAGCCCCCTGATCGCCCGGCGGTGATATGTGTCGCCCCAGGCAGCGTCAGATTAGCGCCAGTACCGCTAACACCCACGCACGCAGCATACACCTCCCTTAGTGGTATAGTATCTGAACGCATCAATATCTGATCCGATCAGATCTATACTAGCGTCCCCAGCAGTTTAGGGTTCCCAAAAACGCAGTGTTAGCGGGATCAGCCCAGATACCTGCTAGCACCTGCGTTTTGTGCCTCCGCCCAGCCCACCCAAGTGCAGTATCGATCGATCACTGTCACTTACAAGGCACTAAACGCATAACTGCAGCGTTCGCAGAGTCAGGCCTGATCCCTGCGATCGCTAACAGTTTTTTTGGTAGCATTTTGGTGAACTGGCAAGCACCAGCCCCAGGCAGCATCAGGTTAGCGCCAGTACCGCTAACACCCACGCACGCACCATACACCTCCCTTAGTGGTATAGTATCTGAACGGATCAATATCTGATCCGATCAGATCTATACTAGCGTCCCCAGCAGTTTAGGGTTCCCAAAAACGCAGTGTTAGCGGAATCAGCCCAGATACCTGCTAGCACCTGCGTTTTGCCCCTCCGCCCGGCCCAGCCCAGTCCACCCAAGTGCAGTATCGATCGATCACTGTCACTTACAAAACACTAAACGCATAACTGCAGCGTTCGCAGAGTCAGGCCTGATCCCTGCGATCGCTAACAGTTTTTTTTGTAGCGTTTTGGTGAACTGGCAAGCACCAGCCCCAGGCAGCGTCAGATTAGCGCCAGTACCGCTAACACCCACGCACGCACTGTACACCTCCCTTAGTGGTATAGTATCTGATCGCATCAATATCTGATCCGATCAGATCTATACTAGCGTCACCAGCAGTTTAGGGTTCCCAAAAACGCAGTGTTAGCGGGATCAGCCCAGATACCTGCTAGCACCTGCGTTTTGCCCCTCCGCCCGGCCCGGCCCAGCCCACCCAAGTGCAGTATCGATCGATCACTGTCACTTACAAAACACTAAACGCATAATTGCAGCGTTCGCAGAGTCAGGCCTGATCCCTGCGATCGCTAACAGTTTTTTGGTAGCGTTTTGGTGAACTGGCAAGCGCCAGCGGCCTAGTACACCCCGGTCGTAGTCAAACCAGCACTGCAGTAACACTTGGTGACGTGGCGAGTCCCATAAGTGCAGTTCAAGCTGGTGAGGTGGCAAGCACAAGTAGTGTCCCGCTGCCACCAGAAAGACAAACACAGGCCCGTCGTGCCCATAGTGCCCTTCCTACTGCATTCGCCAATCCTAATTGGGAACCCACCGCTTCTGCAGCGCCCGTACTTCCCCCATTCACATCCCCAACCAAATGCAGTCGGCTGCATGAGAGGCATTTTCTTTATGTCCTCCCGAGTACCCCTACCCAGCGAACCCCCCCCCAAAAAAGATGTCGTGTCTGCAGCAAGCGCGGATATAGGCGTGACACCCGCTATTATTGTCCCTCCTGTCCTGACAATCCTGGTCTTTGCATTGGTGAATGTTTTGAACGCTACCATTCACTAGTTGAGTATTAGCGTAGGGTACAGCATTGCACAGACTAGGTACACTTTCACAGGGTCTCCCAAGATGCCATCGCATTTTGAGAGACCCAAACCTGGAACCGGTTACCGTTATAAAAGTTAGTTACAAAAAAAGTGTAAAAAAAAAAAAAAATAAGAAATAAAAAAAAATAGTTGTTGTTTTATTGTTCTCTCTCTCTCTATTCTCTCTCTCTATTGTTCTGCTCTTTTTTACTGTATTCTATTCTGCAATGTTTTATTGTTATTGTTATTGTTATTATGTTTTATCATGTTTGTTTTTCAGGTGTGTAATTATTTACACTTTACTGTGCTTTATTGTTAACCATTGTTAACCATTTTTTTGTCTTCAGGTACGCCATTCACGACTTTGAGTGGTTATACCAGAATGATGCCTGCAGGTTTAGGTATCATCTTGGTATCATTCTTTTCAGCCAGCGGTCGGCTTTCATGTAAAAGCAATCCTAGCGGCTAATTAGCCTCTAGACTGCTTTTACAAGCCGTGGGAGGGAATGCCCCCCCCCCCACCGTCTTCCGTGTTTTTCTCTGGCTCTCCTGTCTCAACAGGGAACCTGAGAACGCAGCCGGTGATTCAGCCAGCTGACCATAGAGCTGATCAGAGACCAGAGTGGCTCCAAACATCTCTATGGCCTAAGAAACCGGAAGCTACGAGTATTTCATGACTTAGATTTCGCCGGATGTAAATAGCGCCATTGGGAAATTGGGGAAGCATTTTATCACACCGATCTTGGTGTGGTCAGATGCTTTGAGGGCAGAGGAGAGATCTAGGGTCTAATAGACCACAATTTTTTCAAAAAAGAGTACCTGTCACTACCTATTGCTATCATAGGGGATATTTACATTCCCCGAGATAACAATAAAAATGATTAAAAAAAAAAAATATGAAAGGAACAGTTTAAAAGTAAGATTAAAAAAGCAAAAAAATAATAAAGAAAAAAAAAACAAAAAAAAAAACACCCCTGTCGCCCCCTGCTCTCGCGCTAAGGCGAACGCAAGCGGCGGTCTGTCGTCAAACGTAAACAGCAATTGCACCATGCATGTGAGGTATCACCGCGAAGGCCAGATCGAGTGCAGTAATTTTTCCAGTAGACCTCCTCTGTAAATCTAAAGTGGTAACCTGTAAAGGCTTTTGAAGGCTTTTAAACATGTATTTATTTTGTTGCCACTGCACGTTTGTGCGCAATTTTAAAGCATGTCATGTTTGGTATCCATGTACTCGGCCTAAGATCATCTTTTTTATTTCATCAAACATTTGGGCAATATAGCGTGTTTTAGTGCATTAAAATTAAAAAAAGTGTGTTTTTTCCCCAAAAAATGCGTTTGAAAAATCGCTGCGCAATTACTGTGTGAAAAAAAAAAATGAAACACCCACCATTTTAATCTGTAGGGCATTTGCTTTAAAAAAATATATAATGTTTGGGGGTTCAAAGTAATTTTTTTGCAAAAAAAAAAAACTTTTTCATGTAAACAATAAGTGTCAGAAAGGGCTTTGTCTTCAAGTGGTTAGAAGAGTGGGTGATGTGTGACATAAGCTTCTAAATGTTGTGCATAAAATGCCAGGACAGTTCAAAACCCCCCCAAATGACCCCATTTTGGAAAGTAGACACCCCAAGCTATTTGCTGAGAGGCATGTCGAGTCCATGGAATATTTTATATTGCGACACAAGTTGCGGGAAAGAGACAAATTATTTTTTTTTTTTTTTTTTTTTTGCACAAAGTTGTCACTAAATGATATATTGCTCAAACATGCCATGGAAATATGTGAAATTACACCCCAAAATACATTCTGCTGCTTCTCCTGAGTACGGGGATACCACATGTGTGAGACTTTTTGGGAGCCTAGCCGCGTACGGGACCCCGAAAACCAAGCACCGCCTTCAGGCTTTCTAAGGGCGTGAATTTTTGATTTCACTCTTCACTGCCTATCACAGTTTCGGAGGCCATGGAATGCCCAGGTGGCACAAAACCCCCCCAAATGACCCCATTTTGGAAAGTAGACACCCCAAGCTATTTGCTGAGAGGTATAGTGAGTATTTTGCAGACCTCACTTTTTGTCACAAAGTTTTGAAAATTGAAAAAAGAAAAAAAAAAAATGTTTTTTCTTGTCTTTCTTCATTTTCAAAAACAAATGAGAGCTGCAAAATACTCACCATGCCTCTCAGCAAATAGCTTGGGGTGTCTACTTTCCAAAATGGGGTCATTTGGGGGGGTTTTGTGCCACCTGGGCATTCCATGGCCTCCGAAACTGTGATAGGCAGTAAAGAGTGAAATCAAAAATTTTCACCCTTAGAAATCCTGAAGGCAGTGATTGGTTTTCGGGGTCCAGTACGCGGCTAGGCTCCCAAAAAGTCCCACACATGTGGTATCCCCATACTCAGGAGAAGCAGCTAAATGTATTTTGGGGTGCAATTCCACATATGCCCATGGCCTGTGTGAGCAATATCTCATTTAGTGACAACTTTATGAAAAAAAATAAAAAAAAAATAAAAAAAGTGTCACTTTCCCGCAACTTGTGTCAAAATATAAAATATTCCATGGACTCAATATGCCTCTCAGCAAATAGCTTGGGGTGTCTACTTTCCAAAATGGGGTCATTTTGGGGGGTTTTGTGCCACCTGGGCATTCCATGGCCTCCGAAACTGTGATAGGCAGTGGAGAGTGAAAGCAAAAATTTACACCCTTAGAAATCCTGAAGGCGGTGATTGGTTTTCGGGGCCCCGTACGCGGCTAGGCTCCCAAAAAGTCCCACACATGTGGTATCCCCATACTCAGGAGAAGCAGCTAAATGTATTTTGGGGTGCAATTCCACATAGGCCCATGGCCTGTGTGAGCAATATATCATTTAGTGACGACTTTTTGTAAATATTTTTTTTTTTTGTCATTTTTCAATCACTTGGGACAAAAAAAAAAAATATTCAATGGGTTCAACATGCCTCTCAGCAATTTCCTTGGGGTGTCTACTTTCCAAAATGGGGTCATTTGGGGGGGTTTTGTACTGCCCTGCCATTTTAGCACCTCAAGAAATGACATAGGCAGTCATAAACTAAAAGCTGTGTAAATTCCAGAAAATGTACCCTAGTTTGTAGACGCTATAACTTTTGCGCAAACCAATAAATATACGCTTATTGACATTTTTTTTACCAAAGACATGTGGCCGAATACATTTTGGCCTAAATGTATGACTAAAATTTAGTTTATTGGATTTTTTTTATAACAAAAAGTAGAAAATATCATTTTTTTTCAAAATTTTCGGTCTTTTTCCGTTTATAGCGCAAAAAATAAAAACCGCAGAGGTGATCAAATACCATCAAAAGAAAGCTCTATTTGTGGGAAGAAAAGGACGCAAATTTCGTTTGGGTACAGCATTGCATGACCGCGCAATTAGCAGTTAAAGCGACGCAGTGCCAAATTGGAAAAAGACCTCTGGTCCTTAGGCAGCATAATGGTCCGGGGCTCAAGTGGTTAATAAAGTGGTATTGTGCTCTCTCATGACATGTATAAAATGTCCAAAATACTATACATTAATGTGCAATAAACTTCAATAAATAAATGAATTAATAAGAGTGCTTCAATAAGCCTGTGAAAAATATATATAAATATTCCAAAATATTTGTGCAATATTCAAATATTCAAACAAATAATAAATAAATATTTCAAGAAAAAAAATCATCCATGCGATTCAGTGTTGCATCCATGCAATGCAGTGCTGTATCTCTGTAATTCAGTGCAATGTTCAAACAATATTAGATAAAAAATTCCAAAGAAATATCATCCATGTGATTCAGTGCTACATCCATGTAATTCAGTGTTGCATCTGTGCAATTCGGTGCTGTGTAGCTTAGTGCTATGATCAAATTAACAGTCCATAAACATTCCAAAATCCATCCATGTGTTTCAGTGAACACAAACTAAAGTGCTGTGTGCTCATATAAGTGCTCCCCCCCAGGTGATAACCCCTCACCTTAGGGGGTGTGACCTTGCGATTAAGCTTGGTCAAAATGCGCCTCAAAACCTCTATGGGTTTCGGTATTGTATGCTGGATCCTGGATAGGTTACACTTGTGCCTCTGTTCCTCACAGCAGTCCAGTTTATACCTCCTTGCTGCAGTGCTTCTCTACCCTGATTCTTTTCCCATGTGTGGTTTGGCTGTGCTCACCTATCTAGCCAAACCACACATGGGAAAGGAATCAGGGTAGAGAAGCACTGCAGCAAGGAGGTATAAACTGGACTGCTGTGAGGAACAGAGGCACAAGTGTAACCTATCCAGGATCCAACATACAATACCGAACCCACAGAGGTTCTAAAGCGCATTTTGACCAAGCTTAATCGCAAGGTCACATGCCCTAAGGTGAGGGGTTATCAACTTATATGAGTACACAGCACTTTAGTTTGAGTTCACTTAAACACATGGATGGATTTTGGAATGTTTATGGACTGTTAATTTGATCATAGCACTAAGCTACACAGCACGGAATCGCACAGATGCAACACTGAATTACATGGATGTAGCACTGAATCGCATGGATGATATTTCTTTGGAATTTTTTATCTATTATTGTTTGAACATTGCACTATCACTGAATTACAGAGATACAGCACTGTATTGCATGGATGCAACACTGAATCGCATGGATGATTTTTTTCTTGAAATATTTATTTGTTATTTGTTTGAATATTGCACAAATATTTTGGAATATTTATATATATTTTTCACAGGCTTATTAAAGCACTCTTATTAATTAATTTATTTATTGAAGTTTATTGCACATTAATGTATAGTATTTTGGACATTTTATACATGTCATTAGAGAGCACAATACCACTTTATTAATTATATATTTATATTTATCATTTATATAGTGCAGCGTTTTATAACTTGATTTGTTAACTGTTCCTCTAATTTCGTTATATACCAACTCTCATGTCCATGTGGTAAAATATACATAGGGAAAACTAAAAGGGAATTCCACAGAAGAATGGGTGAACAGCTTACTAATATTACTAAAGAAGATGATGAATCACCAGTGGCGATACATTTTAGAGACAAGCATGGGGCCTCAACAAATGGATTTAAATGTATGGTCATCTACAAACTTCAGTTATCTGATAGGACAGGGGACAGGGACAAAATACTGTTACAGAAGGAAGCTAAGTGCATCTTTCTGTTAAATGTGATGTCGACAAAAGGACTGAATAATGATTTGTCACTGCATAGCTTTCTATAAGAAAAATTGATAGTGCAGGGATCTTTGTCCCCTCCAATATCGGAATAATGGACAAGAGATACTGATATTTTTATCTTTATCTCTATTTATTTTTCTACTTTGGCACGCACACCTGTATAAGTAATTATATATATATCACCCAATAGCGGAAAGTAGCCTGCCTCTATGTGTAGTGCCTCTCTAGTCTAGTTCATTTTTGTTTGCCTTCTTTTACAGTTTTTTTTAATAATAAATAGTATCATTGAGGTAGTCACAAGTCCTGTCTCTATGGGGAAATAGACAGCAACTGTTCTCTGTTCATTGATATGGAAAAGTGGGTGGTGGAACCCCAAACTATACATTCATTTAGGGCTTTTCCTTTTACGGTTGTAACCATGGTGTTAGCACTACTGACAAACAATCCACCAAATCATCCCACTGCCAGACTTCATGCATCCTTTCCAGAGACAATAAACAGTCATTTGCAAGCTTTGTTTTTGTTGTTTTATTGGGGGGGGGGGGGGGGGGGTACAACTTGGATAGGGATTGGGATATGGGATGCCCATAGAATTAATCATTGCCATCATATTTACAGGTTTAATATACTTTGATCATATTTAGAGCCTGAAGATTTAATGTGAACACTTGACTAAGTAGAAATCTTCTCCTGCAGCTCCCTGCAGACTGTTACTCCCTCTGCATCTCCATGCAGACTGCTGTTACTAATTCTCCATCCATCACGGTGTGAGGGACAGAAACATCACTTTTGACTGTGTAAAAGTAATGGTCTTAGTTATCTTTACCACCTGCCCAAACTTGCTTCTCCTTGCACACTTGGTTTCCTCCTGCACGACTTGTAATTACATTAGGGTATAAGACATCCTCTTCTAATGGGTATGAAGAACTCACTCTGAATAAGCCCCACTATTCGCTCTGGTGACTCGCTGCTACTAGGCCTGAGGCCTGCAGAACCTCTCCTAAAAGATAGACTTTAACCTAGTAGGTTAAAGTCTATCTTCTAGGAAATGGACTACTGCTCCCAGCCAATCCAACTTGCAAATCATGTGTTCCCCGGCCACACTGAATTGACACACACATCCCCACAGTCTCTTCTCTGATCCAGGACTCTTCACCATCCACCGTGTGCATGATAAAGACTTTGCTAGTGACTGTGTAGAAGCAGAGTTCCCTTACAGAATCCCTGGCACATCCTCCAGCCATCCACTGTGGTAACACTCACTGACCTTCTAACCTTCCAGCCCTGAGTCCTTGATGAGGAACTTTCCCGGACCATGCTTTCCGACAGCTTCTTCTGCCCCTCTGCTCCAGGAGTTCCCTGCCACCGACTGTGTGGTGACAGAGACATTGCCAGTGACCGTGTAAAGGCAATGTTCCCTCACAGTTCTTTCCGGCCTCCTCCTGCAATCCCACCCCCCCCAGATGGGGGCGTGCTCCTGCGGCTATCTAGCACTCCATTGCTCACGTTACCCAGTCGACTACTCCTCCCCAGCAACATGTGACCTCAGCATATATAGGAGGCCTGCCCCCTGCCAATGCCAGTTAGGGATTGGTCACAGCTCCCACATGTGCTGCCTGCCACTCCAGCTCTAGGCCCAGCCTCCTCTTCCAGAACATTCTCCCTGGAAGCAGGGGAGGCGCCTCAGACTGGAGCACAGGTGGTCACACCACTGCTACTCTAACCACTCCCAGCCACAAGATCAAAACAGACAGGCCTAGCTTTCAGCATAGGCCTGCCTATATTTTCCTGTGCTGAACAAACCTAGTAAAACAACCCTTACTAGCACCTACCAGAGCAGTGCTCTGACTGGTATATAATTTAGTGACAGGAGCCCATAGGTCCTGACGAAGTTCCGGGGGTGAACGAAACATGTAGACACGGACACGAGGATGGGCCCCCCACATACCCCCTCTGATGCACACATGCTAAATTACCACCATTCATCATAATCATTGGATCCCATACCAGAATTCCGTGGAGGCATTTTGTATCCTTGCAGCTTCTGTCCTTTTACAAGACATCTATGAGACACAAGTTGTCATCAGCACACCGCGGTCCACCTATCCATAGGATCACTGTGTTCACCTTCACCTGCAAATTACATGTTGTTGACTCTCATCAGGTGTATATCATCTACCAGTACTTCAAGAGCCTGGATGCCTGGAGACTGAGATACACACTGGAACCGTGAGACAGCTGTAGCGGGACTGTGAGTAACCCTGACCCCTAGCACAGGTAGACTGGCTTTACTGGCATTGCAGTATGATACCCACAGCAGCTGATATGCAAGTATAACACTGACCATTCCAGCTATAGCATAAGGGAGTCACCACGAGCTGTTGCTTTGTATATAAGTTGTATCGATCTCTGCCCTACATGTCTGGTTCCAACTCCTTGTCTCCAGTATATTGTGCTTCACTATTTCTGGTGGTGAACTATGCAATCCTTTGGAATAGCTCAGGCCTGTTCCTGTACCTACAGACTATAGGAGCCTACAGTGATTTATGCTTGTCTCGGAGCTTTACCAGTAGATAATTCATATCTGATGATATTGGATGGACTGCATGAAAAAAAAAAAATATATATATATATATATATATATATATATATATATATATACACACATTATAACTTCATATGTTGATAGCACTTACCGCAGTGATGGTGCTTTCCACAGGATTATTTGTGCGTCGGCTATTTACTGCATTCACCCATTGTGGCCTTAAGGTGCAGTATTACCACATACAAGCTCTTGTGATGATTGAGTCCTTTGATTCCTATGGACTATAGGTCCCATTAGCGTGCAGGTCCCCATATCAGGGATTTCATCATTTTTAGGGGGGTCCAGTTTATACAGTAACCTCTGTCTCAGCTTCCAATGGGAGGGCCTTAGTGGCTTGCTGTGTTTAGAAGGAGGGTCATAGGGTGTTGGTTCGGGAGGGTATAGATTATTGGGGAGATTGTGGTGTATTTTAGGAGGGAGGGAGGTACTAGTATGTTGTAGGAGCATTTGCTGTTTTCATTGCCTTTTATCTTTATTTAAATATTTTTAAGAGGATGTAACCTTTGGGTGGTCTATCCCATTCCCCCTTTTTTGTTTTTTTCTGTTTTTGTAGTATGGCATGGGAACACAAAACCCATTTGAGGCAGACAAAAGCCTGTCAACTCAGGCTCTCAGTGTTAGGGGTAGGACAACAGGAAAGGTTAGTGAGGGGGCTTAGGGTAGAGCATAGTATTGAATGCTGGGAACTCTGCACTCATAACTGCCAGAACTGATCTCCTGGTTCTGAAGTCTAATGTATTAGTGAGGATGGCGCTCTGCAGACTCCTCTAGCACTAACTTATTAGGGGAAAAACAACAGTGAAAAAGTTTCCAAACCTGTCTTTTCACTTCACCTCCAACACTTTTTGGTCTGTGGTGTCTGCTAGTGCAGTGGTCATCAACCCTGTCCTCAGGGCCCACCAACAGGCCAGGTTTTATGTATTCCCTTGGGGAGATGCAGACTAGAATACTGCAATCACTGAGCAGCAAATTATATCACCTGAGATGTATTTCAGTTATCTTGCAAACCTGGCCTGTTAGTGGGCCCTGAGGACAGGGTTGATTACCAGTGTGCTAGTGTACCAGTGACCTGTGAATATATTTTTAGCACAGCCTTAAATCAAAAATAGCACAACAAATTTTTCTACCAAATCAAGTGACAAACCTGCTTTCTGCAAGATGTGATTTATTAGATAAATCAGAGTTGAAGAAAGTCACATCAACGTAATCTTACCAATCACATCATTGTTGAACTTGCTGCTCTATGTGTACATGTAAACTGTTGACAGCTGAAAATAATTAATTCTGCAAACTCTGCATATCTCTGTGACCTTACTGCAATCGTTAAGGAGCCCCCTTCGCCTCCCTTTGAAGACTTGTCTATATTCAGTGAGAGTTCAGGGTTATATTGTATATTTGGTGCTGGCGTTCACAAAGATGGGTGTGGTGCGCTGATAGCATTCATGATTAAGTGGTTTCCTGTGTCAAATATAGCCTCTAATATACTGCAAACAGGCAGTCGATTTTTATACAAACTGATCTGGCTGCCATGAGGTTCTCTGACATTTCATACTTCTACTTAAAATAAATCTAGAAACAGGAAAGAAAGTACAAAATTATTGTTTTAGGCCAACTGTGAGGTCTTATCTTCAAAGTGGCAGAGTCCCTATTGTATTTTCCTAAACTGCCCTTGCTACTGGCACATGCTTAGCGGTCAGCAAGACATTAGGCTGATTTGGAGACACACAGCAGATTTGTGACTTCTTAGCTAAAATAAATCTGACATTTCTTCTAACAAAGTTATAAATCCTGAGATTTTATACTGAACGGTTTTTTCCCTTAAACTTTAGGAAACCTAACTGACAATGCAGTTGCAAAAATATTTTAATTTTTATAATAATAAAATGTATTATTAAAAAAATAAGTTCATGCTTTTCTTAAACATTTCTTGTTTACCGTATATACTCGAGTATAGGTCGATCTGAATATAAGCCGAGGCCCCTAATTTACCACAAAAAACTGGGAAAACTTATTGACCCGAGTATAAGCCGAGGGTGAGAAATGCAGCAGCTGCTGTAAGTGGAAAAGAGGGTCAACAGTGCCCATCTGCAGCTGCATGCCTCCCTGTGTCCTGTGTATACCTCCCTGTGTCCTGTGCATACCTCCCTGTGTCCTGTGCATACCTCCCTGTGTCCTGTGCATGCCTCCCTGTGTCCTGTGTATACCCCCCTGTGTTCTGTGCATGTCTCCCTGTGCCCATTGCAGCCCACCTGTGCCAATCTGCATCCTCTGTGTTCCGATCTGCAGCCTCTGTGTGCCGATCTGCAGCCACCATTGCCCGGTCAGCGTGTTATAAAAACATTCGGCGGACATTCCAGTTTTCAAAAGCCACGCCTCCTCCTCGTCTGTGATAGGCAGAACACTCAATTTCCCAGCTGTCAATGTTCAGCCTATCACGGACATCCGCTCATCCTCATACCATGGACGAGGATGAGCGGATGTCCATGATAGGCTGAACATTAACTGCTGGGAAATTGAGTGTTCTGCCTATCGCAGACGAGGAGGAGGCGCGGCTTTTAAACAGTGGAATGGCCTTCGAATGTTTTTATGATACGCTGGCCGCCGTCTGTCTGCCTGACACGCTGATCAGGTAGGCAGACAACGGTAACTCGAGTATAAGCAGAGGGGGGCACTTTCAGCCTAAAAAAAAAGGGCTGAAAATCTCGGCTTATACTCGAGTATATATAGTATAGTAAATGGGGTAAGTGGCGCTACCTAGATATTATGCGGTTATCCACATATATGTGGGGAAATAATGTGACCATAAATAGTGTATAATTTGTTGCACAATAAAAAATATATGAGAGTGAAAAATAAGCACATCTAATACAGCTAATAAATTACCATAGCTTCCCCACTAAACAATATCATAAAACGGGTTCTCTCACCAATCCTTAGTGCTAAGTAGCTGTGATAAAAACATAAACCTTAGGATATTCACCCACATATATGTAGGTATTAATTTCAGTATACCAAAGAGTGCCAAAAAATGTGTTTTAAACTACAACAAAAATATAACAAAAATATTATGGTGTGAAAAAAACATAAATGGAAAATTATAAAGATAATAAGTACTATGTAGAAAAAATGCAGCAGCCAGCGGACTTGTTATAAATCCATTGTTGTGCTAATGTAGCATATATAAGTCAATTGCATGTACACGTATTAATCCATAAAATGTGCTTGTGCTCTTCTTCAAATGGTGTGACATGGAACACAAATAGTGACTCAGGTGCTCTCAATTTCTTCAAGTGACTCTGTGTTTCCCCTCCTGGGTCCCCACTCACCGAATCTACATGCCCCTGCAGGGGCAATGCGCGTATGGATGCAACCACTGCGGTATTCCCCCCGTCTTTGTTGCAATGTCCAGAATGGGCTCCCGTCTTCAACTGAGTTGTAGTAATCTGTATTCAGTTCCTCATAGAGGGAAAAAATTTTGGGACTCTCATAGTGTAGTATCTCGTAAAAATAAATTTTTAATTTAAAAGCCAAAAGACCCTAATACAAAAACCTAGTAAATTTAAAATAAAATTAAAAAATCCCAGACCAAGCTTGATAAGCTAGCTAGGCAGTCGTCCACTATACTGCAGATGATATGGACGGCTGCTAGTATCAGTCAGGGCTAGATGATCTGAACAAGCGCTATGGACATACTGTGGAGACAGCAGCGCCGCACTGCGTACCAGCTGCGTTTTACTAACTGCTACAAACAGGAAATGACGTAGCGTGCGTGGCGCCATCGTACGCGTTTCGTCATAGACGTCCTCAGCAACGGTGCCCGCACGCCACGCACCACGTCATTATATGAAAGAGTCTCTATGCCTATCCCGGCCCCCAATCTCGGGATATCCAATTACGATTAGGAATAGAGGCGGAGCATTAGGTATAGGCACTCGGGCCTCGGTGTATTGTCCGCAGTAATTGCTAATATGAACATACCAGTATTCAAATTACTTATACTTAAATTAAAACAGTATATTAAAACAGTATTAGTATCTTGAGGTGGACGCCATGGAAGACTCTTCAGGTACACAATGCATACTTAATATGTACGGCAAACAAACACATATAATTAACAATCTCCTGTGCTATACCCCATATGTAGAGATCCCCCTAGTGTTGGCAACCAGTACCTACATTCCACACCAAGCCAGATATTACCTGGTAAAACTAATAATCCACCAATATATGCCTAAAAAGTCATATAATCTATACAAATAGGCTGTGTGGATATGTGTGTATAGAGATATGGGTTGTGTCTCCAAAGCAGGCATTATAAATGGACTTAGGATGATCTCTCCGTATTACATACCTCTCTCTATAATGCTGATATTCTGACATAATAGAAATAAGTCTAACGGGGTAGGCACAGAGGGAGGGGTTAATATTTTAATTTTTTATTATGTATATGAGGGGCACCCCTATTTAGAAACCTATTATGTGAGGATAAAGTATACCTCCTAAGCAAAGACAACTCATACGGTATTTAGAGGATTGTTAGAGGCTCAATAGGGAAACGTAGGAAAGGAAAGAGAGAAGAGAAGTCTACACTTATAAGATAAATCAGGAAAGTGACATATATTACTGGTAATGTCCTAATGTAATGCTCTTAGGGAGATCACGTCACGTGATCCCAAGGGATATATATTACTGGTAATGTCCTAATGTGATGCTCTTAAGGTGACCACGCCATCTGGTCCCAAGTCACTAAGTATTTACTGCCATGCACTACTCAAGGGTTGGCTATGAAACAGTTCAAGTCAATATCTAGGTTGAGGCCCCCCCGGGGCCAGGGACCCCAACCTATATATCCAGGCGGTTTCATTTTGCAAAATAAGTGTGGTTTTGTTTCCGCCTCTCCAATGGTCCCTAATGCAATTAATCCCATAGAAAATCATACCCGTGGGGTCACGATTATGAACTGCATTGAAATGCCTTGAGAGATGGTGTTTTGAGAACCCCTTCCTGATGTTTTTAATATGCTCCCGTATCCGTACATACAAAGGGCGGGTGGTTCTGCCCACGTATTGTAGCTGACATGGGCACTCTATGATGTAAGTTACATGGGTGCTCTGACAAGTTATGAGTTCCCTAATTATATATTCTTTATGATCTGTTTTGGACTTGAAAGTTTCCCTTTTCCGGGGTTGTTTTTTGCTAACCCTGCATGGCAGGCATCTTTGGCATTTGTAAAAGCCTTTCATATCTAGAAAAATCTTAGTGCGTTTAGGTGGATCAATAGCGCTGTGCACTATAGTCTCTCAATGTTGGAGCTTTTCTGTATATCACCTTGGGTTTGTTCAGGAACAGATCTGCGAGAACTCGATCTTGTTTTAAGATAGGCCAGTATTTTGCTAGGATGTGCTTGAATTCTTTGTATTGAGTGTTGAACCCTGTGATAAACGCCATGTTCAGTTTTTTCTCCCCTTTTTTAGATTTGATGAACAGATTGTTGCGATCCATATTTGCTACATTAATCTTGAGTTTGGCCAGTTGATCTAACTTTTTCAAGGAATCGCTCAATCCGGGTGTCTGCTTGTTCTAGGTAATCGTCCATTGTGGCACAGTTTCTGCGCAGTCTAATAAACTGGCCTTTAGGGATATTCCCTTTCCATTGGGGGTGATGACAGCTAGTTATTGGGATATGCCCATTCCTGTCCGTTGTCTTGAAGTGAGTTTTAGTATGCAGACTGTTTCCCTTCTTCATGATTACAAGATCTAAATACTCGATTTGATGATTTCCGGTAAACGTGAGGCCATATCTGTTAACATTTAGATTCTGCAGGAATTTTTCAAAGGTTTCAGGTGTACCTTCCCAAAGTATGACGAGGTCATCTATGTACCTCCGGTACAACCTCAATTGGGGAATATCCTTAGCATATATGTACTCTTCTTCCCACATGGTCATAAGGAGATTAGCTACACTTGGGGCGTAGCGATCGCCCATAGCAACTCCCTTAGTTTGGACATAGTATTCTTGATTGTACCAAAAATAATTACAAGTCATGGCGAGCTGTAGGGCTTCAAGTATGTAATCAATCTGTTCTTGCTTCATGTTGGTAAGCTCATGAAGGGCTTTTTCTACACTCATTATACCATCTTGTTGGACGATAGTTGTATAGAGTGAATTCACGTCTATGGTGGCTAGTGGGTAATCGTGGGCCCCGTTAATTTGCTGTAATTCTTCTAAGAGCTGGGCACTATCTCGTAAATAAGATTTCCCTTTGCACACCAATGGTTTAAGAAATTTGTCCAGATATTCACCCAATCGGGAGAATACTGAATTGATGCCGCTAATAATAGGCCTCCCGGGTGGTTTGTCTAGCCTCTTGTGAATTTTTGGTGTATAGTAGATGACTGGGGTTTTAGTTGAGCTGGAGACCAAATATTCGGCTTCTTTACTGTTAAGAATACCCATATCTTTTCCTTTCTTCACGAATGCCTTCAAATTATTTTCATATATGCGTTTTGGGTTCTTTTTAAGTTTGTTATAGGTGTTCTCCACCCGAAGCAGATTTTCCATCTCCTCTTCGTAGTCCCTTTATTTTAGGATCACCAGTCCGCCCCCTTTATCCGCGGGTCGGATTACGACTTCCTTTCTTTTGCCTAAGGACTTTATAGTTTTCCAGACATTTTTACTTTTGTGACTTCTACGTTTTTCTAATTTCCTCAAATCATCCTCGACCATTTTTTGGAAAGCTCCCATACATTGGTTCCCTGATGTTGGGGGGTTGAAGGTGGAATTATTTTTTAGTATAGTTTGCACATATGGTGGTTCATCTTTCATTTTTAGATTTTTATTTTTATTCATTGAAAAGTGTTTCTTGAGATTAAGTTTCCTCATAAATTTTTTAAGGTCGATATAGGTTTCAAATTTATCTAGGGATTTTTCAGGGGCAAATTTAAGTCCTAGATCTAGGGTTCTCATCTCATCCTCAGTGAATGTGACGCCACGCCACACGTTAAATATGGCTTTTCCTAGTGTTCCCTTCTTCGCTTTCTTCTTCCCTCCTCTGTTTTCTTCTTTCTCTGGATCTCTGTATGTACCTCCTCTCCCTTCCGTGACTCCTGTCCCAGTCTCCCCTGGGGTATTCCTGTTCCATGTGGTGTTGATAGTAATCCGGCTGTTGATCCTCCATCATTCTGTGTGATTCTCCTCTGGGTCCTCCTCTGTCTGTTCGTGTTCCCCTCCATCCAGGGTTCCTGTAGGCTACTCGGGCCCTCCATCCTCCTGGTGGTCTGTCTCGGGTTCCGCCCCTTGGAAAATCCCTAGGGTGCCTACGGTTTCTGCTAGGTTGTGCATCTATAGGGTCTCCATAATCTCTCCCATACGCGGCATACTTATTCTCCCTAAGTGGTGAGAACCTATTCCTAGTATCTACATTATATCTGGGCGTGTGGGGAGTTCTGGAAGTTACCTGTTCCTGGTAATTTACCCTCCTGTTCTCCGATCTTACCTGGTTTCTATATGGTGTACCCTGTTGAGGTTGTACCGGAGGTACATAAATGACCTCATCATACTTTGGGAAGGTACACCTGAAACCTTTGAAAAATTCCTGCAGAATCTAAATGTTAACAGATATAGCCTCACTTTTACCGGAAATTGGAATAATCATAAAATCGAGTATTTAGATCTTGTAATCATGAAGAAGGGAAACAGTCTGCATACTAAAACTCACTTCAAGACAACGGACAGGAATGGGTATATCCCAATAACTAGCTGTCATCACCCCCAATTGAAAGGGAATATCCCTAAAGGCCAGTTTATTAGACTGCGCAGAAACTGTGCCAATGGACGATTACCTAAAACAAGCAGACACCCTGATTGAGCGATTCCTTGAAAAAGAATACAAGTTAGATCAACCGGCCAAACTCAAGATCAATGTAGCAAATATGGATCGCAAGAATCTGTTCATCAAATCTAAAAAAGGGGAGAAAAAACTGAACATGGCGTTTATCACAGGGTTCAACACTCAATACAAAGAATTCAAGAGCATCCTAGCAAAATACTGGCCTATCTTAAAACAAGATCGAGTTCTCGCAGATCTGTTACCGAACAAACCCAAGGTGATATACAGAAAAGCTCCAACATTGAGAGACTATTTAGTTCACAATGTTATTGATCCACCTAAACGCACTAAGATTTTTCCAGATATGAAAGGCTTTTACAAATGCCAAAGATGCCTGCCATGCAGGGTTAGCAAAAAACAACCCCGGAAAAGGGAAACTTTCAAGTCCAAAACAGATCATAAAGAATATAGAATTGAACTCATAACTTGTCAGAGCACCCATGTAAATTACATCATAGAGTGCCCATGTCAGCTACAATACGTGGGCAGAACCACCCGCCCTTTGTATGTACAGATATGGGAGCATATTAAAAACATCAGGAAGGGGTTCCCAAAACACCATCTCCCAAGGCATTTCCATGCAGTTCATAATCGTGACGTATGATTTTCTATGGGATTGACTGCATTAGGGACCATTGGAGAGGTGGAAACAAAACCACACTTATTTCCCAAAATGAAACCGCCTGGATATATAGGTTGGGGTCCCTGGCTCCGGGGGGCCTCAACCTAGATATTGACTTGAACTGTTTCATAGCCAACCCTTGAGTAGTGCATGGCAGTAAATACTTAGTGACTTGGGACCAGATGGCGTGGTCACCTTAAGGGTGCCCCTCATATACATAATAAAAAATTAAAATATTAACCCCTCCCTCTGTGCCTACCCCGTTAAACTTATTTCTATTATGTCTGAATATCAGCATTATAGAGAGGGGTATGTAATACGGAGAGATCGTCCTAAGTCCATTTATAATGCCTGCTTTGGAGAAGCAGGCATATCTCTATACACACATATCCACACAGCCTATTTGTATAGATTATATGACTTTTTAGGCATATTATGGTGGATTATTAGTTTTACCAGGTAATATCTGGGTTGGTGTGGAATGTAGGTACTGGTTGCCAACACTAGGGGGATCTCTACATATGGGGTATAGCACAGGAGATTGTTAATTATATGTGTTTGTTTGCCGTACATATTCAGTATGCATTGTGTACCTGAAGAGTCTTCCATGGCGTCCACCTTAAGATACTAATACTGTTTTAATTTACTGTTTTAATTTAAGTATAAGTAATTTGAATACTGGTATTCATATTAGCAAGTACTGCGGACAATACACCGAGGCCCGAGTGCCTATACCTAATGCTCCGCCTCTATTCCTAATCGTAATTGGATGTCCCGAGATTGGGGGCCGGGATAGGCATGGAGACTCTTTCATATAATGACGTGGTGCGTGGCGTGCGGGCACCGTCGGTGAGGACGTCTATGATGAAACGCGTACGACGGCGCCACGCACGCTACGTCATTTCCTGTTTGTAGCAGTTAGTGGAACGCAGCTGGTACGCAGTGCGGCGCTGCTGTCTCCACAGTATGTCCATAGCGCTTGTCCAGATCATTTAGCCCTGACTGATACTAGCAGCCGTCCATATCATCTGCAGTATAGTGGACGACTGCCTAGCTAGCTTATCAAGCTTGGTCTGGGATTTTTTAATTTTATTTTAAATTTACTAGGTTTTTGTATTAGGGTCTTTTGGCTTTTAAATAAAAAATTTATTTTTACGAGATACTACACTATGGGAGTCCCAAAATTTTTTCCCTCTATGAGGAACTGAATACAGATTACTACAACTCAGTTGAAGACGGAAGCCCATTCTGGACATCGCAACAAAGACGGGGGAATACCACAGTGGTTGTATCCATACGTGCATTGCCCCTGCAGGGGCATTTAGATTCGGTGAGTGGGGACCCAGGAGGGGAAACACAGAGTCACTTGAAGAAATTGAGAGCACCCGAGTCACTATTTGTGTTCCATGTCACACCATTTGAAGAAGAGCACAAGCACATTTTATGGATTAATACGTGTACATGCAATTGACTTATATATGCTACATTAGCACTGTGGCATTTTTTCTACTTAGCACTTATTATCTTTATAATTTTCCATTTATGGTTTTTTCACAGCATAATATTTTTATTATATTTTTGTTGTAGTTTAAAACACATTTTTTGGTACTCTTTGGTATACTGAAATTAATACCTACATATATGTGGGTGAATATCCTAAGGTTTATGCTTTTATCACAGCTACTTAGCACTAAGGATTGGTGAGAGAACCCGTTTTATGATATTGTTTAGTGGGGAAGCTATGGTAATTTATTAACTGTATTAGATGTGCTTATTTTTCACTCTCACATATATTTTTTATTGTGCAACAAATTATACACTATTTATGGTCACATTATATCCCCACATATATGTAGATAACCGCATAATATCTAGGTAGCGCCACTTACCCCATTTACTATACTATATATTACCAGCTGGAGACCCCATAGGGGAGCTCCATTAGGGGAGGCTGCAGACCTACGTGGTATCCTAAGTGATAGTCATTTACTACTCAGTAGTCATTTACTACTCGATATTCTATACTCGAGTATATACGGTAATTTTTATTTTTTGTTGATGCAAACACAATAATTTATACAGTACACAGTCTATACCTACAAAATAATTTTCTGATTTAATATAGCCAGTCCTATGATCCTGGCTCTCCATTGTCTTAGATGTCTCTGCAGACTGCATTGCTCAATTGTGCAATTATTCCTGATCTAGAACCCACCCGGCTCTGTAGCTGGACAATAAAGAAGCAGGAGTGCACCATTGAGTTAAGAAGCGAATAACAGGTACATCACTACAGGTTGGTACTATGGGTGTCCAGATAGTATACAGGGTGCCATGTCCTAAATTCTCACTAGAAAGAAAATGCATGCAAACCTTATAGGCACCCAATAGTTAAAATAATTTTTTTTTTATTAAACTACATAATCCATGAAAATCATTCATAAAAACATAAGTTAAAATACATAATCAAATCAGGCTTCTAGCATAAGAATGTAAACCAAACCAATTCCACAGTAGGGATGTAAAGGATACCAAAAACTTGAAGTGTGGTAAGGTCCAGGGAAGGTTGGTATAAATCAAAGCAGCCTGCTGTAGCTCGACATGTTTCGCAAGTGTTTGCTTCCTCTGGAGCTTAAGCATATATTCTAAATGAATAAAAATGCATTTCATAAATGTCTCTGAATATATGTGGCCCACAATAAGTAGTGGCATTTACTAAATAACATATTTGATAGCAAAACCTTAAAACATATGGAAATGAAAACGGCATATGGCAAACACACTGAGAGCACCCAGGTGAACATGAGGGCATGAACATACACACGCACACAAGGTGGTCAACGACACCAGGTCAGACATGCATACATAGTTTTCAACTGAGAAAAAAAGGAAACATTTACAAAATATATGTACTCAGAGGACTCAAAAAGGGAGCCTTCGATTTCATAACTTGTAGAAAAGTTAAAGCCTGAAGTAAAGTACTTCACAGTAACATTCCTGATATATCAGAAGGCCAAATCTAGAAATGAATAATCCATATGGATTTTGTAAAAATTAATATATGACAGCAACATAGTGAAACACCATACTGAAGGAGTTTACAAGCATCTACAATGGTCAAGTGAGTAATGTTTACAAGGTTTGTAGAAAACACTAACCACTGGATAGCATGGTTACCCTCGACTGCAGAAGTATTTAGGGCTTGAGGGGCCTGTCCTTAGAATTATCCTCAGTCTTCAAAGGGGAGCATTAGATCTAAGTAACAGCATAAAAGATGGGGCTATTAAAAGCCATACAAAAATCTTGAGGTGTTTAAAGGGTGTAGAGGAACAACAGTCGCTCTAGTATATAGTATATATACCAGTAAAAGCATGAAGTGATGGTAAACTGGCTATAGGCACTGGCCAGTTTACCTCTCCTCAGCCCTCGTTATTATAAGCACAGCTCCCGACCAGGATGCCCACGCTGGTGCATTCATATCTGAATAAAAAAAATAAAATAAAAAAAGGAATCAAAGCAATTTCCTTAGTACATCATCTTCAAAATTTGATGCAGACTCACTCTAATTTCAAGTGTGTTCCTCTATCTAAAAACATACAGTATATTTAAATAATACTACTCAAAAGAGAACACATAGATGGTAGGAAATGAGCATACTGATACCACCAGTCCTTACAAATGAATCAACTATAATTTATTTATCTACACATAACAGTGGGTATATAAAAAAGAGTGCACAAATCAGGCCTTCAGTACACTGCTCAGCGCCAAAATATCCCTTCAATCTTGAGTCTCCTTCTCAGTATATACAGGCAGAACAAAATATGTAATAATATTAGTAGCAATAATGCTATAATCCCATTAATACCTTTAATCTATCAGGGATCCAATGAGATAGCAACCGTTTAAAGTACAATAATAGGAATAACCGTACCGTATAGTGATAAAATAATCAAAAAAAGAAACATATAAAAACAGTCTAATCGATAAATAGTCCAATGTTAAAACAGCGCTAGTGCTGGATAAATGTTCAACTCCACAAGTGGGTGTATTATTCACTATGATGATGTAGCAGAGTGAGTCTCTAATGATAGGTGATCCTAGGTAATGGATTGTGTGTGCACCCTACACCAACTCCCAGTCCTCACCACGTGAGGCACTCTCTCCCCCAATGGGGTTTGAACTCACCAAAAAGTTGAAAAAAGCAAGCCTTAATCAAACAATTCCTTCAGTCAGACTCCCATCATAATCTTAGAAGGCAGGCAAATGTTGAACTCCAAAAGGATTCATAAAAAATAGACATGCTAACATAGCGTAATCCTCCTTTTATTAAAGATACCCATAAAATACAGCCAACCCTACTTCCAATCTATGTACATTTATAAGCTTTTTAGATGAACATTTCAAAAAACAGGGTGTGTAGTCACCAAATCCACTGGTCCCAGTCCCGCTCATGTTGCATACACAGCATTTACGGTAATTTCCAGGTTGGGAACAGCTGACGGTGAAGCGCACTCGTCACTTCTGGTTACGCTGTAATAGCCACACCATGACGCGTTTCGTCACTTCCTGACTTCAACAGAGGGCCCTCTGTTGAAGTCAGGAAGTGACAAAATGCGTCAGGGCGTGGCTATTACGGCGGAAGTGACAGGGGTAGGGGGGGGCAGTTGGAGTTCCCTGAGGGGCTGGGAACCTGAGGACTCTAAAGGACTTTCAATTGCCAGCTATGGACTTACTGCCTTTAAGGATCATTGCCAATCATGCACTCTACTTACTACCTCTGTGGAGTGTTTGCCTTTACGGACTCTTGCTTTAACAGACTACTTTTGAACTAGGGTTTACCCACACTATATTTCTAACAGTGAGACATAACTTGGGAAACCAACCCTTATATAGAAGATTAAAAATAGGTTAAAATGAGACTATAATGCAAATAGAATTCATATATACATTAAAAATATTACATTTTATATATTTAGATTAAAAAAGGTCAATGTCCCAGGATATTAATAAACCTATTCTATAGGCTACAATGTACCTATAGTTAATAAATTCATATATACAGTTTATTTTATACATTAAAGTACAGTACCCCAGGATATCAGCAGCCCATTCAATAGTCACTGTTAAACAATTGACTTCTAATGCCCCGTACACACGGTCGGATTTTCCGATGGACAATGTCCGATCGGAGCGTGTTGTCGGAAATTCCGACCGTGTGTGGGCTCCATCGGACATTTTCCATCGGATTTTCCGACACACAAAGTTGGACAGCAGGAGATAAAATTTTCCGACAACAAAATCCGTTGTCGGAAATTCCGATCATGTGTACACAAATCCGACGGACAAAGTGCCACGCATGCTCAGAATAAATAAAGAGATGAAAGCTATTGGCCACTGCCCCGTTTATAGTCCCAACGTACGTGTTTTACGTCACCGCGTTCAGAATGATCGGATTTTCCGACAACTTTGTGTGACCGTGTGTATGCAAGACAAGTTTGAGCCAACATCCGTCGGAAAAAATCCTAGGATTTTGTTGTCGGAATGTCCGAACAAAGTCCGACCGTGTGTACGGGGCATAATTCTACGTTCAAACCTTTGGGCGTGAGTGTATCTGTAAGGGATGTCCAGTGTGTTTCACATTTAGAGAGTTCCCTCACTATATTGGAACTCCTCCACACTGGCTTAACCCTATCCACGCCCCAGAATTTCAAACCTGATGGATCATAAATGGGGAATAATTTAAAGTGTAGAGATACACTGTGATCCTTAAAACCCAGTTTAATACTCTGAATATGTTCAGCGATCCTAATTCTCAACAATTTTTTTGTGCGGTCTATATGCATAAGCCCAGATGGACATTCAAAGGCGTATACCACATAAATGATGTTACACGTGATGAACTCTCTAATTTGGAATTCTCTGTTATTTGAAGTCCAGGTGAAACTCTCCAAGCCCCTGATTGGACTGGTGACCTCTCTGCATGCTCGACACCTTCTTCACGCAAAGAAGCCATTTCTATCCCAAAAAGAGGGTGGTCTGGTGGGCGGATCCAATACTTTTTTCACCACCTCATCACCGAAACTGTAAACAAGTAGAAGAAGGCGCAATACCATATACCTTATATACTGTTGCCTATACGCACAAAGGCAGGGTCCATACAAACATATATATAAACTGTATATGTAGGTATAAAAAGAGTCATTCAAGGCAGCCACCGAAAGGAACCAAAGCCAGATCCAATGTGCTAAGATAAAAACAAGGAAAAGGGGCGCCACTGAATATGTATCAAATAAAATTTATTATTAAAAATAACATCCACTCACATGTGAGACTGAAGAGTAGATCTCAGGTACATCTTGTGACACACAATGGAGGGAAGGACTACAAATGTCAGCAAGTCCAATAGCACTGGCATCACTCTGATGGGCTAAAGATGAGCTGCGCTGAGTCAGAAGTAGTTTATGGGCACACCACGGACAGGAGAGCAGAAGAGCCGTCTGGGGTAGTGTGGGTTCCAAGAGTGGAAGATATGAGGGCGTCCAGCCTGTTGCTGTTAGTGTGAAGCGAAAGTCCCAGCAAGTCGTCCGGCATCCGTGATGGTATGGAAAGCACGCCCGTGTGATCGGAGCCAGAACGAGGCTAGGATCGCAAACACTGCGGCGCCGGGCTGTGACGTCACTCCTGTGCGACGCGTTTCCGAGATAGCTCGCTATCGATGGAAAGGATAGCGGCACTCCTTTGTCAAGCATAGGGCAATGGTGTGAAACAGAGGTATTATATAGTCAATGGGGAGGAGGGGCCTTAGCAAGGAACATTCAGTACAAATCAAAAACATTGGCAAAAGAAAAATAACGGACATCTAATAGACATATAATGAAAACACATAAGTAAAACAGCATATGGGCCATAGAAAAAAAAAAAAAATAATAATGACAGGTGGGGGATGCGGGATGAGAAGGCTACCGACAATAAACGAAAATACATGGAAGGGATCTTCCCCATCTGAAGGGTAAATAAATAAGCATGAACAATCTTAATTCATAAATAAAAAATAAAAATAAATAATAATGATGATAAGGAATAATAAATAATATGTAGATGCTCTAAACTCCAAACATGTAAAGACTGTGACAATATGAACTGAAAATAAAGCTGGATGATAATCATGATAATAATAATAATAATAATGAGAAAAAAAAAAATAATGAGAAAACATTGGGATATTTTATTACAGGATCCCCTTCTGAATACTATCATTCCCACCAAACCTAGAGTCACATACCGGAAAGCCCCCAACTTAAAGAACAAAATCGCTCCTAGCAAACTACCTTCTCCGCCATCTAGTCAGCTCACCAACCACTCTATCACCCTCATACCCCTAGTTGGCATGTTTCAATGCAAAAAGGTGCTGTGTAAAACCTGTCCCTATATTACACATGGACAGAAATCTTTTTCTTGTAAGGATAAAACGTACCAGCTGGATCATTTTTATAACTGTTCTTCCAATTTTGTGGTGTATGCCCTCACCTGCCCTTGCGGTCTCATTTACGTGGGCCGAACCATCTGCCCTTTGAGACAGCGATTCGGACAACATCGTCGACTTATAGAGGGAGGGAAGGACATGCACAGTGTGCCGCGACATTATGCAGAATTCCATAATAAATCCACCACTGGCCTCCGTGTGTGGGTTATTGAACAAATTCCAACATGCTTTACTGCAGCAGAACGCTTCAAAAGGCTTTGCGCCAGGGAAACCTTTTGGATCTATACTCTCGACGTTCTTTCGCCTGGTGGCCTTAACGAGAGTATAGAAATCTCCACTGTTTTATGATAAAATATATATATATTTTCATGTATAAATATATATATTTTTTTTAGTATAAATGCATTTTATAACATTAATTTTATCATTTTCTCCATATCCTATAACAAGTGTTCTAAAGAATGGACACCCTTTATATATCTGCTCTATATAGACGTCAGCGTTTTTTATGCACATATTATATATTATATACTAAAAATTCTAATTAATTTTTTGAAGATCACATACCTACTTTTTGCTCCATAGATTGTGCTGCTTATACATGTTGATAATGTGTGTGGTACTATTATCAGTCCTGAGCCACTACCACTACCACCCATCTTTAGTTATTGACCACAACAATACTGACAAATCCATATTAGTTTTCCACCTAATATTTCAGTTCATCATTTTATTATTATTATTATCATGATTATCATCCAGCTTTATTTTCAGTTCATATTGTCACAGTCTTTACATGTTTGGAGTTTAGAGCATCTACATATTATTTATTATTCCTTATCATCATTATTATTTATTTTTATTTTTTATTTATGAATTAAGATTGTTCATGCTTATTTATTTACCCTTCAGATGGGGAAGATCCCTTCCATGTATTTTCGTTTATTGTCGGTAGCCTTCTCATCCTGCATCCCCCACCTGTCATTATTATTATTATTTTTTTCTATGGCCCATATGCTGTTTTACTTATGTGTTTTCATTATATGTCTATTAGATGTCCGTTATTTTTCTTTTGCCAATGTTTTTGATTTGTACTGAATGTTCCTTGCTAAGGCCCCTCCTCCCCATTGACTATATAATACCTCTGTTTCACACCATTGCCCTATGCTTGACAAAGGAGTGCCGCTATCCTTTCCATCGATAGCGAGCTATCTCGGAAACGCGTCGCACAGGAGTGACGTCACAGCCCGGCGCCGCAGTGTTTGCGATCCTAGCCTCGTTCTGGCTCCGATCACACGGCCGTGCTTTCCATACCATCACGGATGCCGGACGACTTGCTGGGACTTTCGCTTCACACTAACAGCAACAGGCTGGACGCCCTCATATCTTCCACTCTTGGAACCCACACTACCCCAGACGGCTCTTCTGCTCTCCTGTCCGTGGTGTGCCCATAAACTACTTCTGACTCAGCGCAGCTCATCTTTAGCCCATCAGAGTGATGCCAGTGCTATTGGACTTGCTGACATTTGTAGTCCTTCCCTCCATTGTGTGTCACAAGATGTACCTGAGATCTACTCTTCAGTCTCACATGTGAGTGGATGTTATTTTTAATAATAAATTTTATTTGATACATATTCAGTGGCGCCCCTTTTCCTTGTTTTCATCACCGAAACTGGGTGCCTTCCTATAAATAAATTTGGGTGAAACAGGGAGTACTGGTTTTAAAATCTTATCTAGGAGAACTACATGCCAGTGTTTCTCAAAGATTAATTCTACCTCTCTATACTGTGAGTGGAAGCCTGAAATATACCCCCACTGATGATCTTCAGTTTTATTATGGGGTATTACATCACTTAAACAGTATTCCCGGGGCAACGTCAATACTTCTTCTACAATTTTATCTAGAAACTGTGGGTTATATCCTTTTTCTACAAATCTTCCTTTCACGATTTCTGATTGTACAATGAAATCATTGGTAGTAGAGCAATTTCTTTTGACCCTCATAATTTGGCCCTTAGGGATATTCTTAAGCCAGGGGGGATGATAACCACTCTGTAAGGGGAGGTAGCTATTTCGATCCTTAGGCTTAAAGAACACTTTTGTCTCCAGCTTGTCATTATGTCTGAATACATTGACTTCTAGAAAATGAATCTCTTCTTTGCTCCACTGGCTTGTCAGCTTAATGTTATTTCTATTATTAAGATACTCAATAAACTGTTGAAGTGATATTTCTGATCCTGCCCATAAGAAGAACAGATCATCTATATATCGCCTATAAAAATCAGTTCATCCCTCTTTACTCCAAATATAGACTTATAATCGTACTCCCCCATAAAAAGATTTGCTATACTCAGTGCAAATTTTGCGTCCATAGCAACTCCTCTCTTTTGGGAGAAAAAAAGATCATTGTACCAGAGGTAGTTTCGAGCAAGACAAAAATCGAATGCCCTGTGCAAACAAACCTTCTGGTTATGTGGGAGATCGTCTCTTTGGTTAATGCCCAATTAAGGGCAAACAGTGCATCCTCATGTTGAATTACCATATAGAGAGAGGATACATCCGCCGTCACAATAAATAATTCACCTTTTCCCTCTAAGTCAACATTCTGCAAAAGTTGTAGAACGTTTTTAGTATCTCTCAAATACACCTTTATACTTACAACACTACCCTGGAGAAATTGGTCCAGATACTGTCCAATCCGAGATGTGACAGATCCTATTCCATTGACAATGGGTCTAGCAGGGGGTTTTAGAGGATCCTTATTTATTTTTGGAAGGGTGTATATGGTGGGTATACAATTACTACTAGGGACTAGGGATGAGCCTTACACCTCCCGGTTCGGTTTGCAGCAGAACATGCGAACAGGCAAAAAATTTGTCCGAACGCGTGATCACCGTTAAAGTCTACGGGACGCGAATGTGAAAAATCAAAAGTGCTCATTTTAAAGGCTTATATGCAAGTCAAGTTATTGCCATAAAAAGTGTTTTGAGACCTGGGTCTTGTCCCAGGGGACATGTATCAATACAAAAAAAAGTTTTAAAAACGTCCGTTTTTTCTGGAGCAGTGATTTTAATAATGCTTTAAGTGAAACAATAAAAATTTAATATTCCTTTATATATCGTGCCTGGGGGGTATCCTTAGCATGCCTGTAAAGTAGCACATCTTTCCCATTTTTATAACAGTACCACAGCAAAATGAAATTTCTAAAGGAAAAAATGTCATTTAAAACTGCTCACGGCTGCAATGTATTGTCGGATTCATGGTATGGATATTAAGGGGAACCACACACCAAAATGTAAAAAAAATGGCGTGGGGGGCTCCCAGGCACTATATACTCTGAACAGCAGTATATATACTATACGGCCTGCCCTATATACTGTGCAGAAAAACTGGGCCTTAGGTGTTGGTGGTACCAGAACACTGTAACCCCTCACAGTTACTCTTGTTGGGGGCAGGAATGGGCCCTGCTGTGAAATATTATATCAAAAATTTAAATTACATGGCCCTGTTAAACAGGGGCAGAAAAATTGGGCCTTTGGTTTTGGTGGCGCCAGCACACTGTAACCCCTCACCGTTACTCTTATTGGACGCAGGAACAGGCCCTGCTTAACTATTGTTTCAAAAATAGTAATTGCATGCCCCCATAACAGGGGCAGAAGAATTGGGCCTTGGGTGGTGGTGGTGGTGCTACAACACTGTAACCCCTCACAGATACTCTTGTTGGGCGCAAGAACGGACCCGGCTGTGAAATATTAGATCAAAAATTGTAATTACATGCCCCTGTTAAGCAGGGGCAGAATAATTGGGCCTTGGGTGGTGATGGTGGTGCCCTAAACCAAAAATATTGTTGGAAGCTAGCATCATCAAGATTGAGGAGGAATAGGATAGTCAGCACAGGCAGTCTTCAAGGGATACCAGATCCATAGCAAATTCAATCAGTTACATCAGCATCAGGTGCTTGATAGCTGCTGATCCAAGACTGATTCATTTTTATGAATGTGAGCCCATCAACAAAGTCTGTGGACAGGCGCACTCTTTGATCCGTTACAAACCCTCCAGCTGCACAGAATGTGCGTTCAGCACGCTGGTTGCAGGACAGGCCAGTAGCTCAATTGCATATTGAGCAAGTTCTGGCCAGTGGTCCATCCTCAAGACCCAGTAACCCAGTGGATGCTCTGTTGGAAAGGTCTCGAAGTCTACTCTTGCCCCTAGATATTCCTGCACCATATAATGCAGACGCTGGCGATGGTTGCTTGAACCGATCAGACTTTGGCGCTGAGGATTGAAAAATTGTTTAAAGGCGAATAATTTTGCACGCACCACTTTTCAGTTTTTTAATTGCTAAAAAAGTTTAAAATATCCAATAGATTTTGTTCCACTTCACAATTGTGTCCCACTTGTTGGTGATTCTTCACAAAAAATTAAAATTTTAAATCTTTATGTTTGAAGCCTGAAATGTGGCAAAAGGTTGAAAAGTTCAAGGGGGCCGAATACTTTCACAAGCCACTGTATATGAAGCAGGGATGTGTGGTGAGGTGAGTGGCTGGTGTGGCACTGGCTAGTATCAGAACCAGATACACACAGGTTACATACGCCATGGACGTTAGAGCGAGAATAATTCTAGCACTAGACCTCCTCTGAAACACTAAACATGTAACCTGTAAAAAGTTTTAAGCATCGCTTTTGGGGATTTTTAAGTACTGAAGTTAGGCGCCATTCCACAAGTGGCAATTTTAAAGCGTGACATGTACACGGGACACTGAGGCAAAGTCCTCTGAATCATTTTTTTTTTTTTACACCTTGAAACCGGCGTTTAAAACGCCCGTTTAGCCGCGTTGGCGTGCCGCATTTAGCCACGTTTTACAGCATTTGCGTCTAGAAGCGCTTATTTAAGATAACATCTTAAGACCCCCCCAAGCTCAAAAAACAGTATTATTTAACTATTTCAGCCATTTTGTGAAACCAGAGTGAGTAGCAGCAGCTGAGAGAGCAGCAGTGTACTTGTATTTAGCGTGTCACTTGCCACGTCACCTGCCACACGTTGCGGATTGTCCAATTGCCACGTCACCTGCCACAAGTTGCGGATTGTCATTTGCCACGTCACCTGCCACAAGTTGCAGATTGTCCACTTGCCAGGTCTCCTGCCACACATTGCTGATTGTCATTTGCCACGTCACCTGCCACAAGTTGTGGATTGTCCAATTGCCACGTCACCTGCCACAAGTTGCGGATTGTCATTTGCCACGTCACCTGCCACAAGTTACAGATTGTCCACTTGCCACGTCTCCTGCCACACATTGCTGATTGTCATTTGCCACATCACCTGCCACAAGTTGTGGATTGTCCACTTGCCACGTCACCTGCCACAAGTTGCGGATTGTCATTTGCCATGTCACCTGCCACAAGTTGTGGATTGTCCACTTGCCATGTCACCTACCACAAGTTGCGGATTGTAATTTGCCACGTCACCTGCCACAAGTTGTGGATTGTCAACTTGCCAAGTCACCTGCCACAAGTTGCAGATTGTCCACTTGCCACGTCACCTGCCACAAGTTGCAGATTGTCCACTTGCCACATCACCTGCCACAAGTTGCAGATTGACATTTGACACGTTTCCTGCCACATGTTGCGGAATGTCACTTGCCACGTCACCTTCCACAAGTTGCGGATTGTCATTTGCTATGTCACCTGCCACACGTTGCAGATTGTACCTTGCCACATCACCTGCCACAAGTTGTGGATTTCCACTTGCCACGTCACCTGCCACAAGTTGCTTGTTCAAATCTAACAACATATGGGTCAAATTCCAATTATACTTTGGATAACAGCAATGCTAGTGTTTTTTTGGATTGGATCATGGGCTCATTAGGGTATATAAATAGTCTATGAATCATTGCAAGCAATACCAAAGTTTTTAAAATATTTTTTTAATGGTTTTTTATCATTTGCCATCATCTTTGAGATATTTAATGTCTAAAAAATAGGGCACCTTTAAAAACGCTTATAAACGAAAACGCGGCTAAACGCTGGTACCGCGTTTAGCCGCGTTTGGCGCCTGAAACGTGGAAATCTTTGGCGTCTGAATTCATTTTTTTGCCTTCAAAGAAAGGCTGTTAAAGTGGTGTTCCGGCCGAAATTATACTTTTTAAATAAAAATACCCCTTTAATACACAAGCTTAATGTATTCTAGTAAAGTTAGTCTGTAAACTAAGGTCTGTTTTGTTAGTTTATAGCAGTAGTTTGTTATTTTATAAACTTACAGCAGGCCGTGGCCATCTTAAGTGCGGGCATCTGAAGCCAGACTGTATTTCTTCCTGGATCTCATCCTTGCAGATCTCGCACATGCTCAGTGCAGCACAAGCAGTGTAATAGGTTTCAGGTCAGGTTTCCATAGCAATGGCAGTGTCAGAGGAAGTTGCCGCCCCTTCCCAGAAGGCATTGCAAACAGGAAATGATGCGATGGGCCACGGCCAGGGAGGAGGAAGTGAAAAATGAATACAGCAGATATACAGTAGGTGCTGAGAAAAAATATATCCAATTCGTTTACAGTGAACAGTTTAGTGAGGGATCCTGAAGAGTTGTAAAAGTGGGTGGAACTCCACTTTAAACGCAACTGCCTAAAAACGACTGTAAACGAAACTGTGTACATGGTCACATAAGATAACATTCAATGAGTTCAAGGGCAGTTGAAAAAAGCGTCCAACTGCCTCTGAACGTCCGTTTAACAGCCTCAGTGTACATGAGACCTAAGGTATCTATTTACTCGGCGAAACATCTTTCATAGAATACAAAAAAATCGGGCTAACTTTAGTGTTTTTTTTATTTTTTTTATTCATGAAACAGTTTCTTTCCAAAATAAATGCGTTTGAAAAATTGCTGCGCAAATACCATGTAACAAAAAGTTACAATGACCACCATTTTATTCCCTAGGATGTCTGCTAAAATAAAGTATATAATGTTTGGGGGTTCTGAGTAAATTTCTAGCAAAAAAATTATGATTTTTACATGTAGGAGAGAAGTGTCGGAATTGACCTGGTTGGCAAGGGGTTATTTACCATAAGTAAGTAATATACAAATAATTATTATATATAATTTTTAAGGTAATTTTCTATATTTTCAAAAACTGTACTCAAGCAGGTAGCTTAATGGAAAAATTACTAAAGTTTGAAGTTATAACTTCAAACCAGTAATTTCACAGTAAATAGATAAATAATAAATTATTATCTTATAACATATAGCATAATAGTATATGATTTAGCTTGTACCTTTTCAACAGCAGATTATCATTCTCCCTCTTAACTGTGTGAGAAAAACATGGGATTGTGGGTAAATCTTATACCCATAAACACGTTTTTTTCCTTGTAGTTAAGAGGGCTGGACTGGAAGGGAGCATGTGTCTTTTAGACACATGCCCCCTACTATGACACGGCAGTGAGAGGCGTGCCTCCACTGCACCAATTTTATTGGACAGCTTGGGCCAATGGTACTTTACCATTGGTCCAAGACTCCAAGCTGTCCATTGAGCCCAGTGCATCTGTGACACGAGGTTGCCAAGCTATGACCCTCAAAGTCAAAGGTGTTGTTTTTTTGTTTTTTTTAATGTTCATGGCCTCACCTGCCTTCCCCTGACTGCACGTCCCTGACATGAGGTGCATCTATACTTTGGATGGATGAAGTTGATTCTAGGTGATTTTTGATCACACTGGCTCGATTGACTTGATTGCCTAATAGGTAGTTGAGTCCATATCTTCTGGTAAGCTTACATACTCTTTTCAGTGGTGGATTGCTGCACCTCGATGATACTCTGCGGGTGAAAATTTATGGACACTTATGGTGGTTATCCATCTAAATCCTGTGGAACAATACAGTGAATTCTAAAGTGGACACTCCCTAATACACATTTATTTTCTGAACTTTATGATGCAGTATGCGTTGCACTTTTGCATTTTTATACAACTGTTTGCACTTAAATGATCATATATATGGAACTTTGTTACTTATTAGCGCAGCACTTGTTTATTAATCTGTTTTCCTGTGGCATCATGTCAGAATACACTTGGATTGTGACTCCGCCCCCACAACCTGATAGGACTGAATAGCTATAAATTGTAAGACGATCCCACCACAGCATTCCCATTGTTTTCCTCACCTGTCCAGGGCTGAATGGATAGCTCAGCACCCCTTATCACTCTCGTCCCACCCAGGTTCAGCCTCTCCTTGATGTAAGTCCATGCCTGTACAGTCTCTAAATGAGCTAGATGGAAGGAACCCCACTTTTTTGGTCTTGGGTATGTTGCCTGGCATTACACAAGCCTTAAACAGGGTGCGCATGCGCAGACGTGACGTCATTTCTGCCACAATGGAGGCAAATTTAAAAAGCCCTACATTCTGCCCTGCTTTCTGAAATTATACTGCTCGGCATACACTCATTTTTGGGTCTATGCCTGTCAGCTACTCATCCGCCTGTTATCCTCCTAGTGTCTACTGTCCTACACCGAGGTAAGCGTGGTCTCCTCCAGTATATATTTCAGGTGGAAGTTTCTTATCGCTCCTCATGGAGGCTGCTGCCCAAGCAGACCATCCTCAGCCTACTCGGTAAGGGGGTGAATTGGTAATCCAGACACAGGGAATGCTCAGGTCACAGAAGGAGCCACTCAAAATCGTCTACCCGCCACAGTCACTCATGCCACAGAAGATCCTCTTCACACCACCACCCATCATCGGCCAGCCATCGCTCTCGGCCAACTGCAAATGCATGCTGGGTTTGTGGTGCCACAGCCCTTCCAGAAAAATTGGCCTGCTGTACGTGCTTCGAGGAAGCAACCAGGGAAAAAGAGACGGACGCCAGGGAAGTGACAGATATCATCAGCGAGTGAGTCAGAGAATCAATCCTACAGTTTCAGCCCCTGAAACAGATAAGCCTGTTCAAAGAACATCATCGCGCACCGCCAAAATAAGACAGCTCATCTGACAGTAAAGAATTGGAAGTCTCAGCAGGTTTTGATTTCTCCCTGATAGAACTGTTTACCAGATCTGTAAAGGAAACAATTGGTTAGGAAGAGCCCAAAGAAGAAAGCCAGAAAATATTTTCAGAATTTCTAAAAAGGGTCCAGGATCCTTACCATTCATAGATGAATTGGAAGACCTGATCATGGAGGAGTGGCAGAAACCAGAAAAAAATCTATATGAATAAGTGAAGTATGTGGCGCTAACTAAAGTGCAGAAATGAATCAATATATATATGTACAGTGGCTTGCGAAAGTATTCGGCCCCCTTGAACTTTTCAACCTTTTTCCACATTTCAGGCTTCAAACATAAAGATATAAAATTTTAATTTTTTTGTGAAGAATCACCAACAAGTGGGACACAATTGTGAAGTGGAACCAAATCTATTGGATATTTTAAACTTTTTTAGCAATTAAAAAGAAGGTGCTCTGGTCTGATGAAACCAAAATCGAACTTTTTGGCCACGATGCAAAACAATATGTTTGGTGTAAAAGCAACACAGCTCATCACACTCAACACACCATCCCCACTGTCAAACATGGTGGTGGCAGCATCATGGTTTGGGCCTGCTTTTCTTCAGCAGGGACAGGGAAGATGGTAAAAATTGAGGGGAAGATGGATGCAGCCAAATACAGGACCATTCTGGATGAAAACCTGTTGGAGTCTGCAAAAGACCTGAAACTGGGACGGAGATTTATCTTCCAACAAGACAATGATCCCAAACATACAGCAAAATCTACAAAGGAATGGTTCACAAATAAACGTATCCAGGTGTTAGAATGGCCAAGTCAAAGTCCAGACCTGAATCCAATCGAGAATCTGTGGAAAGAGCTGAAAACTGCTGTTCACAAACGCTCTCCATCCAACCTCACTGAGCTCGAGCTGTTTTGCAAGGAAGAATGGGCAAGAATTTCAGTCTCTCGATGTGCAAAACTGATAGAGACATACCCCAAGCGACTTGCAGCTGTAATCGCAGCAAAAGGTGGCTCTACAAAGTATTAACGCAAGGGGGCCAAATAATTTTGCACGCCCCACTTTTTATTTTTTTATTAGTTAAAAAAGTTTCAAAAATCCAAAAGATTTCGTTCCACTTCACAATTGTGTCCCACTTGTTGGTGATTCTTCACAAAAAATAAAAATTTTATATCTTTATGTTTGAAGCCTGAAATGTGGCAAAAGGTTGAAAAGTTCAAGGCAAGCCACTGTGTGTGTGTATATATATATATATATATATATATACACTACCGTTCAAAAGTTTGGGGTCACATTGAAATGTCCTTATTTTTGAAGGAAAAGCACTGTACTTTTAAATGAAGCTAACTTTAAACTAGTCCTAACTTTAAACAAATATACTCTATACATTGCTAATGTGGTAAATGACTATTCTAACTGCAAATGTCTAGTTTTTGGTGCAATATCTACATAGGTGTATAGAGGCCCATTTCCAGCAACTATCACTCCAGTGTTCTAATGGTACAATGTGTTTGCTCATTGGCTCAGAAGGCTAATTGATGATTAGCAAACCCTTGTGCAATCATGTTCACACATCTAAAAACAGTCTAGCTCCTTCCAGAAGCTACAAAACTGACCTTCCTGTGAGCAGATTGAGTTTCTGGAGCATCACATTTGTGGGGTCAATTAAACGCTCAAAATGGCCAGAAAAAGAGAACTTTCATCTGAAACTCGACAGTCTATTCTTGTTCTTAGAAATGAAGGCTATTCCATGCGAGAAATTGCAAAGAAATTGAAGATTTCCTACAACGGTGTGTACTACTCCCTTCAGAGGACAGCACAAACAGGCTCTAACTAGAGTAGAAAAAGAAGTGGGAGGCCGCGTTGCACAACTAAGCAAGAAGATAAGCACATTAGAGTCTCTAGTTTGAGAAACAGACGCCTCACAGGTCCCCAACTGGCATCTTCATTAAATAGTACCCGCAAAACACCAGTGTCAACATCTACAGTGAAGAGGCGGCTGCGGGATTTTGGGCTTCAGGGCAGAGTGGCAAAGAAAAAGCCATATCTGAGACTGGCCAATGAAAGAAAAAGATTAAGATGGGCAAAAGAACACAGACATTGGACAGAGGAAGACTGGAAAAAAGTGTTGTGGACGGATGAATCCAAGTTTGAGGTGTTTGGATCACAAAGAAGAACGTTTGTGAGACGCAGAACAAATGAAAAGATGCTGGAAGAATGCCTGACGCCATCTGTTAAGCATGGTGGAGGTAATGTGATGGTCTGGGGTTGCTTTGGTGCTGGTAAGGTGGGAGCTTTGTACAGGGTAAAAGGGATTCTGAATAAGGAAGGCTATCACTCCATTTTGCAACGCCATGCCATACCCAGTGGACAGCGCTTGATTGGAGCCAATTTCATCCTACAACAGGACAATGACCCTAAACACACCTCCAAATTGTGCAAGAACTATTTACAGCAGAAGCAGGCAGCTGGTATTCTATCGGTAATGGAGTGGCCAGCACAGTCACCAGATCTGAACCCCATTGAGCTGTTGTGGGAGCAGCTTGACCGTATGGTACGCCAGAAGTGCCCATCCAACCAATCCAACTTGTGGGAGCTGCTTCTAGAAGCGTGGGGTGCAATTTCTCCAGCTTACCTCAATAAATTAACAGCTAGAATGCCAAAGGTGTGCAATGCTGTAATTGCTGCAAAAGGAGGATTCTTTGATGAAAGCAAAGTTTGATGTAAAAACAATGTTATTTCAAATACAAATCATTATTTCTAACCTTGTCAATGTCTTGACTCTATTTTCTATTCATTTCACAACGTATGGTGGTGAATAAGTGTGACTTTTCATGGAAAACACAAAATTGTTTGGGTGACCCCAAACTTTTGAACGGTAGTGTATATATATATATATATATATATATATATATAAAATACAGGATTTATATAGCGCCAACAGTTTACGCAGCGCTTTACAATATAAAAGGGAGACAATACAGTTATAATACAATAAAATACAAGATGATTAAGAGGGCCCTGCTCAGAAGAGCTTACAATCTAATAGGGTGGGGCAGGTGGTACAAAAGGTTGTAACTGTGGGGAATGAGCTGTTGGAAGTGGTAGGAGATTAGTTGGAGACGTGATAGGCTTTCCTGAAGAGATGAGTTTTCAGGGATCGCCTGAAGGTAGCAAGAGTAGGGGATAGCCGGATAGAGGTAGCAAGTTCCAGAGGATGGGAGATGCTCTGGAGAAATTCTGGAGACGAGCATGGGAGGAGGTCTTGAGAAGAGCGGAGAGGTCGATTTGGGTGATATTTGAAGACAAGATTGGTGATGTAGCTTGGGGCAGAGTTGTAAATTGCTTTGTATGTTGTGGTTAGTATTTTGAATTTAATTTGCTGGGTGATTGGGAGCTAGTGTAGGGATTGGAGTAGAGGGATATATATATATATATATAAAGATATATATATATATATAGATACTAAATAGAACCGCTCACACACCTAACAAGTAAGCGTGTAGAACAGAATATGCAAGTGTAAGTGAAAATAAAAATAACAAATCTTCTCTACTCTTCTCTAGATCATTGGTAAAGTGCACCAATGCCACAGATTCCAAACAGCAATCTAAAATAACATCCGGTGTTTATATAAAGTTTCATGTCCTCACCGCATCGGTTAAGCCTGGAGACACCCCCAAAAATCCGCTATTGTTGGGACAATCGTTGGAAATCGATTGCTGTGCTGGGATCTGCTGTTTTCCATACTGAAGGCTTGACTCGACCCGTAGGGGTCTCCATCTGAGGTGAGAGGCTGGAGGAATCGCGTGGCGCACCACGGATATTATATATGTGATTGGAGGAATTTGACATTGATCGAAAGTTGTTTTTGCACAATTTTTTTTTTTTTTTTGCACACGGATTTAATTCATGAACTTATATATGTGAACTTATTCATATTAGTGTTTATCACTTGTTGGGCTTTGTTTTTTGAATTCCACCTTTTACACTCCAGAACAGTGGATTAGAAATGTTTATGTTTCACGTTTTTTTTATGTCATTATATCATTAGACTAGGATTGTCATATATTTTTTCAATTGATGCACTTTATACACACACCGGATGTTATTTTAGATTGCTGTTTGGAATCTGTGGCATTTGTGCACTTTACCAGTGATCTAGAAAAGAGTAGAGAAGATTTTTTATTTTTATTTTTGCACTTGCCTATTCTGTTCTACACGCTTACTTGTTACGTGTGTGAGCGGTTCTATTTAGTATCTATCTATATATATATATTGATTCATTTCTGCACTCTAGTTAGCACCACATACTTCACTTATTCGTATATTTTATCTGTGTGGGAACACTTCTATATGTTTGCAGCTTCTGCCTTCCTTATATATTCTATTCTATACAGTTTGGTTTTGTGCATTAGTTCCCCCATTAGTTCCCCCATTTCTTTATATTCCAGATAAAAATCTTAATAACAGACTAGCAAAATTATACCCACTGAAAGAACTTAACGTAAATCTGTAAGTGTCTGCACCATTTGTAGACGCATCACTAATGCGTCTGGCCAGGCACGTAACATTACCCATCAAGGATACCGTAAAATTCAGAGATGTATTGGACCGCAAAATTGACCTCCATCTAAAAACAGCATATTTGCCAGCAGGGGGTGCTTGCAGACCAGCCATTGCCATCGCAGCAGTAGAAGGAGCCATTTCCAGCTATACATCCAACATTGAAAAATTGATTCTAGAAGAAGCCGAACAGAAGAAAGTCTTAACAGACCTTCAAAAACTCAGTCTTGCAGGAGAACTTGTAGCGGAGGCTTCGGTAGGCACAATCAGATCCTCCGCTAGAGCAATGGTGGCCCCTGTGATTGCCAGAAGAGCCCTGTGGCTCAAACCCTGGGCAGTGGATGCTGCTTCTAAAACCAGTTGGTGTAAGATTCCCTATGACGGAACAAACCTTTTCGGAGCAAAATTAGACTTGGCTATCTCTAAAGTTACGGGTGGAAACAGAAGCCACCACGGTACAGAAGTAATCTGTACAGACATTTAGGGGTGTACTCACTTTTGTTGCCAGTGGTTTAGACATTATTGGCTGTGTTGATTTATTTTGAGTGGACAGCAAATTTACACTTTTATACAAGCTGTACACTCACTACTTTACATTGTAGCAAAGTGTCATTTCTTCAGTGTTGTCACATGAAAAGATAGAATAAAATATTTACAAAAATGTGAAGGGGTGTTCTCACTTTTGTGAGATACTGTAGCTCCTTTTGATTTAGAAAATGAAGAAGTTATTGGCAGCAGTATCTCTACATTCCAGAGCCTGCCTTGGTGTTCTGGGGTTCATGTCAGCAACCATCCCAATGGTTCAATGGGCCCAGTGACACACAAGAACATTTCAGAATTAATTTCTAAAGCAGTGGAATGCTTCAACCAATCTTCATCTACAGCACAGAGAAAGTAACATCCCTCATTGCTATAACCTCGGCAAAGAGGATATCTGAAATGCAAGCGCTATTAATAAGAGAATCCTACCTAATCTTCTACAGAGACAGAGTGCTTCTAAGGCCTTCGGATTGCTTTAACCCAAAAGTAGCTTCATCATTTCAGTTCAATCAAGACATAAGTCTTCCAGCCCTCCTTAAAACCAGTGGGAACCACATTCGTTAGACATCAAAGGTAACATTTCAGCATACCTCACGGCAACTAGCTCATTCAGAAAGACAGACAATTAATTTCCTTGTTATTCCTCATGGCTTCAGGAGAGGTCAAGTGGCTTCTCCACGCACCATTGCTTCTTACTTCTTGGTTGGTGAGAACCAACAAAAAAACTTGTTCAATACAGCAGATTCCAACACCTGAGGGCTTGAAGGCTCACTCTACTAGGGCAGTGGCAACCTCATGGGTAGCCTATTGCTGAGTATCGTCAGAGACAATATGTAAAGCTGCAACTCGATCCTCCAGGAACACGTTCATGACAAACTATAAAGTAGATCCCGCACAGTTGACAACTGTGGAATTCAGGAAGGCAGTCATTCAAGCCAATACCTCAATTGCTTGTTAATTCAACTTTTTTCTTGCACCCACCCAGTTGGCGAGTTATTTCCAAAGTGTATGCTGCCATGAAAACGGAAAATAGTTTTTTGTAATTTTCCTTTCCTGGCGCATCTTCATGGCAGCATACAGATTCCCACCCTTTAAGGTGATAAATACAGAGAATGCTGTGGTGGGACCATCTCTTACAATTTATAGCTATTCAGTCCTATTAGGTTGTGGGGGTGGAGTCACAACCCAAGTGTATGCTGCCATAAGGAATGCGTCAGGAAAGGAAAATTACAGAAAGGTGAGTATACAGTTTTCAGTTTTTGCACAATTTATGTCAAGTGTGGTGTTTGCAGCTCCTTTAATTCTATTAGTGCAGTATATTTTGAGTAACATTAACCAACCACTTGCCCTGCAGAAGATTTACCCCCCTTCATGACCAGGCCATTTTTTGCTATAAGGCACTGCGCTATTTTACCTGACAATTGCGCGGTTATGCAATGCTGTACACAAAGAAAATTTATATAATATTTTTCCCACAAATAGAGCTTTCTTTTAGTGGTAATTGATTGGCACTGGGGTTTCTATTTTTTGCGCTATAAACTAAAAAGACAAAAAATTTTGGAAAAAAAATATATTTTTCATTTTCTGCTATAAAACATATCCAATATTTTTTTAAAAATCTAATTTCTTCATAAATTTAGGCCAATATGTATTCTGCTACATTTCTTTGGTAGAACAAAATCCCAATAAATGTATAGTGATTGGTTTACAGTTGTTATAATATCTACAAACTATGGTACATATACTGTAATTTTTATTTATTTATTTATTTTTTGACCAGTAATCGCAATCGGTGACTTATAGCAGGAATGCAATATTGCGGCGGTCAATCTGACACTAAATGACACGTTGAGGAACAGGGAAAAAGGTATATTTCTGATTATCAAATCAGGTAGAAACAAAATCCATATATCCCTAAGCTGTAGTACCAACAAAATCTGGTTTTACCAAGTGAATAATTACATATAATTACATATGTAGAAAATGAAGGGCTAGTGTATCAGAGGACATGACACTGACTAAAGAAATATACCAAAATGTCACCATATCCCAAAGTTATATACTAGTAAAGGTTACTTGATTCAAAGGGATATGTAAGTGAAAACTGAATCACATCAGAAAATTATCGAAAAATATAGAAAAAGAGTTGACTAAACTAGCATCAATATAAAATGGAAAGGGGGTCCATCTAATATGGATATGGCGGAGGCGGATGATGTTTCCCGGAAGTGACGTCACAAATAAGATAATCTAGCTGGGCAATGAGGAGAGATACGGCTGTGAGTACTTTGAACTACCATAAGCAATTCTATGTATGCACTTCTATTATTTATGTAAAATGTTTTTTATATATTGTAATAAATTGTCCAAATGATTTTATACTATATGTGGTTTTCCCTTTGTTTGATCCTACTGAAATCCTGGTGATTGGAGTGATACAAGCCCAGATGCACAATAACCTTTTGATTAGAGTCTGATATTCAGTATAGTAGAGGTCCAGGCTGAAAGACAAGTGAGAATCTGATAGGGTTATCACTGAGCATAGTATCACAGTGTACCACTGGAGGAGCTCCAGTCAATGGTACTTTACCATTGGTCCAAGACTCCAAGCTGTCCATTGAGCCCAGTGCATCTGTGACCCCAGGTTGCCAAGCTACGACCCTCGAAGTCAAAGGTGTTTTTTTTTTTTTTAATGTTCATGGCCTCAC
This sequence comes from Lithobates septentrionalis, assembly GCA_037952835.1. Classification (NCBI taxonomy): domain Eukaryota; kingdom Metazoa; phylum Chordata; class Amphibia; order Anura; family Ranidae; genus Lithobates; species Lithobates septentrionalis. Next base: position 186,169 of record JBBDGP010001701.1, read on the forward strand.
CTGCCTTCCCCTGACTGCACGTGAAGTTGATCCTAGGTGATTTTTGATCACACTGGCTCGATTGACTCAATTGCCTAATAGGCAGTTGAGTCCATATCTTCTGGTAAGCTTACATACTCTTTTCGGTGGTGGATTGCTGCACCTCGATGATACTCTGCGGGTGAAAATTTATGGACACTTATGGTGGTTATCCATCTAAATCCTGTGGAACAATACAGTGAATTTTAAAGTGGACACTCTTAATACACATTTATTTTCTGAGGAGCTCCAGTCAAGGAACACATAGGGGTTGATTTACTAAAGGCAAATAGACTGTGCACTTTGCAAAGTGCAATTGCACTCTGCAAGAGTAGTTGCTCCAGAGCTTAGTAAATGAGCAAAACCTCAATCGTGTGCAAGCAAAAATGCAGTTTTTTTAATTTTCCTTGCATGTGATTGGGTACTTTTTGCAAAGTGAAACTTTACCTCATTTAGTTCTGGAGCAAGGCACATTCTATTTGCCTTTAGTAAATCAACATGCCCCTTCCAGCATTTCTGTTATACTGTCACCAGAGGGCAGCAAATCCACAGATAGTGAAGTGGGTATATGAGAGAAAAAAAATAATGAATATGTCCATTTAGCCCTGGTTCACATTTCAGCGATTTGACATGCGATTTGACATGTCAAATCGCATGCCAAATTGACGGCTATTGCCGGCAACGGCACTGTTCAAATCGGTGCTACTCTGCATTTTCGGAGCATATGTCGTTTCCCAAAACTACTAAAAGTAGTTTCTGTACTACTTTTGGCGACTTTGGGGTGCGATTTCAATAGACATCTGTGCAGAAACCCGCATTGATGTCTCTGAAATTAGCCCCGAAGTCGGGACTGACATGTGGGAATGATTCAACCAGTGTCTGCTTTTTGATTAACTTTTTTTTAACAATAAGGACTTAAAAATACATATTGGGGTTCATTTACTAAAACTGGAGAGTGCAAAATCTGGTGCAGAAGTGCATGGTAGTGAATCAGCTTCTAACTTCAGGCTGTTCAATTGGTTTGGTTTCTATGCACAGCTTTACCAGATTTTGCCCGCTCCAGCTTTAGTGAATCAAACCCAATAGGGTTGATTTGCCTAAGGCAAATAGACTGTGCACTTTGCAAAGTGCAGTTGGAGTCTGCAAGGGCAGTTGCTCCAGAGCTTAGTAAAACATTTTGTTGCCCCTTAAAGGGGAGGTGGTTGCAGGGTGGCCTCATAGAACTGCATTAGTCACATAAGTGGCACCACCTGCCAAAACCTGTTTAGGTTTAGCCAGGTCTGTGGTATGTGTGCAGTCATGAGTGGCTGTATTTTAGTGTTCAGGCAAGCGGTCGGTGGGCAGTAAAACCGCAACTCAGCTGCTTGGTTTTACTGCCACTCAGTTGCGCATGTGAACAAGTCCTTACACTTGCGGTTGGGGGCCGGTAAAGACATGCAGTTGGGCCTCATTTTTACTGCCCCCAAAGCATTTAATATTAAACTGCAAAGACAGCAGAAGGAGATGTACAAATGCTACGGAAAAAAATTATAGGGCTGTGTTCCAATAGCCCCACAACTGCGTGCAATGCACACAGTTGCAGCACGGTGGTGTGGCTTTGTAGGAGTTAAAACAGGTGGCGAGGAAGCAACATAAAGTCTGAATGATTAGACAGGGAGTAACAGTAACTTGCAGTTTACTAAATGGGCAAAGTTAGAAATGATGATGCAAAGAACATGCATACACTGCAGAATAATGCAAAACTGATTATGAAAGCCGCAAAAACATGGACTCCTCACAGCAAAGTTACAGGCATACCCCACTTTTAAGTACGCAATGGGACCAGAGCATGTATGTAAAATGAAAAAGCACTAACTTTTTTCACTTCTCAATGCATGTAAATACACTATCTCTATGGGAAATCTTGGTCAGCTCGACATGGCACTGCTCCCGGTGTTTAACATTTAACATTGGCGTCTATGGGAAATCTTGGTCAAATTGACATGGCACTGCTCCTAAAGCATAAGTGACAAGGACACCAAACTTGGTGACCCAGGACTATGACATGGTAGATTACCTAGGCAAGCTGTCCAACCCCAAAATCAGATATGTTGTAGTTCTGGGTCCCTTCTCGGTGCTCCCCAAGTTTGGTGTCCCTGTCATTTATGGTTCGGGAGCAATGCCATGTCAAGCTGACCAAGATTTCCCATAGACGCCAATGTTAAAAACTGGGGGCAGTGCCATGTCAAGCTGACCAAGATTTCCCATAGACGCCAATGTTAAAAACCGGTAGCCGTGCCATGTCAAGCTGACCAAGATTTCCCCTAGACGCCAATGTGTCCATACTCACGAGTGTACGTAAAGTGAAGGTACATAAAGTGGGGTATGCCTGTACTTTGACTCAGTCAGGGTAACATGTGGCTGCAGAGCATAGTCTCTATATAACTCTATAACAACAGAGAGTCTATCTGAGAATCACTACTAGTAAAATAGTACAGGGCACAAAAACCTACAATTATCTTCATAATCGGCAAGCATTCAACATAGTGAAGTCCAAGGAGGCTCTGGTAAAACAGGTGAACAGATGGAGGGATCCAAAGCCCAAGAATAAAGAGCCAAAGGAGAGCCGATAACCGGCTTGTGTTAAAGGGTCTATCAGTGTTATCTGTGTCATGATTATTAGTGCAGTCCCAACAGTACCCACCAGTAGGGATGAGCCGAACACCCCCCTGTTCGGTTCGCACCAGAACATGCGAACAGGAAAAAAGTTCGTTCGAACACACGAACACCGTTAAAGTCTATGGGACACGAACATGAATAATCAAAAGTGCTAATTTTAAAGGCTTATATGCAAGTTATTGTCATAAAAAGTGTTTGGGGACCTGGGTCCTGCCCCAGGGGACATGGATCAATGCAAAAAAAAGTTTTAAAAACGGCCGTTTTTTCAGGAGCAGTGATTTTAATAATGCTTAAAGTCAAACAATAAAAGTGTAATATCCCTTTAAATTTCGTAGCTGGGGGTGTCTATAGTATGCCTGTAAAGGGGCGCATGTTTCCTGTGTTTAGAACAGTCTGACAGCAAAATGACATTTTGAAGGAAAAAACACATTTAAAACTACCCGCGGCTATTGCATTGCTGACAATACACATAGAAGTTCATTGATAAAAACGGCATAGGAATTCCCCACAGGGCAACCCCGAACCAAAATTAAAAAAAACAAATGACGTGGGGGTCCCCCTAAATTCCATACCAGGCCCTTCAGGTCTGGTATGGATATTAAGGGGAACCCCGGCCAAAATTTAAAAAAAAAAAAATGACGTGGGGTTCCCCCTAAATTCCATACCAGACCCTTCAGGTCTGGTATGGATTTTAAGGGGAACCCCGCGCCAAAAAAAAGAAAAACGGCGTGGGGCCCCCCCAAAAATCCATACCAGACCCTTATCCGAGCACGCAACATGGCAGGCCGCAGGAAAAGAGGAGGGGACGATAGTGGGGCCCCCCCTCCTGAACCGTACCAGGCCACATGCCCTCAACATTGGGAGGGTGCTTTGGGGTAGCCCCCCAAAACACCTTGTCCCCATGTTGATGAGGACAAGGGCCTCATCCCCACAACCCTGGCCGGTGGTTGTGGGGGTCTGCGGGTGGGGGGCTTATCGGAATCTGGAAGCCCTCTTTAACAAGGGGACCTCCAGATCCCGCCCCCCCCTGTGTGAAATGGTAAGGGGGTACTTACCCCTACCATTTCACTAAAAAACTGTCAAAAATGTTAAAAATGACAAGAGACAGTTTTTGACAATTCCTTTATTTAAATGCTTCTTCTATCTTCCTTCATCTTCTTCTGGTTCTTCTGGCTCTTCTGGTTCTTCCTCCGGCGTTCTCGTCCAGCATCTCCTCTGCGGCGTCTTCTATCTTCTTCTCCTCGGGCCGCTCCGCACCCATTGCATGGGGGGGAGGCTCCCGCTCTTCTCTTCATCTTCTTCTTCATCTCTTCTTCCTTCTTCTCTTCTTCATTTTCTTCTCCTCGGGCTGCTCCGCATCCATGCTGTGGCATGGAGGGAGGCTCCCGCTGTGTGACGGCGTCTCTTTGTCTGACGGTTCTTAAATAACATTGGGCGGGGCCACCCGGTGACCCCGCCCCCTCTGACGCACGGGACATGACGGGACTTCCCTATGGCATTCCCCGTGACGTCACAGGGAAGTCCCGTCAAGTCACTGTGCGTCAGAGGGGGGCGGGGTCACCGGGTGGACCCGCCCTCTGTTATTTAAGAACCGTCAGACGAAGAGACGCCGTCACACAGCGGGAGCCTCCCTCCATGCCACAGCATGGATGCGGAGCGGCCCGGAGAAGAAAATGAAGAAGAGAAGAAGGAAGAAGAGATGAAGAAGAAGATGAAGAGAAGAGCGGGAGCCTCCCCCCATGCCATGGGGGCGGAGCCGCCCGAGGAGAAGAAGATAGAAGACGCCGCAGAGGAGATGCTGGACGAGAACGCCGGAGGAAGAACCAGAAGAGCCAGAAGAACCAGAAGAAGATGAAGGAAGATAGAAGAAGCATTTAAATAAAGGAATTGTCAAAAACTGTCTCTTGTCATTTTTAAAATTTTTGACAGTTTTTTTTAGTGAAATGGTAGGGGTAAGTACCCCCTTACCATTTCACACAGGGGGGGGCCGGGATCTGGGGGTCCCCTTGTTAAAGGGGGCTTCCAGATTCCGATAAGCCCCCCGCCCGCAGACCCCCACAACCACCAGCCAGGGTTGTGGGGATGAGGCCCTTGTCCTCATCAACATGGGGACAAGGTGTTTTGGGGGGCTACCACAAAGCACCCTCCCAATGTTGAGGGCATGTGGCCTGGTACGGTTCAGGAGGGGGGGGCGCACTATCGTCCCCCCCCTCTTTTCCTGCGGCCTGCCAGGTTGCGTGCTCGGATAAGGGTCTGGTATGGATTTTTGGGGGGACCCCACGCCGTTTTTTTTTTTTTGGCGCGGGGTTCCCCTTTAAATCCATACCAGACCTGAAGGGTCTGGTATGGAATTTAGGGGGAACCCCACGTCATTTTTTTTTAAATTTTGGCCGGGGTTCCCCTTAATATCCATACCAGACCTGAAGGGCCTGGTATGGAATTTAGGGGGACCCCCACATCATTTGTTTTTTTTAATTTTGGTTCGGGGTTGCCCTGTGGGGAATTCCCATGCCGTTTTTATTAATGAACTTCTATGTGTATTGTCGGCAATGCAATAGCTGCGGGTAGTTTTAAATGTGTTTTTTCCTTCAAAATGTCATTTTGCTGTCAGACTGTTCTAAACACAGGAAACATGTGCCCCTTTACAGGCATACTATAGACACCCCCCAGCTACGAAATTTAAAGGGATATTACACTTTTATTGTTTGACTTTAAGCATTATTAAAATCACTGCTCCTGAAAAAACGGCCGTTTTTAAAACTTTTTTTTGCATTGATCCATGTCCCCTGGGGCAGGACCCGGGTCCCCAAACACTTTTTATGACAATAACTTGCATATAAGCCTTTAAAATTAGCACTTTTGATTTCTCCCATAGACTTTTAAAGGGTGTTCCGCAGCATTCGAATTTGCCGCGAACACCCCAAATTGTTCGCTGTTCGGCGAACTTGCGAACAGCCAATGTTCGAGTCGAACATGAGTTCGACTCGAACTCAAAGCTCATCCCTACCCACCAGTGCTGCCAATCAGTGCCCACCAGTGCTGTCACTCAGGGCCCATCAGTGTCTCCTCATCAGTGCCACCTAGCAGTGCTGCCTATCAGTGTCCATCAGTGCCACCTATCAGTGCCCATCAGTGACGCCTATCAGTGCTGCCTATCAACCATTTAGAGCCGCCTATCAGAGCCCATCAGTGCCACCTATCAGTGCCCATCAGTGCAGCTTCATAAGTGCCTCCTCATCAGTGCCCACCAGTGTCGCCTCATCAGTGCCAATCAGTGCCACCTATTAGTGCCCATCAGTGCCACCTATCAGTGCACATCAGTGAAGGAAAAACATTACCTGGTTGCAAAATTTTATAACAAAATATAAAAAATGTTTTGTTTTTTTCAAGATGTTCTGTTGTTTTTCAGTTGTTTAGCAAAAAATAAAAAACCCAGTTGTGATTCAATACCACCAAAAGAAAGCTTGATTTGTGTGAAAAAATTATAAAAACTTCATATGGGTACAGTGTTGCATAACCGAGCAATTGTCATTAAGGCCTCCTGCACACTGGTCGTTTTTGGACGTTTTTACAGCTGCTGTTTTTGGCTTCAGATGTTTTTTTTCTACAGTCAATAAACTCCCCATCATGTTCTCCTATGTGTCCATGCACACATAGGTTGTTATCAGCAGTTTTTGACTGGGGCGTTTTTCTGTTTTAAAAAAACACCAAAACTAGTGGGTTCTGAGAGGAGTTTTTCTGCAGTTTTCAGCTGTAAAAACGCTCTAACGTCAAAAAACGCCAAAAAGGGCAGAAAAACGCTATAAAACGCTAGTAAATGCTAAAAAAATGCTATTGCAAAAACGTTGAAAAACTCACTGCGAAGCTACTGGTGTTTTTTTAACGTTATTATAATGTCCAGTGTGCATGAGGCCTTAAAGTGTGACAGTCCTGAAAGCTAGAAATTGGCCTGGGCAGGAAGGGGGTAAAAGTGCCCAGTAGGGAAGTGGTTAAATTGATTAATAAAAGAGAAAAAGTGATATACACCTATGTAGTACAATCATTTCTAATATCACCTCCTACACCAGCACCTCATTGTTTATGTGCACTCATTAAAATAAGCCTCTAATTTATTAACTGTTCATATTATTATACACATGTATTAATAAACCTAGTATGTGTATTTATTAAATATAAATGTAACAACGTCCCGGGCCCCCAGAAGCATAATGATGACTTCCAGATTTAGGGACAGCTGACATCCTTCAGTGTAGAGTGGGTTACAAGGCATGGTGGGTGTAGTGAAAGGTAGATTAATGGGCGCCAGACACTTCAAGAGTTCAAGAGTTCAAGTTCAAGAGTTTTATTGTCTCTTGAACAGAACTGTGGGAGAGAGGGTTGGGGCCAGGACATTAAGTAGATGCAATGTTAATTGGTAGACTCCGAGACTTCTATAGGCAGACAGCCATGCAGGGAAAGGCATCCAGCTAGACACCCCATCTGCATGAGTAGGACCGCTGTCCCCTATGGCAACAATCTTGTAACAGTTTCTAACAAAAGTTGCAATGAACTCCTTTACTTCTTCTACAACCTCCTATTGTAGATCTTCACTCAACTGAGGTCCCAGTCTATCAATTAGACTTGCTGATCCACTGAGCTCTTCTCACTCTGTATCTTCCTCAAACGTCAACCCCGCATCCCTGCTGGGTCCCTAGCTTGGCACTCACAGATACTCCTCAAACGTCACCCCGCTGGTCTGCTTGGTCCCTGGCTTGGCACACAATAATGCTCTGCACGTGTCATCTCCACTGGCTGGGTCCCTGACTTAGCACTTACTGAACTTCTTCACCGTCCCCGGTTGGTGAGAATACGGCTCTGGTATTTGCTTCAGCTACTCACAGTGGTCTCTGGTAACAAAGTGGATGGTCCCTTAGTGGCGACAGCTTCCCCCCTACCTCCAACCACGTCAGGTTCTCCAGCCGGCAGAACCAGTACTTCAGGTTAGACTGCAAGCCGCAATCCCAACCCTACGCTGCTCTCTTGCTTCTGGATAGGCCCTCAGACAGCCTAGCAGCCATGTCCCTGGGATAGGCCTCAGGTCTCTGGCCTAGCAGCCCAAGGCAATACAACACACGTCCACCCAGACAGTGATCCAGGTGGCACAGAACCCCGATCACCTGACTCCACCCAAATAAATAGGTTCTCCCAGCAGGCCAAGGGACTCAAGAAAATCCCTGTCCATTAGCAGCGTGCCAAATCTGTAATTGAGTCTGTTTTAACCCTAGCAGCACTGGCGGAAAGTGTCAAAAGACCAGGCTGGTACTCTCCCATGAGCAATGAGACTTGTTGGTTCTTCCCCACATTGTTAGAATGCATAATAACACAGTCTATAAGAAGTAGAGATATTACTTGCCATTTTCCCACATAGCCAGACGAAATCCCGATGTAGATGTACCCGGTTGCTATGGGCGACTGCTGCGAGAATAACACATTTGCCCCACGTTGGGCGCCAAATGTAGCAAGGTCCCAGGCCCCCACAGGCCTAATGGTGTTGCCACTAAAGGACCATCCACCTTGCTACCGGAGATCACTGTGAGTAAGCTGAGGCCAGTACCCGAGCAGACTTCTCACCAACTGGGGACAGTGAAGAAGTGGGAAGGCTTCAGCAGGTGCCAATTCAAGGACCCAGTGGGACAGCAGAGGTGACGCTTGTGGAGTGCCAAGCCAGGGACCTAATGTGTCAGCAGGGGTAAAGCTTGAAGAGTATCTGTGAGTGCCAAGCCAGGGACCCAGCAGTGAAGCGGAAATGACGCTTGAGGAAGATACTGAGTGCTACAGTGAAAGAGCTCAGGGGATCCAGTGGCTAGTGGATCTGTAGTCTAGTGAGAGAGACTGGGAACTTGTTGAGTGAAGACCCACAGTGAGTGCGTGTGGGGTAAAGAGAACTGTTCATGTTGCAGATAGTTGAATACCTTTACCGTTAGTAACCGCTACAAGATTGTTGCCATAGGTGACAGCGGTCTATACAGAAGTGGTGTCCGGCTGGAGGCCTTCATCTGTAAAACTGTCTACCTATAGAAGTGTTGGAGTCTGCTAATTATCTTTGCATCTACCCAAGGGTGTCCTGGCGCTAACCCTCTCTCCCACAGTAATGTATAAGAGACAATAAATCTCTTTGCATTCAAAAAGTGTCTGGCACCCACCTATTCATCTTGCATTACACCCACCATGCCTTGTAACCCACTCTACACTGAAGGGTGTCAGCTCTCCCTAACTCTGGAGTTAACTATTAGTCCTAAAGGGGCTCGGGACTTTGCTACATGTTGAAGAAAAAAAACGAAGTACCAGTTTTCAACTTCAATCATCAATTTAGAGGTCAGGTATTGGGGGAGGTTAAAAATTAAAAGCTCACTTTGGGGGAGGGTTAAAGAAGAATTCCAGACATGGTATATTTTTACATAGTTACAGCTTGGACCCATGTAACTATACATATTCCATACCTGGCCGATGCCCCTTGAAGCTAGAATTCACTGAAGTGGCAACCAGCCTGATGCATCGGAAACACAGGAGTTGGGCCGCTCAGCACAGACAACATTCAGAGAATGCCTTGCATTTTCTCAATGAATGAAAAGCGTTCTCTGACTGGAGGTGGTGGAGAGGTGGGGTGGTTAAATTACGCAAAGCATTCTCTGAATGGCGCCCATGCCAAGCAGCCAACCTCCTGTTTTCGCAATGCATCAGGCTGGCTGCTCAGCACAGGACCCAGAAGCGAGTGGAGACCACTGGAGTAACGGTGCCTACTCTAATGGCATCGGCCATTTATGGTATATATATTGATCCAAGGTGGACCAATGCAACTATGTATAACATATACCAAGCCTGGAATTCATCTTTAAATATTTAGAGCCAGGTTGAGTGTTATGGGTGGACATTTATTGAAAGCTGTTTTAGCAGTTGGTATAAGAGTTGAGTTAGGTAAAAAGGGTAAATTCTTTAGTGTAGGGGGCAATTCACCACTTTGTGACCTTTTTCTAGGAGGTGTCGGATTATTAATGAAAATAGCACCACGCTAGCAGTACTGAGCAACAATGTGCTGAGAAAAAAACAGGTGTCACTATGTATACATATTTACGTCACATTTTGGCCAAAATATGATCTGATACCTTATGCAGGAAATTTTTGTTGTGTTGATACAGAATATGCTCAGAATGTTAAGGAGAAGTTTGTGTACAGCCAAAGTAAACTTCCTGCATAGGACATTTGAAGTTACAATTTCCATGATTCATAAAAAGTTTGCATATTTTGTTCGGGAGTTTTGAGGAAACATTTTTCACATTTTGTAAAAATCCTAAAAAATGGTTATCAAATAAATCATAGTTTTATGGTTATCTGAAAAACCTGTTCAGTAATTCAGTAGACAAAAGAGAATTTTCAGCAGCTTATATATTTTTCAACATTGCCTTTTCTTTTTTAAAAAGCCATTAAAACAGCTACTGTACTGTATATTGCAGTTCACCATTCTACCAAAAGGTGGGGGAGAATTCCCATAGTTGTAATTCAATAAGTCGAAGGGCATTGCTAGTCAACTATTTCATCAACTTTTTGCTAGTTGATTTCCATGGCAGTGTTTTCCAAACTTTTTTCCGTGAAGGCAATCTTAGAATTCTGTACAATCTCTAGGCACCCCATTCTAAAATGGAAAAACCTAAACTAATAGTCTTACATAACTCAACAGCATCCACACTCATAGTTCACCCAGCATTACAGGCCATTTATTCTTACTATACAAATAAACCTTTGCACACTGGTACTGACTAGGGATGAGCTTCGTGTTCGAGTCGAACCCATGTTCGACTCGAACATCGGCTGTTCGACCGTCCGTCGAATTGCGAACGTTATGGGCCGTTCGCGCCAAATTCGTGTGGCGCGTCACGGCCCATAATTCACTGCGGCATCGCAGTGCATTGCTGGCTGATGATTGGCCAAGCATGCACTATGACCCGCATGCTTGGCCAATCACAGCGCCGTCAGTAGAGAGAGCTGTAATTGGCCAAAGCCAGGGTGGCTTTGGCCAATTATGGCTCAGGGGATTTAGTACACGCCCCACACTATATAAGGCCGCCTGCACGGCGGCCCTGTGTAGTGTGTTCCGGTGTGCTGATAGAGAGAGAGACAGACAGTGTCATTTGATTTGAGTTAGATAGATTAGGCTAGATCTGTTCCTGCTATTTACATTTAGTGCAGTGCGTCCTGCTCACAGTGTTCAGCTAGATCCATTCCTGCTATTTACATTTAGTGCAGTCAGTGCGTCCTGCTCACAGTGTTCAGCTAGATCCGTTCCTGCTATTTACATTTAGTGCAGTGCGTCCTGCTCACAGTGTTCAGCTAGATCTGTTCCTGCTATTTACATTTAGTGCAGTGCGTCCTGCTCACAGTGTTCAGCTAGATCCGTTCCTGCTATTTACATTTAGTGCAGTGCGTCCTGCTCACAGTGTTCAGCTAGATCTGTTCCTGCTATTTACATTTAGTGCAGTGCATCCTGCTCACAGTGTTCAGCTAGATCTGTTCCTGCTATTTACATTTAGTGCAGTGCGTCCTGCTCACAGTGTTCAGCTAGATCCGTTCCTGCTATTTACATTTAGTGCAGTAAGTGCGTCCTGCTCACAGTGTTCAGCTAGATCCGATCCTGCTATTTGCATTTAGTGCAGTGCGTCCTGCTCACAGTGTTCAGCTAGATCTGTTCCTGCTATTTACATTTAGTGCAGTGCGTCCTGCTCACAGTGTTCAGCTAGATCTGTTCCTGCTATTTACATTTAGTGCAGTGCGTCCTGCTCACAGTGTTCAGCTAGATCCATTCCTGCTATTTACATTTAGTGCAGTGCGTCCTGCTCACAGTGTTCAGCTAGATCTGTTCCTGCTATTTACATTTAGTGCAGTGCGTCCTGCTCACAGTGTTCAGCTAGATCCGTTCCTGCTATTTACATTTAGTGCAGTCAGTGCGTCCTGCTCACAGTGTTCAGCTAGATCCGTTCCTGCTATTTACATTTAGTGCAGTGCGCCCTGCTCACAGTGTTCAGCTAGATCTGTTCCTGCTATTTACATTTAGTGCAGTGCGTCCTGCTCACAGTGTTCAGCTAGATCTGTTCCTGCTATTTACATTTAGTGCAGTGCGTCCTGCTCACAGTGTTCAGCTAGATCCGTTCCTGCTATTTACATTTAGTGCAGTGCGTCCTGCTCACAGTGTTCAGCTAGATCTGTTCCTGCTATTTACATTTAGTGCAGTGCGTCCTGCTCACAGTGTTCAGCTAGATCTGTTCCTGCTATTTACATTTAGTGCAGTGCGTCCTGCTCACAGTGTTCAGCTAGATCCGTTCCTGCTATTTACATTTAGTGCAGTCAGTGCGTCCTGCTCACAGTGTTCAGCTAGATCCGTTCCTGCTATTTACATTTAGTGCAGTCAGTGCGTCCTGCTCACAGTGTTCAGCTAGATCTGTTCCTGCTATTTACATTTAGTGCAGTCAGTGCGTCCTGCTCACAGTGTTTATCTAGATCCGTTCCTGCTATTTACATTTAGTGCAGTGCGTCCTGCTCACAGTGTTCAGCTAGATCCGTTCCTGTTATCTTCCTACTGACAGGCAGGCTTGTCTGGTTACAGTATATAAAGCTACCTGAAGAAAATTACAGGTGTTCTATCCCAGCTTAGTGCAGCTACAGGCCATTAGTATGTCTGGAAGGCCAAGAAGGAGAGGCAGACAGTCACAAGCCAATAAGAGAGGGCAAGCAGGCTCTGTGTCTAGTGCTGGTCGTGGAGACGGTGCATCCTCATCAGCACGTGGCCATGGGACACGCTTGGCCTTTTTTTCGGCAGCTGGCCGTGTTGAGCCGCAACATGCGGAAGACTTGGTCGAGTGGATGACCAAGCCGTCCTCATCCTCCTCATCCTCTCTCACCCATGCCCAGGGTGCTTTGTCTGGCAAAGCAGCGGCCTCTTCCCTCAGCTCAATGTCATCAGTGACTCCTTCCCTAGCTCCACCATGTCCTCCTGAGGATTCCCTCGAACTGTTTGACCACAGTGTTGGGTACATGCTCCAGGAGGATGCCCAGCGTTTGGAAGGCTCTGATGATGATACTGAGCTCGATGAAGGCAGTAACATGAGCACGGACAGAGGGGGTGCCCAAGAAGGACAGCAATCTGGCAGTCATGCTCCCCCTGCTGCAGCATACTGCCAGGTTTGCTCCAGTGATGAGGAGGGAGGGGATGATGAGGTCACTGACTCAACGTGGGTGCCTGATAGGAGAGAGGAGGAGGAGGAGGAGGAGGAGGAGGCGGCACATCACCAACGAGGCAGGATGCCCTCCAGGGGCCAGCCTAAGGGCAGCACATTGACTGCATCACACCCCAAAGCTCCACATGTGCAGGGCGCTGCAGTCTCTGCGCGTTATTCAAAAAGTTCTTTGGTGTGGGCCTTTTTTGAGACGAGTGCATCAGATCGCACCGCTGCTATTTGCAACATATGTCTCAAGCGTATCTCGCGTGGCCAAAACATCTCCCGCTTGGGTACCACATGCTTGACCAGACATATGTTGACCTGCCATGCAGTTCGTTGGCAAGCATATCTAAAAGACCCACACCAAAGAACAAAGAGGATCTCTCCTTGCTCCTCATCAGCTGAGATTTCCAACCCCACTAGACCTTCAGTCCTCTCTGAGACCTGCAGTGAGAGGAATGAAGGTGTAGAATTAGGTGTGTCACAGCCAAGTACTTGTGGGCAATCTGCTTTTGGTACACCGACGTCAGATTGTACCAGGCAAATTTCCCTGCCCCAGCTGCTGCACCGCCGAAAGAAGTTTGCTCCCAGCCATCCACATGCCCAGCGGTTGAATGCTAGCTTGGCAAAATTGCTAGCACTTCAACTGCTGCCTTTTCAGTTGGTAGACTCTGCCCCCTTCCGTGAGTTTGTGGAATGTGCGGTTCCTCAGTGGCAGGTACCCAAACGCCACTTTTTCTCACGGAAGGCGATTCCGGCTCTCTACCGGCATGTGGAAGGCAATGTCCATGCCTCGCTGGACAGGGCGGTCAGCGGTAAGGTGCATATTACCGCTGACTCATGGTCCAGCAGGCATGGACAGGGACGTTACTTAAGTTTCACGGCGCATTGGGTGACTCTGCTGGCAGCTGGGAAGGATGCAGGACAAGGTGCAGTAGTGTTGGAGGTTGTTCCGCCACCACGCCTCCAAAATGCTGATTGTGACACACCTCTCTCCTCCACCCCCTCCTCTTCTTCTTCCTCCATGGCCTCTTCCTCGGAACCAGCGGTGCTCCGTAGGCGTTCAAGGGGCTACGCAAATACGCAGGCCAAAAGATGCCATGCGGTGCTTGAGCTGGTGTGCTTGGGGGACAGGAGCCACACTGGGGCAGAGGTTCTGTCAGCTCTGCAGGGGCAGGTTCAGAGGTGGTTGACGCCACGCCAACTTAAGGCAGGAATGGTGGTTTGCGACAATGGCACCAACCTCCTCTCTGCCCTCCGACAGGGACAACTGACCCATGTGCCCTGTTTGGCTCACGTCCTTAACTTGGTGGTGCAGCGGTTCTTGGGCAGGTACCCGGGCTTACAGGATGTCCTGAGGCAGGCCAGGAAAGTCTGTGTGCATTTCCGCCGGTCATATAATGCCAGTGCTCGGCTGACGGACCTCCAAAAGGAGTTTAACCTGCCCAAGAACCGCCTAATCTGTGACATGCCCACCAGGTGGAACTCAACGTTGGCCATGCTGCAGCGGCTGCACACGCAGCAGAGGGCCATCAATGAGTACCTGTGCGACTATGGCACCAGGACAGGGTCAGGGGACCTTGGTTTTTTTTCCCCACGCCAGTGGGCCATGATCAGGGATGCATGCACTGTCCTGTCACCATTCGAGGAGGCCACGAGGATGGTGAGCACTGACAGTGCATGCATCAGTGACACTGTCCCCCTTGTCCACCTGTTGGAGCACACGCTGCGTGGAATAATGGACAGGGCACTTGAGGCAGAACAGAGGCAGGAAGAGGAGGACTTCCTTAGCTCTCAAGGCCCCCTTTATCCAGACAGTGTTCCTGCGTGCCCGCCGATCACACAGGAAGAGGACGAGGAGGAGGAGGAGGAGGAGGAAGATTGTGTCAGTATGGAGGTGGAGCCTGGCACTCAGCATCAGCAGTCTTTAAGGGATCAGTCCCAAGGAACACATGGACTTGTACGTGGCTGGGAGGAGGTGGCTGCAGACGTTGTTGTCCTTAGTGACCCAGAGGACTCCGGACCGAATGCCTCAGCAAACCTACGCTGCATGGCCTCCCTGATCCTGCAAAGCCTGCGTAAGGATCCTCGTATTCGTGGTATCAAGGAGAAGGACCAATACTGGCTGGCAACCCTCCTTGATCCACGTTACAAGGGTAAGGTTGCGGACCTTATCTTGCCATCGCAGAGGGAGCAGAGGATGAAACATCTTCGGGAGGCCTTGCAGAAAGGTCTGTGCAACGCGTTCCCAGAGACTGGGAGGTTACAAACTCCTGTTTCTGGACAACGTGTTGCTGAGGCTTCGGTCAGTCAAAGAAGGAGCGGTGGAGAAGGTGGCCGTCTGACCGATGCGTTCAGACAATTTTTTGGTCCGCAGCCCCAAGGTATGATCGGTTCCAGCAACCATCGCCAGCGTCTGTTTTACATGGTGCAGGAATACCTAGGGGCAAGATCAGACTTGGACACCTTTCCCACCGAAAATCCTCTGGGTTACTGGGTCTTGAGGATGGATCACTGGCCAGAGCTTGCACAGTATGCAATTGAGCTACTGGCCTGTCCTGCATCCAGCGTTCTTTCGGAACGCACATTCAGTGCTGCTGGAGGCGTGGTAACCGATCACAGGGTGCGTCTGTCCACTGACTCGGTCGATCGGCTGACCTTCATAAAAATGAATCAGTCTTGGATCACCACCAGCTACCAAGCACCTGATGCTGATGTAACTGAATAATTTTTTTCAGATCCCTTCAAAGACTGCCTATGCTGATGCTGAGTGACTATCCCTGAGTAATTATCCTCTTCCTCCTCAATCATCACGCTGATAGCTTGTAAGAACATTTTTGGTTCTGGGCGCCACCACCAGTGCCTAAGGCACAATTTTTCAGCCCCTGTTTAACAGGGGCGTGTAATTACAATTTTTGATGTAATACTTTGCAGCAGGGCTCGTTCCTGCATTCCAACTAGAGTGTCTGTGAGGGGTTGCAGTGTTGTGGCACCAGCACCAGTGCCTAAGGCCCAATTTTTCTGCCCCTGTCTAACAGGGGCGTGTAATTACAATTTTTGATGCAATACTTTGCAGCAGGGCTCGTTCCTGCATTCCAACTAGAGTGTCTGTGAGGGGTTGCAGTGTTGTGGCACCAGCACCAGTGCCTAAGGCCCAATTTTTCTGCCCCTGTCTAACAGGGGCGTGTAATTACAATTTTTGATGCAATACTTTGCAGCAGGGCTCGTTCCTGCGTTCCAACTAGAGTGTCTGTGAGGGGTTGCAGTGTTGTGGCACCAGCACCAGTGCCTAAGGACCAATTTTTCTGCCCCTGTCTAACAGGGGGGTGTAATTACAATTTTTGATGCAATACTTTGCAGCAGGGCTCGTTCCTGCGTTCCAACTAGAGTGTCTGTGAGGGGTTGCAGTGTTGTGGCACCAGCACCAGTGCCTAAGGCCTAATTTTTCAGCTCCTGTTCAACAGGGGCATGTAATTACAATTCTTGATCTAATATTTCACAGCAGGGCCCTGTGAGGGCTTACAGTGTTGTGGCCACAGCAACACCTAAGGCCCAAATTTCTGCTGAGTATATAGGGCAGGACCCTACTTTCAAACATCTAACTTACAAACGACTCCTACTTGCAAACGGAAGGAGACAACAGGAAGTGAGATGAAATCTACCCCTAGGAAGGGAAATTCTCTCCTGTAAGAGTTAATATGGGAAAACAATTTCTCCTTTCCACTGATGCTTTCCAATCCTTGTTCCACAAAAAAACCCAAATTTTCAAAAAACATTTTTCATTGGGACAAAAAAGTGAGGTGAAATCTTCTGAAGAGGAGGAAAGACAGCAAAACAAATGTCACAGGGGTGATAACCCTTCCCTATGTTTTCCAAAAAGCTTAAAAAAGATTTTTTGGCTGGAGCTAAACACGTTAAAAATGTACCCGTTCAAAATTACAAAGAGATTCTACTTAACAACAAACCTACAGTCCCTGTCTTGTTTGCACCGCCTGTATACTGCTGTTCAGAGTATATAGGGCCTTTCCTTATTTTAATTTGGGTGCGGGGTTCCCCTTAATATCCATACAGGACCCAAAGGGCCTGGTAATGGACTGGGGGGGTACCCATGCCGTTTGTCTCACTGATTTTCATCCATATTGCCATGACCCGACATGACATTAAACCCGCAAGCAGTTTTAAATGAGATTTTTTCCTTTAAAAATGACATTTGGTGCAGGGACTGTTCTAAACATGGGAAACACGCGTCACTTTACAGGCATACTATAGACACCCCCCAGGTACGATATTTAAAGGAATATTTCACTTTTTTTTTTTTACTTTAAGCATCATTAAAATCACTGCTCCCGAAAAAACGGCCGTTTTTAAAAGTTTTTTTTGCATTGATACATGTCCCCTGGGGTAGGACCCGGGTCCCCAAACCCTTTTTCGGACAATACCATGCAAATTAGCCTTTAAAATGAGCACTTTTGATTTCGAACGTTCGAGTCCCATAGACGTCAATGGGGTTCTAACGTTCGTGCGAACTTTCGGTCCGTTCGCGGGTTCTGGTGCGAACCGAACCGGGGGGTGTTCGGCTCATCCCTAGTACTGACTAGTATTTCTTTGTTTCGCTTCTCCTTCATCTTTTGTCCCTCATGCAACCGATGTGACCCCAGTGCTGACAGAGAGGGGCAGGGAAGGAGCAAACAAGTATGCTGCGCAGGTGCCTGACAGTCGTTAGGACGGTAGCAGCTGCCCTGCAGAGTGCCCAGGGTTGTAATAAATAAAAAACTGTGGCTTTGTGTAACAAAAAGAGGCAGGCTAGAGCTACCTGCTGGCTTGTTGAATTTTTTTGGGCAATTTTTGGGCAATATTTAGGATTTTTACTGAAGCACCCCTGAAAAGCTTAGACAGAACTCCAGGGTGTCGTGTTCAAAAAAGGCTGCTCCATGGAATGCTACATAATGCACACTTCTGTATCCTGCAGCTGGTTTTGTTTGTTTTATTTAAAATGTATTAAAGATAATCTGTATTAAAAAAGAAATGTGGGTATGCTGAGTGACTAATTATACAAACTAACATTTTTTAAAGGTGCTTGTCAGGATATAAATTAATCATACTGTAAATACTAATAATGAATACTCATCTGGAGTATCCAGGCATTGGTATGTAATAATATGTCATTTGTGTTCACCTGCATCCTGAAAAGGTGTTGGATATTTTAAAAATCCCAAAAATGCTGTTGTTCCAACGAAGGTCAGACAGCGTTGGCTCCCACTTTCTAGACTCTGCAGAGCGTGCTTGTTGCTAAACTGAACTGGGAAGGGGTCCAGTCCTTTTATAATTCTCTTCACGGGGAAAGGAAAATAATATCTTTGTTATAAAATGATTTCATTAAAGAAAATAAATAAATAAATGGATCAGCAACGCAATGAAATGGCTTTGGGACTGGGATAATCTGTAGCAAATTTTCTAGAGGGACCATGTTATATTTCCCTTTTTTTTTTTACATTTTTCCTTATTCATTTCTGTGATTACAAATTGAGCGGGGGGTTGGGATGGGTATTATCAAACAAATTGGTGTCACAATTAGATGCAGGTTAGGCTATCCCTAATTTAACAGTCTATCCAACAGTTCTTCTGTCTATTTGCGTTCCTGGTGCCTGTAATCCTGGGCAGTCAACTGCGACAGATTTGCAATGCTCTGTAGATGTTTAGAGTTTTAGCACTGTAGATGAGACAGATATTCACTCTAAACAGAGGCACAATTAAGAAATGCTCAGGGTCAGGTTTTATGATGGAGGAGGAATTTACGAATTAAGCTGTAACCTTGTAGAAAATCTGTCTCAATGCTTCTGTTTAGCTTTAGTTTGCTGTGCAACAGAATTGATAAGGTTTCCCTTTTAGGGTGGCCATACATAATTAAGTTTCTTTCGTTCAAACAGCGAAAGAAAATTAAATCGATTTCTACATCCACATATTCAAGGTGGATGGGGGAATCCCTCCCGCAAAGCTGTTGTATTCTGACAACAGGAAAGTTTCTCCGCCATCAGAATACACGCATCAGCACCGCCGGCTATAGCTGGTGGCACTGATGGAGCAAAGGTTTTCCAACAGGCTGGTTGTACAAGTGAGAGATTGACTTCTGTACAACCAGCCTACCCATACATGGATCAAAATTTGTCTGATCCCGGCTAAATTTGGATTCATCTATGGCCCATAGATTAATCTTTTTTTTTTTTGCTCAACCAGCGGGCAGAATAAAAAAAAAAAAACAGCTTTCCCCATCCACACAAAAAGGGTGGATGGAGGAGTCCAGCAGCTGCAGCCAATCAGCAAAGGTTTTCCAGCATTCTCTTTTGACAGAAGTTAATTGTTACATAAACTTGTGTCATGCAGGAATGGTCATAGATGGATTGAAATTCAGCTGCTCCATGCTAAAGCAGCCGAATTTCAATCCGTCTATGACCAGCTTTGGGCCAGTGGAATCATAGCACAACCATTTCTTTCTTACAACATAATGCACAAGTTGTTATAATACTGAAAATACTGTACTATAGCTGTAGTTAAGGCAGCCCATAGATGATTTGATTTTCTTTTCTTCCACCACGGGGCGGGTATCCTTCCCGGCTGGCAGAACACATTGATTACTGCTAGTGGCTATATCTACTGACAGTAATTGCATGTAAAAAATCCAACAGGCTGGTTGTACCCCAGTCGATCGATGGATCAGGGGTTCAGGCAGCTGCAGGTGTCATAACTGCTTGAAGAAAAAGAAGCAAGTAGGAGAGATTTCTCGATCCAAGCTGAATGGTGTGGATCAGGGAATTTATTACATTTCTATATGTGTATGGCTAGCCTAAAGCTGGATAAACATTATACAATGTTTGTTGTTTCATTTCCTTTAGATTTATCTTCAACTATGTAGTGCAAGGGCCTGTCTGATTGCATACAAGTTGAAAGTGTTTAGGTTTGACCTTATATTATATGGTTTTGGTAAACCTAAAAGAAAGTTGTACAGGAAAATGGTATACAAGTTGTATAGTTGTGTAGCCAGCTTTACTCCTACCTAAGGTGTGACCACATTCTATATAGGAGAAATCGGCATGTCCATTTGCTCCACATCCTTTTTTTCTTCTCTGGTATTTGGTGTTTAAACCTCCACTGGTTTTACTGAAACTAGAACACATTTTACTTAAAATATATCAAAAGCCAAAACTTTTTCTCAGATTTGGATAAAGAGGAGGAAAATCCTCTCTACAGTTGGGTATAAACTAGTAGAATTTAGTTTGACATTTTTCACTGTAAGAACGTTTGTTCATTTTTCGAAACTTTAGTGGGGTCAAATTAATGTTAATTTTCAATCACAGTGACAAAAAAATTGGAAGGAATTTTTTTTTTATATGTGAGTTTCTAAGGCCGGCCGTAGGTGGTTGGAATCTCAGCCTGTTCAGCAGGAATTGGGCTGGGCTGACTGAATTACCAAGTTGATCAATTAATATAACCAGCCTTCTGGATTTTACATGCAATTATCACTAAAGGCTGGTATAGCCGCAAGCAATAATCACTATCTTCTCTCGGTGGGGACTGTTTCCGGGAAAATACAATGGTTTGGCGAGAGGGATTCCCCTGTCAACACTGTCTGTGTTAATGGGGGAATCAAGCAATTTCCCTTTCCTGCAACCTGTGCGTTTTTGGGCAAATTCAGGCAGATTTGCACTTGAACCGGTCAACAGAAACGCATCTGACCCCATACTGCAAACTGCAGCTGCACATATGTGAACCCAGTCTTAGTGTGATGCCAGTTTAACAAGAGCAGACCTAGCCAATGGGGTTGATTTACTAAAACTGGAGAGTGCAAAATCTGGTGCAGCTCTGCATAGAAACCAATCAGCTTCCAGGTTTTATTGTCAAAGCTTAATTGAACAAGCTGAAGTTAGAAGCTGATTGGCTACCATGCACAGCTGCACCAGATTTTGCACCCTCCAGTTTTAGTAAATCAACGGCAACAGCAACTATTACTGTAAAATTCTATAGAAACTTTCTACCAGAGAATTCAAAGTTTAGAAATGGGCAGAATTGACGTGATTTGGTTTCAGGTGTATGTTCAAATTAAAATTATCAAAAAATTGGCCTCACATCGGATGTACTATATAGAAATATTCAAAGGTACCATCATCCAAGAAGTATTAAAGGAATTGGAGAAGTGGAGACCAGTCCCCAACAGGTCACCCATGCACAGAAAAGGATGTACTTTCTTGTTACCAGTTTGGACAAAATACACAAAGTGATTATAAAAAAGTAAGAATTTATTTATACAACATTTAAAATATAAAATATTTGGGAATCCCAATATATATTTATTTTGATTCCCCTTTGCATTTTTGGACCTTGTGTTCTGGCTTGTGGCTCCAATTGAAGTCCACAATTGCTCCGCTTGGCTGTGTATAATGCAGGGGTTTATATTTACAATCCTAACTTTGTTTCCCTTGCCTGTTTTGCCCTCTCTGGACCCATGTGAGTAATTTTGGCTATTTCAGGTTAGTTGTTTAGATACTTGAGTACACTTCCCCTTCCCTTCCCTCCTTTCTCCCTTTCATCCCCCTCCACCCCTTCCCCTCCCTTCCTCCCCCTCTTCCCCCCCTCCCCCTGTTCCTCTTCCTTTTCCTTTTTTCCCCAACCCCCCCTTTCCCCCATTACCTCCCTCTGTTCCCACTCCTTTTCCTTTCCTTCCCCCGTCTTCCTCCCCCTTTCTCCTCTTCCCCCTTTCTCCCCCCCCCCCATCAACACCCTTCCTTCCCCACACGCAGTCTTTTTTTCCCTTGTTTCCTGTTATAATTATATTGATCACTGTATATCACTATGTAATTGTTAATCTTGATCACCATGCGTATTCTACCAATTCATTACAGATATTATTCTCCTGATAAAGTGGTAAAGTTCCGCGAAACATGTTGAGGAATACTTGTGAGGACCCAAAATACCTCTGTCCTCCTTCATAGAGTACATCAAGTAATAGTGAAACACATGTATTGCTAGGATGCACTTTCATATAATATCCTGTCATGTAATTGTTTAGTATATTGTGATATATTGGAATACCCCAATTTTTTTAATTTCTTATTTTATATGTTGTATAAATAAATTCTTATTTTTTATAATCATTTGTGCATTTTGTCCAAACTGATACTGAGATAGTATATCCTTTTCTGTGCATGGGTGACCTGTTGGGGACTGGTCTCCACTTCTCTAATTCCTCAACTTAAAATTATATCATAATTTGATATTCTTGTATAGTGATGCTTTCAAAAAATACTTTTTTCATCAATAAAAAACAAAAATCTTGTTTTGTAACTTTAACTTATAAACTCTGTCAATAGGAAATGTGTATTTTCACCTGTTAATGAACTGCCAACACAAGAGGATGTTTATATAAATGATTAACACTCCCAAGGTTATAATTAATGGGATTACATATACTCATATCTGCTGTAAATGAGTTTGGGTGAATGTGTGGCCTGGTAGCACAAACTGGAAACACATCCTGTGCTATAATTATTGCTTCATGCTGAGACTGATGTAGATACACAAGATTCATACAATATAGATCCCAGCATCCCCCTAACTTTATAGGCCTAATCAAGTAACAGCCGCATTGTGTTCTAATTAACTAAGCTCATCAGCTAAATGAATCACATCAAAGAACTGTTTACCTAGGCCTGCACTGTCCATCACAGCGAGATACAGCAATCCATTTGAAGAGTCAGGTACACTGCATTGTAAGCTAATATAATGTCAGGACCTCACTACAAATGAAGGTACCTGTCACACAAGGCTTATGGAAGGTATGAGTTGGTCACTGATCCTCTTTGAAATACTACCACAGATGTGTTAAAGGGGGTCGTCGGCAAGATTCTACCTGCCGTGCAGCAACAATACACTTAAATCTGGAGCCTCTACAAGATTCTGCCAAGAATACAACTAAACTTTATTTACATGTCACTTTTTTGAAACAATGCATTGGAGATTAGAAAATGCTAATGCACTGATAAATTGATTATCAAGAAATTCTCCAATTGTATGCTTCTATCTAATAATGTATTGTTCTATTGTCTGGTTGTGTATTAGGGTTACTGATAGTGATCCTGGATTAATTAGGTGTCATTGCATTCTGTGATTTGCATTTGGTAAATGTGTAGTTAGGAAAAAAGTACATTTTGGGGTGTGCAAATGTGGGTTTAGGGTTCTGAGTATACAGTAGGCATGTGCAATTCGTTTCGTTCCGAATTCTTTTTTTTAACGAATTTCGACAAATTCGGGAATATCCGAATTAACGAAAACCTGTTTAACAAATTTTTTCCGAATATTCGTAAATTCGATAAAGTTGGGCATTCGTAAATTCGGGCATTCGTACATTCGTACATTCGCAATTTACGAATGTACATTCGTACATTCGTACATTAGTAAATTAGTGAATTCGTAAATTTGTAAATTCGAAAATTCGGAAATCTGAAATAATAGTTAACTAATAATAACTTAACAATTAGTAATTACTAGTAACTTTTAAATTATAGGTATTGTAATTTCCTTTCAAATTTGGCTGTTAGTGAACGTAACACATACAAATTTATCCAAAGTTATGAATGATCCGAAAAAACGGAATGAAACGTAATGAATTAATAATAATAATAAATAACAATAATTATAATAACAACGTTTCATTATTATTATTTATTATTAATTTGTTCCGTTCCATCTGTTTAGGTGCAGCATTTGTTTTTGATAATTTGTAACTTCGGATAAATTCGTATTTGTTACGTTCACTAACAGTCAAGTTTGAAAGGAAATTACAATACCTACAATTTAATAGTTAGTTACTATTTCCGATTTTTTAATTTTCGGGTTTTTGGATTTTCAAACTTAGAATTAACAAATTTCCGAATTTTCTAATTTACAAATGTACGACTTTACGAATTTACAAATGTACGAATTTACGAATGTACAAATGTAAAATGTACGAATGTACGAATGAACGAATGTACGAATGTTCGAATTTACGAATGAATGAACGCATTTACGAATTTACGAATGAACGAATTTACGAATCGCGATCATAACGAATGACCCGAAAAATGAAAAAAATAATAAACTAATGAAACGAAAACGAAAATGAACGTATTTTTTTGGCTGTGCACATGTCTAGTATACAGGCTTTACATTATTATTTTTTTTTAAAATGATTTATATATTTTAGATTTTATCTTTTTTATTTCATTTACTTTTTTTTCTTCACAAACTATGTAACTATGTACCATTATAGCCAAATGATGTATGCAAATTCTGTACATAGACACATGAGGGTGGTTGAGCATGTAGGCACAGTCCAAACTATGGGTGACACGTGTGTCAGTGAACTGTCAACTGTCATAAACACATGGTACATAGACACCAGGGTACATAGACAGACACTTACTGCTGGCAGCTTATCTCAGGTAAAAATAAATGATTAAAAAATGTTTCAAATCTGTCCGATCAATCCTTCCACCAAATACAACCAGCCAGGAAGTGTCTATTGCTGCTATAGACATGAAATTGTCCTCTGATCCAGGCAAAAACTGCCAGATCAATGAAATCAACAAATAAACAGATCATTTGGCTTCAAACGATCATCTGGCAGCCAAGTTTAAAAAAAAGGAAGACATTTTCCTTTAACATGTTTGGATGTCTGCTGTGGATGATTCACCAGGCTGTACTGAACCATTAGGGCCTTAAAGTGTAAAAGTATAACTAAAGATAAAACTTTTTTATTTCAATAGAGTGGTAAGGGGTTAGAACTAATGTCAGATTTGAATTGCTGTCTGTGTCCTTGTTACAGTCATTCACTCTCTGATTGTCCTGATCACCAATGTCATTGGGAATAAAAGTAAAGTTAAATCCAAAATGTTAAAATGCCACCAGAACAGGAATAGAGGGAAAATCTTCTAACAAGAACACCTGTTTCCCCACATTGGAAAGATATTTTCTTATGTCCTGTTGAGGTTACAGGAAAGGAAGTGAAGGGAAATCTCTTTAATTAGACAAAGTGGGGGAGATTTACTAAAACTGGTGCACACAGAATTTGGTGCAGTTGTACATAGTAACCAATCAGCTTCTAACTTTAGCTAGTTCAATTAGGCTTGGACAATAAAGCCTAGAAACTGATTGGTTACTATGTACAGCTACACCAGATTCTGTGTGCATCAGTTTTAGTAAATCTCCCCCAGTGGTTTTAACCTTCCCCATCTCTCTCTAAAATGAAAAAAAAATTTTTGTACCTTAGACATATTTTTACATCAACAAGAGACAGTTTTTCAGGAAGTGCCACAGGTGATAGAATAACCTTTGTATTTTGCACCTGTAGGTGAAAAATCCCTCGGTCCCTTTTACTTTCCAATCAGGTCCGCCTGTCAGTCTTTCAGGAGGACCCGATCGAAGCCTCCATTCACTCCTGTGGAGCGGCGGATGTCAGCGGTGACATGTCCTCTGACACCCACTGCTATCCAATCGGATCCTGTCTGTGAAATCCAGACGGATAGAGATCCTATTTTCCATCCGTCTAGCTGATCGGATGAGATGAAAATGGACAGGCGGTCCATTTTCATCCGATCTCCCCATAGAGGAGAGCCGGGCTCTGACAGGTCCGTCTCAGCACAGTGAGCGGAGACGGACCCTTTCATCTGCCTGCTCAGCGGGGATCAGGGGATCAATCCCCTGCTGAGCAAAGCGGAGTCTGCCGGGCAGACCGACCATGTGAAAGGACCCATACGGGTGGTCCGCCCGGCAGACTTCGCTTGTTCAGCAGGGGATCGATCCCCTGATCCCCGCTGAGCAGGCAGATGAAAGGGTCCGTCTCCGCTCTCTGTGCTGAGACGGACCTGTCAGAGCCCCGCTCTACTCTATGGGGAGATCTTCTATTCGTCTGGCGGATCGGATCAGATGGAATCAGATGAAAACGGACAGGCGGTCTGTTTTCATCTGATCCAAACCTCCAGACAGATAGAAAATGTCCATCTGTCTGGATTTCACGGACAGGATCAGATCAGATGATGTCAGTGATGTCACCATAAAGGTGAATGGAGCGTCTGATCAGGTGGGCCTGAAAAGCCGACAGGCGGACCTGATCAGAAAGCCTCTGTGAAAAAAGCCTAAGTAAACTATGAGGATGGATGCTCTTCTAGACGCTAGTGTTTGTACTTGAAATGATTAGTATCTTTGTATATTGTAATTATCAAGGCTTTCTGTCCTCATAGTCTATAGTTAACAGTACATTCGTATTAAACGGGGGAAAAAGCAATGAAAAGAGATGCTCCACATTCCATAATTTTATTAATATTTATATATATATATATATATATATATTTTTTTTTTTTTGGTTAAGCACTGATGTTTTTTTTTTTGATCAGTTAAGCATTGGCCATCAGCAAGTAGTACATAAGGTCTTAAGTAATACTTGCTCATGATTTTTGGCCAACCGACAATAAAAATTACTCATGGCTTGTGGGAACTATCTCCTTCTTTCACTGCACATTCACAGACAGGCAAAGCTTGAGTCCAGCAGTTTTACACAGGGGGAAATACAGGCAAAAGAGATTTAAAAGTTTATATTGGCACTTCATTTTGCTGACCCATAATTGTATTTCGGAAATTAGCACATATGATTACATGTTTTCTGTAGTAGAATTTAGCCTTCAGTGTCATACAGTAATTTACTAAACTCAATTAGTCCAGTAAACCTGTGTTTATTAGTTCTCATTTACATTGGCACTCCTGCGTTCAGCTTTTCTAAATGCAAGAGAAGTTATCTGGGAAGTACAAACAACTTTACAGCCTCCCAGATCACTTTTTCCTGCAGTAAGGTGGGTTCAGCTAGGTTTACATGCATTTAGCTGCATTCAGCTACATTAATGCCGCGTACACACGGTCGTACTTTTCGTCTACAAAAGTCGGACAGCCTGTCGGACAGACTTCCGGCAGACTTTCGGTGGACTTGCCGCGGACTTGCGGCCTACTTTCTAACGACCGGACTTGCCTACACACGACCACACAAAAGTCGGTCGGATTCGTACGTGATGACGTACACCGGACTAAAATAAGGAAGTTCATAGCCAGTAGCCAATAGCTGCCCTAGCGTGGCTTTTTGTCCGTCGGACTAGCACACAGACGAGCGGATTTCGGGGTCCGTCGTAGGTACGAAGTAAAAGTTTTGAAGCATGTTTCAAATCTAAAGTACGTCGTATTTGAGGCTAAAAAAGTCAGTTGAAAGTCCGGAGAAGCCCACACACGATCGGATTACCAGCCAGCTTTAGTCCATCAGCGTCTGTTGGACTTTTGTAGACGAAAAGTAGGACCGTGTGTACGCGGCATTAGAGTTTCTAATTGGATCCTGCATGCACAGAATTCTATTTTATCTAAATGCAGCTAAAATTACTGCACCTAAATGCAGGTATGCGCTCATTTTGAATGATACAATTGAAAAATCATTGGCAGCATTTATCTGTGTTCATAAATGTCCTCTAAGGCATATAAATGCAGGTAAGCGCTCATTTTAAAAGATACAATAAAAAAACATTTGCATCATTTATATGTATTTAGAAGTGTCCTCTAACACAATGTTTCTCAACTCTAGTACTCAGGTCATGTTTTCAGGCTTCCCATTATTTTGCACAGGTGATTTGATCAGTTTCACTGTCCTACTAATTACCACAGCCGTTTCATCTGAGGGAAGTCCTGAAAATATGACCCGTTGGGGGTACTTGAGGACTGGAGTTGAAAAACACTGTTGTAACACATATAAATGCAGGCTTGATGCTTCCAGTGTAAATAAGGCCTAAGGTTACAAACAAAATGAAATCTTGTTTTGGTAAACCTCATTATTTTTGTAATTATTAAAATTTGTAACCATGATTACCTAAAAATTTTGCTTCAGAATATTTTTTGGTAAGAAGATTGTTACACTAGAAGTATTTTTAAAAATATCTTTTATGTCAATAATTCTCCACACAAATAATCGCTCAAGATTTTTTTTAATGGAGAGAACAAAAAATATTTTAGCAAAATTTTGAATGGATGACTTAGCTTACCACATTCACACCTAAAGCTGTCCATACAGTAGCAGATTTTCATCTGAGAATTTGTGGTACATTCGAGGACTTGATGAATTTCATTCAAAAGTAGAAGATCCAAATAATTTGCCTTTTATGTTCGATTTTAGAATGAGTTAATATTTCTGAATGAAAAGAGCATGCACATAGAAATGTGTTCGTTTCAGAAAAAATTTCTGTCCTGCTTTTTCAAATTTTTTCATCACTTTTGTCAAGAACAAATGTAAATTTGATCCCACTAAGGATTAGAAAATTGAATGAACATTCCTAAATGAAAAAATTTCAAACAAATGTCTACTAGTATATGGCCAGCTTAAATTTATGTAATACTAACGGATTTTCTAACTAAAATGTATTCAGAGATTAAGGAGTAACATTGTAACACTTAAAAATGTAGACGATTGTTAAATACAAATTGTGCCTTATATGGAAGTTAAATAACAGAAATCCTGTAAAAAAAAAAGACCTGTTTACTGTAAAAATACATTGCCTTTAGTTATGTCAAGAAAAATATCCGATTCCACAATTTTACAGTACTCATGATGTGTAGAGTAAACAAAACGTCAAACCACTTAGACAGAACAGCCAAGAAGGGGATTTACTAAAGAGTGCACTTTTTTTTTTTTTTTACACACCAGAAAACCAGTGCTCGCTTTTGACAACCAATCAGAGTAAAGAGATAGTTTTTAGTAATGTAGTTAGGATTCCTGATCTAATATAAAAAAGAGTGCTCTTTAGAAAGCCATCCCCTTGTTACGAAAGCCACCCTCCCAAAATGATACAATAAGTAAATCAACGACATGCCATAAATAAAAGTATTAAGCCACTGATTCTAATCTGACACTTGTACCACATGGATGTCAGTAAAATCCAGGTTCCAGGTTTCCTTATAAGCCACACTGTAGGCCAACTGGATAGACACGCAATACATCATTTCCTGCTGAGTTTCCTGTTGTGTTTGTATATTCCATTTATAAACTCTTCGTGGTATTCCAAAGGCTTGTACTAAAATAAACCCATTAGACTGCCAGGGATCTCCAATATGGAATAGTATGTTGTCTCCTTCCAGGCTTGTGCCAAGCTCCCAAGTCATAAGAATGCCCATTCGAAATCCATCCTCCATAGCCAACAAGTCACATATATGAAAGCACTAGATCCAAAATGTGCCATGTGTAATGGTAACAGGTGCAGAGAGTGAGCAGCAGGTAAATCCATGTAGATGCAGCGGTGAAATATAGAGAAAATGTTGAGGGCTCAGGAAAACTGGCATTTTATGCTCTGATCTTTGTATTCTTCACAATGAGGTATTGTTAGGTATAAGATCTGTCAAACAATGAAGCTTTGATAGAACATAATACCTATTCAGGAGCACAACTTTGCACATTTACTCTGGACACACACACAAAACACAAGCTGAATTTGCCTTCTCATGGCACACAATGAGCATCTGACATAATACTTTATCTAACAGCTTTAAATCAACAAATGTATAGAAAAGTATGTTCATTGCTGTCAGTGGGACATTCATCCCAAATCTAGGATCCCATTATCCAAACAATGTAAATAGCCTACTCCCTATTGACTTTTTTCCATCATTAATTAAATAGATATATCACTAATTATTTTATACCATTTTTTTTCAATGCTGTAAAATGTGGGCACTCATGAATGACACTTACCATAGACAGAGCGGGTGGAATGTTATACAAAGCATCACTTGTACAAAGGTTAAAGCATTTACACAACATGTTGAATCTTATTTTTGTAAAACTGGAGATAAAGAAAGATATTTCAGAAAAATTGATTTGTGCTTTTGCTCCTGAGATATAGAATGAGTTTGGTTGTAGCAACACATTGCATTTTCACTAGAATATCAAACTTCCTGATTTGTAAAGACATTCACAGAAATAGGATAAACCTCTGTTATACATAAGCAATTCATAATCAATCAACTATTTTTTCAACCAGAGATATATGATGACTTTTGCCATTTAAAGCGGAGCTCCACCCAAAAGGGGAACTTCCACTTGTTTGCACCCTCCACTGCCACATTCGGTACTTTTTGGAAGGGGGAGCGGGTACCTGTTTTTGACAGGTACCCACGGCCACTTCCAGCTAAGATCGCCATGGCAATCTCAGCTAGAAGTTTGCCCCCCCCCTCCTTCCCCGCAGTCTTCTGGGACACATCACAGGTCTCAGAAGACTACGGGACTTTTTACAAGGCACAGAGCGGCTCGCACGTGCGCAGTAGGAAACTGTGAAGCTGCAAGGCTTTACTTCCTGTTCCCCTTACTTGAGATGCCGGCACCTGCACCCGAAGCCAGTTGAAGAATTGGTTTGGGTGAGGACATCGCTGGACCCCTGAACAGGTAAGTGTCCTTATATTAAGTCAGCAGTTAGAGTATTTGTAGCTGCTGACGTTGAATTTTTTGGGGGGAGCCTGGAGCTCCTCCCAAAAATCATTTTAAAAAATCTGGTGATCCTGCCAGAAAGGTTCTTGTTAAGTCACTGTAAAGTCATTCTAAAGGAAAGCGTTAAAAAGAAAACAAAAAAACAAAACAAACATGTTATACTTACCTGCTCTGTGCAATGGTTTTGCACAGAGCAGCCCCGATCCTCTTCTTTTTGGGTTCCCTGCCAGCAGTCCTGGCCCCTCACCCCTGCTGAGTGCCTCCAATAGCAAATCTCTTGCTATGGGGCAGTCGAGCAGGCGTGCACCAGAGCTATACTCTGTGTGTCCATACTGCGCCCAGAAGGTTTTTTACCTTAATGCATAGAATACATCATGGTACAAAAACCTTGAGCTTTTAGAACCCCTTTAATTATTATAGGATGACAACACTCTATTCCTATTTCCCAATTGTGCTCCTGCCTCATCAATCTGTCACATGGGCTTCTGATGAAGTGGCCATTTTTAAATCCACATTATGCATGTCTAGCGCCACCCCCGAAGGAGCCGCGGGTTAAATTGTGGGTTCTCTGTTCTTCGGCTCGACTCCAAGAACAACCTCAGCCCCCCAGTACACCTGGTTGAATAAAATTACTGCAAGCACAATTTACACCACAAGTGAGAAATACCTTTTGCCTGGCTGTGGGATATGGCAATAAATACACATACACTTGTTTAGTGATAAATACGCTTAATCTATTGATTGACTATTATAGCGTAAGTAACAGTTAAACCAAATTGAACACACTCAGAAGGCAGGTTAGTAATAAACTTTAACTGCAACAAGGGTACTTATAAATCCACACTAGGTTTTGAGTGCACACAAACGAATAGACAGAGGTATAGTACTCCTTTAAACTGGCCAGCAGATATAGCTTTAAGGTAGTTACAACTAGGGGCAGTCCTTAGTCCTAAGTTTCGTTGGAGCTCGTTGGCGCTTGTTGAGGCCGTCAGTAAGGCCTGCAGACAGTATTAGAGCTATGGGGTCACTGGTTAAGTAGCTCCTAGTGACTTTATTCCCTAGCAGTGTTAGCAAGTATTGGCCGCAAGGCCCGCTCACCAGTCCCGGGAACATTGATTTAGTTGCCCCTCCGATCAGGTGCCAACTCGCTTAGGTTGCTTAGGGTGACTCCATTGAGGTATGATCTAAAGAGGTGCCGAATGCTAAGTCAACTGGCAGTCGAGCTTCCCTTCCTAACATCAGCCTGTACGGTGAATGGCCTGTGGCATCATTTTCAGCTATTATAGGTGTGTACGATAGCTGCAATGTGCCTGCTCTTGTGGCCAAAAGAAGAAATTGCATGATATTAGTCTTTAATTGGTCCATGACAACATGCCTGCTACACATGTATAGTTTACTGTTGTCATCATCAGAGAAGCATACTAACCAATCAATATAGTTGTACCAGATATAGTGGTAAAGACCCTCTTTTTAGATATTTGTCCTCACGATGGCTGTGTCCCAGGATCACAGTGTGATGCTTACTGAGCATTTATCATACATCACTTGTATATACTCTTCTACACATCCTTATCACAGGGCTACAGGTAGATTAGATTAATATGAATGGGCTAATTCACTTTACAGTAGTGAAGATGGATGAGAAATGGGGGGGGGGGGGTAAAATCAAAATATAGCATTACTTTATCACGAAACACCAGCAGAGTCCTTAGTAGGCACTGACTACTGCCTCTCAGACGGGATAGCACAGCCCACACTGATTACGCAGATCACAGTATAATGGAAGACTATGATGACCAGGTCATTCGTTGTACACTGACCTTTGTGTTACCTGCTCCAGTGCTTTGTGACCTATACAATACATATACTCCTGAGCCTTGCATGATACGCATTCCTGAGCCTTGTGTCCTGTGCGATGTGCACTCTTGAGCTCTGCGAACTGTACAATACACTCTCCTGAGACTTGTATAATGCGCATTTCTGAGCTTTACCTTGTGTAATATTCACTTCTAAAGTTCTGGGCCTAATGCTTTACACACTCCTGAACCCTGCACCCAGTGGAATACACAATTGTGTGCCCTGTGCTATATACACTATGATGTACATTTCATAAACCTGGCCACTGCATGTATACATGGCATACTCCTGACCACCACACTCTTTATGCTATATTTTACATGACATACTTCTGACCAAAGTTTATTGTCCTAACAGTTGGTGGTTGGTAAGTAGTTAATGGCTTTTTTACGAAGTTCTTCTTTAAGTTTACTAAAAAGCATATGTAATAACAGAGTTACATTTTTTTAAAGAATGATTGAATTGATTGTCTGCTAAATTCTCAATTGTGGCACAGTGATTAAAGTATATTGTGTGGGTACAAGGACTGTGGCACATAGATATAATGTATACAGCAAGTAGTTTTAATTGACCATGCCCCTTTTAAGCCCTCTCACTGGTATACACACCTTTTTACTACTCTCCTCTGGTTGCCTAAGGGTGTCCCAGATCTTTCAAAATCCTACTACTGCCCCTGTCATTAGCCATTCATCAGAAAAAAATGAGACAGAGTTCCAGGGGATTTACATCACTGCAGGCAGGCGTGAATGGGCAAATGATTCAGAATTTTGTCACAGTGTAATGCTTCCAATCTAGCTCTATTACATAGGATTTCAGAATTTCTTCCTTGTCCTACAAGATTATTGCTACCTACAAAAACTTTTATCCCATCAGCAGCCACAAAAGGTGCCACAATACTCAGCAAAAAGTTTAGTGTCAATTTATTTATTTTTTTAAATATAAGGAGTCTTCAAAAAGTTTACAAACTTTTATATATATAATAGAATAGAGTTTAAAAAAGTGCGGAAACTTTATGAAGAACCCTCGTAGTTTATGCCCAATGTGTTTGCTGTGTAATTGGTGTTTTCTCTGCAAGAGATGTTGGGTTGCTGCACTTTAATTAGACTGTACACACCTAAAGTTGTAGTTAGCTAAACAAATACATAAAAAAATTTACTAATGAGCAATACCTAATACCTTCATGGCTGTGTGTCTGTCCTTATTATAAATCTTCCTGTATTTACAGTGTTTTAAAATTAAATTGCTCCGTAAGTCACTGTACGTTGCTTCTTGCAGAATTGTAAGAATTTCAAATAAAGACCCTATCCCTAAATAAAGTGCATTCTCCACCTACAATGACAACAATGGGGAATCCGTGTGAGAAATGCAATGCAGCCATCACTGGAGTGAGTGCAAGTGAGTGAGTGAGTGTGTGTATGTATATATATATATATATATATATATATATATATATATATATATATATATATATATATATATAAAATACGTACACCTTTTTAAAAAAATAAAGTGCAACATTTATTGTATAGTGCCAGTTTACGAGGACACCTCCAAAATTCACATGCATTAAACAAATAAATAGAACAGAAAAAAGAACAGAAGTAACAACAACATAATTTAACCTGTATGCTATACTAACAAAAAAACACCACAATGTGTGATAATGGTTTCTTTGCAGGGAATTTCTAAAACAAGTTGCATTGAATGGGGGACCCCTCTGCATTATGTCTCTATGCAGGGACTTTCTGAGGTCTGGGGGCCCCTCCTGCACTATGTTTCTATGCAGCCTATGATATGTGGGGCCCCTCCTCCCCCAAGGTGTCCGCGCACATGTGTTGGTCTGTGCAGAGGAGTGAGGCAGGGAGTGCTGAGTGTGCGGGCCCGGGGCCCCACTCCTCAGGCTGCCTGTATTGATTGTGCAAAGTGGGGCCCAGGATCCGGGCTGCTCACTTCTCAGTTCCCATCAAATACATAAACAAGGCCAGGGATAAATCCAAGGAAAAAACCAAGCTTACTTACCGACCAATCCACAGACAGACGAATCAACCTGTCTAACCGTATGCATAAAAATAGGGGTTTAGTCTGCACACATTTGCAAATACATGCGTAAGCTACAGAGCCTCGCCAAGGCACCCTGGTATCTGTAGTCCCTATCACTAACTAATGAGTGACTCCACAGTGGAAGCACATGCATTCTGATGGATAGGTGGAGGGCAGATGGTCTGAAGGGGAGCTCACCCTTTGCATTTGCAAATGTGTGCAGACTAAAACCCTGTTTATAACACATACTATTAGACAGGTTGATTTGGTTGTCTGTGGGCTAGTCGGTAAGTAAACTTGGATTTATCCTTGGCCTTGTTTATATCTTATGTTGCCCTTCAATGCTGCTTACTGCAATGGCCAGCTATAGGTGGGGGCAGTGGTCCCCTTTTTGTTTTGCCAATCAAATATAGCCTGATCAGTGCCCATCAATGCAGCTTTACCAGTGCCCATCAAATGCAGCCTGACCTGTGCCCATCATTGCAGCCTCGCCAGTGCCCATCAAATGTAGCCTTGCTAGTGCCCATCAAATGCAGCATACCAGTGCCCATCAAATGCAGCCTGATCATTGCCCAGCAATGCAACCTTACCAGTGCCCAACAATGCTGCCTGATCAGTGCCCAGCAATGCAGCCTTACCACTGCCCATCAAATGCAGCCTGATCAGTGCCCATCAAATGCAGCCTGATCAGTGCCCAGCAATGCAGCCTTACCAGTGCCCAGCAATGCAGCCTTACCAGTGCCCAGCAATGCGGCCTTACCAGTGCCCAACAATGTGGCCTTACCAGTGCCCAACAATGTGGCCTTACCAGTGCCCAACAATGCAGCCTGCTCAGTGCCCAGCAATGCAGCCTTACTACTGCCCATCAAATGCAGCCTGACCAGTGACCATCAAATGCAGCCTGATCAGTGCCCATCAAATGCAGCCTGATCAGTGCCCAGCAATACAGCCTTACCAGTGCCCAGCAATGCGGCCTTACCAGTGCCCAGAAATGCGGCCTTACCAGTGCCCAGCAATGCAGCCTTACTAGTGCCCAGCAATGCAGTCTTACCATTGCCCAGCAATGTGGCCTTACCAGTGCCCAACAATGCGGCCTTACCAGTGTCCAGAAAATGCAGCCTCACCTGTGCCTAGCAATGCAGCCTGACCAGTGCCCAGCAATGCAGCCTTACCAGTGCCCAGCAAATGCAGCCTCATCAGTGCCCAGCAAATGCAGTCTCACCAGTGCCCAGCAATGCAGCCTTACCAGTGCCCAGCAATTCAGCCTGATTAGTGCCCAGCAATGCAGCCTTACCAGTGCCCAGCAATGCAGCCTCACCAGTGTCCAGCAATGCAGCCTTTCCAGTGCCTAGCAATGCAGCCTTCCCAGTGCCCAGCAATGCAGCCTTCCCAGTGCCCAGCAAAGCAGCCTCAACAGTGCCCATCAATGCAGCCTTACCAGTGCCTAGCAATGAGGCCTTACCAGTGCCCAGCAATGCAGACTTTCCAGTGCTCAGTAATGCGGCCTTACCAGTACCCTCCCCTTCCCGCACACCCACACTGCCTGCCACAGCTCGCAGTCCTACAGGATGCGGCTGCTAATGGGAACGGTGTTCCTGCTGTGAAAAAAGTACAGGAACGCCATTCCCATGCATTCCCGCAGGACCCTGTTGAGGGCCCATTCACACCATTGCAGTGCAGTGGTCAATGTTGCAGTTCATTAAGGCTGCCCAATGAACCAAAAGTGTTGCATGAAGAATTTTTGGCATCGCCCCATATGACAAGGCACATTGATGCGTTACCAAATGTTATGCTGCACTGCAACATCCATCCGTCATTAAGGTGCATTGGGCTGCCATTCAGAATGAATGGAACTGCATCACACAAATGTATGTAGCATGTGTTAAAGCGTTAGTAAACCGCTGCCAATTTTATTTATTTTTTAACCTGCAATGCAAAGGTATAATGTGCTAGTATGCATTGCATACTAGAACATTATGTGAAACTTATCTTAGAACAAAGCCCTGCAGTGGCGAGCTGTCACCGGGGTTTGCGGACTCTGGCTGTTTGAGTGGCCGGAGCTGCGATGATGTCACTCCCGTGCGCATGCTGCTGTTTACGGCACAGGGCTGCATGTACAGTAAATATCTTCTAAATGGTGCACGTTTAGGAGATTACGTTAGTAAGTTACAGTACCTATAGGAAAGCCTTATTATAGGCCTACCAATAAGTAAAATTCATGCATGGAAGTTTACTCCCACTTTAACGTGTGTGTTACCACAACACAATAGTGTGAATGGGCCCTAAGTGTTATGTGCAGAGCACAGTGGCCCATAGTAACTGAAAAGCACCCACATTTCATGGTTCTGACTGCTGCAAACTGGTGACAGAATAAAGCTGACTGTTGATTGGTGCATTATGCACATCCCTGTTAAGAGGTTATTTAGAAACTGTGTCAACATGTGAGAAAAATTGTTTTCTCTCTCTAGGTAGATGATAGCTTGTTTCTATTGCTCGGTATTATTGGAAGCTTCTTTGTATGAAACATCCTTTCCAGTATTATTCTCCAGTGGATTGTGGCTGCCAAGTTTTCATTCCTGATGGTTCTCTTAAGTTTGTCCATGAAGGAAACATCTTGCTAACTATGAGAAATACATGTCATGGCCTAAATGATATGTCATAGCAGTTCCATAGATCG
Organism: Lithobates septentrionalis; assembly: GCA_037952835.1. Taxonomy (NCBI): domain Eukaryota; kingdom Metazoa; phylum Chordata; class Amphibia; order Anura; family Ranidae; genus Lithobates; species Lithobates septentrionalis. The sequence continues at coordinate 223,199 of JBBDGP010001701.1, forward strand.
CATTCTGGAGATTTCTGAGCAAAGTGCCAAAATATCTTAGCTCACCTGTTCATTAGCCTGTTTATCATAGCCGCTGATTACCCAACTGTGTGTACTTGGTTACCATTTTTTCTGCAGCAATTACGCAGTGCTGTGTGCCAACTACGTCAATTCTCTTCCTGTCTGACCTGGAAGCCTGGGCTGGCTTAGTTATTATAACATTCCATTTCAGGCAATACGTATCCAGGAATCGGGGGGAAATAAGAACACACAAAATGACCATAGGTGAAACCTATTCAATTCACTTTCTGAGTGTGCAAAAAAATTAGAGTATAGAAGAAAAACAAAAGTAAAATATTTTAGGCTTTGACTCAGGGACATAAAGGTACATCCTGAAGGTTTGCAGTAGTTCACATACTATTTTATTATTAAGATGAGTGACAGAGGCGTAACTAGAACCTTCAGGGCCCCGGTGCAAGAAACCATGATGGGCCCCCCTTCCATCCGAGCCCCGGGCTTCCAATTTTGAGAGGGTGTCCATGGACATCCTCCCAAAACCGTGCTTCCTGAATACCCCCTGGGACATGCATCCAGCGCAATCACAGCGGCTCTTTACCATGTAAACAGACTTGCCGGTTATCCGCAACCCTTTCCTCCCACGCCGTGTCTGTGTTAGGAAAGGACTGCCGTTATCTGTCAAGAATGTCAGTAAATTGTTTACACTGATAATCAGTGCCCCAATCATCAGTGCCATCTGTCAGTGCTCATCAATGCCACCTATTAGTGCCCATCAATGCTGCCTATCAGTGCTCATCAATGCCGCCTATCAGTGCCCAATAATTCCTCCTTTAAGTGTTACCTATCAGTGCTCATTAATGCTGCCTATTAGTGCCCATCAATTCTGCCTATCAGCACCACCTATCAGTGCTCATTAATGCCGCCTAACAGCATCCATCAGTGCCACCTATCAATACTCTTCAATGCTGCTCATCAGTGCCCATCAATACTGCCTGAGTTCTGCCTATCAGTGTTCCTCAGTGCCCATCGGTGCCACCTATCAGTGCCCATCAATGCCACCTATCAGTGCAGCCTATCAGTGCACATTAGTGCCTCCTATCAGTGCTGCCTATCAGTGCTCATCAATGTGGCCTATCTGTGCCCATTAGTGCCTCCTATCAGTGCTCATCAGTGAATCCTAACAGTGCCCATTAGTGCCTCCTATCAGTGCCCATCAGTGCCTCCTATCAGTGCTCATCAGTGCCTCCTATCAGTGCCCATAAATGCCTCCTATCAGTGCTCATTAGTGCCTCCTATCGGTGTCCATCAGTGCCTTCTATCAGTGACCATTAGTGCCTCCTATCAGTGTCCATCAGTGCCTTCTATCAGCGCCCATCAGTGCCTTCTATCAGTGTTCATCACTGCCCATAAGTGCTTTCTATCAGTGCCGATCAGTGCCTTTTATCAGTGCCCATCAGTGCCTTCTATCAGTGCTTAACAGTGAATGCTATTAGTGCCCATCAGTGCCGTCTGCCTTTTCGGGACAGCGCGACTCTGAGTGGAGAGCGCGTCTCTCATGGAACAGTAGCACAGAGACACAGACATTGTCCTTCTATTTCCCCCTTCGTCCCTCCTCAGTTGAACGGGATGACAGAGGACACACAGCTGATCTGCTCCCCTCTCTTGTGTGTGCCCTGTGGGCAGTCAAGTGTGAAGCTATTGAGCTCACATTTCCCGCGGAGCACACAGGAGAGGGGAGGGGGGAGAAGTGGAGAAGGGAAGATCAGCTGTGTGTCCTCTGTCATCCCGCGCGAGAGAGGACGGACGGAGGGGGACATAGACTGTCAATACCAGTGTCTCTGTGCTGCTGTTCCATGAGAGACACATTCTCCGCTCAGAGCCGTGTGTGAATAGTAACCCGCTGGGCCCCACCACCCCAACAGTGACGGAATGCCAGGGCCTTGTCACAAGTGCGACTGTTGTGACCCTGGTAATTCCGCCACTGATGAGTGGTGCTCAAGTGTTATGATAGGGACACTCAGATGGCAGTTGTGGGGGATGTGGTACAATTTGTTTCTAGCTGACCATCATGTATTGACCTTCATTTTGGAAAGGTTTCAAGTACGCACAAATATACAGTATGTTACAGCAAGCACATCAATACACAAGTGAAAGTTTACTGCATTGCAGTGCAACCCTAATGCACTGTACAGTAGCTGCAAAAACACAACACAAGTCCGTGAAACACAACACACATACTGTGCGTTATGCTGCGATATGATGCATTGACAAAAAAGGCACATGTCTCTGGTATGTTGGAAGCCCGTTAACAATGAATGGGATGCCTTATGGCAAAGTGTGTTAACCTGCATCACAGCTCTCATTAGCATACCACAATGGGCCATATAGATGTAAATGGGCCCCTAGACAGGGCAGTAGCCTGTCTTGTGTATATAGATAAGGTGTACGATGCTTTATAGCTAAGGTGTATATAGATAAGGTGTAAGATGCTTTATAGATAAAGTGTATATAGGTAAGGTGTAAGATGCCAATATGGCCAGACATTCAACATTTGTAAAGAATTATGGCAAAAAAAAATATTTAAGTTTTTAAAGTAGAACTAAAGTCTTTCTGTGAAAAACTTTTAGAAATTACAATTTTTTTTTGACAGAAGAGACATGCAAAGTCCCTTTTGCCCAAAAACCTTCACTCCTAGAAAGTTTTTCTTTGCATGTGTGCTGTGTGCCATATACATCCTGGCTCATTCTCTGCATGCTGAGAATAAAACCAGGTCCTAGGGACAGTGTAACATTGTCAGTGGTAGTCCAATGTCCAAATAACAGTGTTTCAGGACTTGAAGAAAATGTTGAAAAAGGTAGCTGTAGACAAAGTGGCAGCTGGAAGCTGGACCTGTCACTGATAAGTGTGCAATACTGTGCATACTTGTGCACTATGGCGAAAGCTAATTCCCACAAAACCAAATCCAGGATATCATATCATGAATATTTATTTTTTAAATTGAATAAAAGTAACATTGATATTTCCTTTTTTTTCTATAAAATTTAGTACAACCTATCTTAGGCTCGATTCACATCTATGCATGTTGCTTTTTAGCGTTTTTGGAGTTTTTTTTTGTGATGCTTGCCACGTTTTTGAGATGCGATTTTGCAGCGTTTTTGCTGCGTTTTTTTTACAGTTTTTTTAGACTGTATACAGTCTAAAAAAATGCCAAAAAATGCAAAATGCATCAAAAATGCATCAAAAACGCTGCAAAAACGCTGCACTTGCGTTTTTGATGCTGGTCCATTGAATTATATTACATGCAAAACGCTGCATTTTGCATGAAAAAAGTCCCTGACCCTTTCCAAAAACGCGGAGGTACAAAAAGACATTGATGTGAACATGTTCCATAGGAACCCATGTTAAAAAATTCCCATGCATTTCTGCAAAATGCAAAATGCATCAAAAAACGCGCTAGTGTGAATGGAGCCTTAAGTAGTGTGTATAGGTGTATGTCCATTCTGAGAAGTGTTCTTCTATTGACAGAAAATAATATCAATTGAAAAGCGCCCGGGTGGCAATCATAACATAAACTGGGATATGATGCAAATAAAAAGTCCCAGTTTGGTGCAAATTCGCCAACAGATTGAGGGATATTACACAAGAGATGACTCCTTAGGTGAAGTCCCCCTGTACTCACTACCTGATTGGAAGAGACTTGCAATAAAATATTAACTAAGGAGAACTGGACAAAAATCACCATTTGGAAATGTGAATTTCTTAAAACAACGATGGACCACATGTTCTCATGGCCAAATAATCCAACCAGACAAGTTACAAAGAAAAGACATAACCAGGATCAAAGGCTAGTGTCACATACCTGGTGGAGATCGAGCTGTAGAGAAGGCTTCTCTTGTACCTCCTGTCCAACGCCCCTGGTAGAGATGACAGGGAGTGAAGGACAAAGAGTGGCACGAGGGCCAATGTAGCAGGTGGCACCGGCTGGGCCTTGGCAGGAACCCGATGGCTGCAAATCACTGGATAGGCACTGAGAACAGGAACTCGGTGTTGCTGGATCAGCAGGGCGAAGCATGGTTGGAACATAAGCCAGGGGGTCATCAACAGCTGAGCAGAGCAGGTACCGGAACATGAGGCAAAAGCTAAGACAGGATACAGGCTGGGTTCGTTACACAGTCGGGCAGCGAGGTACAGAAGCATGAAGCAGGAGCAAGGTCAAACACAAGCCACACAGGAAGGCAGGCGGAAGTCCAAGGGAAGGTTCAGGTGAAGCCGGGTCAAACACAGGGAAACTGGAACAGATCAAAATACAGGTAAACAAGAACAAGCTGAAAGACCACTCAGCAATGTGTGTGTGTCATTGCTCTGTTTAAATAGGCCGGCTGGTGCCAGTACGTGCACGTGTGCACACGCGTATGCCTGCTCGCGCCCAGGCACACCCGCGCATGCGCCAGTACATGCTACTCTTAGCACACACACTGGTGTGCCTGCACCTGTGCGCCAATGTGCGTCTATCAATCGGACTTCTCTTACAGCTAGAGAGCATAGGCATCTGAAGGTTTAAGGCACTGCTACTGGTGAACAAAGGAAGAGGTCAAAGGCTGGGTGTCCCCCTCTGTCCTCAGTCTAGAGTGGTTATAATAACTCACTCTGGCAAAGTGCCCATATTATTACAGAGGAATGAGTAGACCTATAGACTTTGAACTTGGAGTTTCCATTTAATTTGGGTTTATTGACTCAGTATTTCTCTACCCACAGACCACAGTAAACTTGCTGTTTGACTGGCAGCTGAGACCGCAGTAAGATTGGCATTCTAATTAGCTGAGGAATTTATTAAATCCTTTTGCAGTTTGCAATTTTGTGGTTTCTATTTAATTGTTTAAAGCCTCCTTTTTTACATAGATTGTAAGCTCTAACAAGCAGGGCCCTCCTAATCCTATTGTACTAAATTGTACTGCAACTGTAATGTCTCACTTTACTTTGTAAAGTATTGTGCAAACTGCTACATAGCTCCTCTATAATAATAATATTAATAATACACATACCATAATTATAGCTGCACTACATCTTAAAGTGATTATTCTATTAAAGCACGCGCGATTTCATATCTAATTAAAGTAGACCTTTCCTATAAATAAATGAGTTACTGCTGATTTTCAGAATGAAGATCTTGGCCATAGATAAGCTTCTATTAAAGTGGGTATGGATTCTGGGAGATCTGTCTGATCTGTTGGCTGAGATAGGCAGGAGATTGTTCTCCTACTTTGTCTGGTCATTTAAATCAGTGAGCCCATATCTGGAGGATGTGTGGTTGGTCTGGATCAGATTAAAAGTCAGTACTCCAGTAAAGTATAGTCACCTCTTGACTCAGGACCCCTACCCTTTGAACTGGGAATATTGGAATATTTTGGGGTTAAACGCCCACCACACATACAATAGTTGTACATGCAGATTGCTTAATTGTCAGTATGGATGAGCAAATACATGAGGTTTGGCAAGCCCGGGAAATTTATGCTAATCTCAAACATAGCACCAAACCCATTAACCCTTTCACTGCCTGAGCCCTTTTTGCACACATTTAGAAACTCATTTTAGGCCTGATTACCGTAGTAGTTCCACATTTTTATGTCACAGAATATTAGTGCAACGATTTATTAAGTGTAGATGTTTAGGAAAAAATACACTTAAGTTAATTATAAGTAAATTATAAGGCACACAAATGCAATGCTTTACCCAATTTTGTTGTAACAGGGAAAAAGGTTAGGTTGCATCAAGTAACAGGATACTGAACATGTCAAGCCTTAACATTGCATGTGCCAGTTAAACTATGATAGACTTTGATACCCAAAATTTTCCATAAGTCACGCTAATTTACAAAAACGCTCGGTTCACACTAGGACGACTTGTCAGGCGACCTAGTCGCCTGACAAGTAGCGTCCCGTTCTGTACAATGGAACCGTTCTAATCGGAGCGACGCAAGTCGCTCCGACTTAGAAAAAGGTTCCTGTACTTCTTTCGGGGCGACTTGAGGCGACTTGCATAGACTTCTATACAGAAGTCGTTTTGCAAGTCGCCGTGGTAGTCGTGTGCAGGTCGACCTGCAAGTCGTGCTGCCCCTAGTGTGAACCGGGCTTTAGTGGCCCTAGAATTATTGCTCTCACTTCAGTGTGTGCGGTGATATGTAACATGTTTAGCACAATCAACATTTTCGTACGTAGTTGCCTCCAACGTGTGTGTTTACATTGGTATCTAACATACACATTTTGTATAAACAATGTGCATTTCACCTTTGAAAAAAAAACAAAAAACTGTGCATGCAGTCTGGGTTGCTAGAAAAGGGGGAAGAAGTGAGCATGTAGCTTCCCCCCAGAAAAAAACAGACCACACTCCCTCAACATTGGGAAGATACTTTGCAAGGAGGGATTGAACACCTCCCCCCTTTCCCCATGGGGTAACATGTTGATGGGGACAGGAGGTTCATGCCCACAACATTTACCCCAACAGAGATGTAGGATTCTGTGTTAGGGGACTTATTGGAATCTGAAAGCCCCCTTTAGAAGAAGGGGGACCCCAGATATCTGCCCCACTACATGAGTGAGTATACATAGTACCCCTTGTTAGTCATTCACAAAAAAAACTGTAAAAAGCAATGAAAACACTCACAAAGTGAAAAAAGTACTATAACAAAAATAAATAAATAAATGTCCCACAATGTGAATTTAAAGGTAATCATGTCATCCATTGATATAGATCCACTTCAATCACGATGAGCATTACCTAATGATGTTGAGGTGATGCTGCTACTCCATCACAAATAATTAAAAATGAGATAATATACTTCCTTTGTACTTGTACTTCAGATAGTGACCTCATGCTCATTTTGATGAGATCCTGGGGAATACTGAGTAGCCCAAATCTTGCAAGTAGTTCAAATCTCTATAGTGAGGTGCACTAGTGTCATCCTGCAACATTGGGTTTATTCATTATTCCCTGGGATCTTGTTGGAATAAGTGCAATGACAATGTAGCTAAGGCAGAGGTCAGGGTAAGGTAAATATATTTTTTTTATTCACCACAGGAATTTATTATAAATGTTGTGCAACCTTTTGGCAGGGCTGGACTGGGACAAAAATTTGGCCCTGGACTTCATCCAGACCCGTCCACTTTAATTTTGCAAACACACACAAAAACAGTATATAAACTATACGCAATTGCGCAAAAAAATAAGTAAAAACATTCCACTGTATGTATAAACAGCTTTTTTTTATTATTTAGAGAAAAAGATGCATTCCAACATTACAGACGCCTTTAGAATGAAATGTTTAGAATGAAATTCATCATCAGTGATCATGACCAGCAGTGACAGTACATTAATTCATCAGTGACCATGACTACCAGTGGCAGTACATTAATTCATCAGTGACCATGACCAGTGGCCGCAAATTAATTCATCAGTGACCATGACCAGCAGTGGCACTAGTAAATTCATTCATCAGTGACCATGATCAGCAGTGGCACTAGTAAATTCATTCATCAGTTACCGTGACCAGTGGCAGTAAATTAATTCACCAGTGGCATTAAATTATTAATCATTTACCGAGACCAGTGGCATTAAATTAATCATTTACCGTGACCAGTGACATTAAATTATTAATCAGTTACCGTGACCAGTGACATTAAATTATTAATCAGTTACCATGACTAGTGATATTAAATTATTAATCAGTTACCATCACCAGTAACATAACATTACTAATCAGTTACCGCAGTTACCGTGACCAGTGGCATTAAACTATTCATCAATTACCATGACCAGTGACATTAAATTACTAATCAGTTATCGTGACCAGTGGCATTAAATTATTCATCAATTACCGTGACCAGTGACATTAAATTATTCAGCAATTACCGTGACATTAAATTATTCATCAATTACCATGACCTGTGACATTAAATTACTAATCAGTTATCGTGACCAGTGGCATTAAATTATTCATCAATTACCGTGACCAGTGACATTAAATTATTCATCAATTACCATGACCAGTGACATTAAATTATTCATCAATTACCATGACCAGTGACATTAAATTACTAATCAGTTATCGTGACCAGTGGCATTAAATTATTCATAAATTACCGTGACCAGTGACATTAAATTATCCATCAATTACCATGACCAGTGACATTAAATTACTAATCAGTTATCGTGACCAGTGGCATTAAATTATTCATCAATTACCGTGACCAGTGACATTAAATTATTCAGCAATTACCATGACATTAAATTATTCATCAATTACCATGACCAGTGACATTAAATTACTAATCAGTTATCGTGACCAGTGGCATTAAATTATTCATCAATTACCGTGACCAGTGACATTAAATTATTCATCAATTACCATGACCAGGGACATTAAATTAATAATTGACCAGTGGCATTAAATTAATAATTGACCAGTGGCATTAAATTAATAATTGACCAGTGGCAATAAATTATTCATCAGTTACCGTGGTCAGCGGCATTAAATTAATAATTGACCAGTGGCATTAAATTAATATTAATGCCACTGTAGCATTAATATTAATTTAATCCCACTGGTCAATTATTAATTTAATGCCACTGGCCATGGTAACTGATGGATGAATAATTTAACCATGACCAGTGGCAGTAAATTTACAGTACAGATTAACCCCTCCCCCCCTCCCCCCGCCATGCTTCATATTCAGTTACTTTATAATTTAACCATGACCAATGGCAGTACATTTACAATACAGATTTACCCCCCCCTCCCCCCGCCATGATGCATATTCAGTTACTTTAAGTAACTGAATATGCAGCATGGCGGGGGGAGGGGTAAATCTGTACTGTAAATGTACTGCCACTGGTCATGGTTAAATTATTCATCAGTTACCATGGCCAGTGGCATTAAATTAATAATTGACCAGTGGCATTAAATTAATATTAATGCCACTGTGGCATTAATATTATTTTAATGCCACTGGTCAATTATTAATTTAATGCCACTGCCCATGGTAACTGATGAATAATTTAACCATGACCAGTGGCAGTACATTTATACAGTACAGATTTACCCCTCCCCCCCTCCATGCTGCATATTCAGTTACTTACTAATTACTATTATTATTAGAAAAGTTATTACTATAGTGCTGCACTGCTGCTTACTTGAATGATGACAGTGACACTATAGCCTTGGTCTCTCTGTCACTGTACTTGCTGCTGGTGGTTCTGATCCGATTCCGAATCCTCCTCCTCGGCTTCGGCTCCTCTAGGTTGCAGACTTGCAGCCAGGCTTGCTTTGCTACGCCCTGGCTCCGCCTCCTCCTATGTCCCCGGGCCGCCTCCGCCCTCCGTCCGTGACTGACGTCACGGCGCCGGGACAAAGAGGCCGCCCAAATGGCTATATTGTTAGCTGTTAGGGGGAGTGCCTGGGGGAGTGATAATGCCTGTTTTTTTGTGACGCCGGCCCGCCCGCCGAGTGCAGGAGCGGAGCCGGACGGAGAGAGACAGTGACACAGTCACTGTCTGACAGTCAGAGAGAGAGAGTCATTGGTGTAGTGGCCTGCTGCCAATCGGCCCACCGGGAATCTCCCGGTAGTCCCGATGGCCAGCACAGGCCTGCCTTTTGGCATAAGGCAGTGTTCCCTGGGTAAATAAGCAGATCTTGCAATAATACCCAGGAAAAAAATAGATCTTAGTTTAAAAGAACTGCCAATGCAACCAACCAATGGACCCCCAAAAATCATCCTGAAATCCTATAAAGAAACTTCTAAGCCACGAGAAAAAGTTGACCTCCTATTACATGACTGACAGATTTTATTTTTATTTTTTTTTTTAACAACATGTATCTTGTTATCTGTTTAAAACTCCCCATTCATGATATCAGCCCACGTTTTTAGATTGCAGTACACTTGAATGAATTATGCAAGGGAAAGGGAAAATTTTTTGAACTAAATACTTTTTATTGTAATTGCTTATATTTGCTAGTCTGTCCAAATAAGTCATTGTTTTGGGTGCAGTGAGTCAAGTGATTATAAGGCTATTGAAACTTCAATTGGGACATAATACAAGCATACCCAGCCTGTCACTGTTCCTTTTTCCCCTAATAACAAACTTTTTTTTAACACAAATAATAGAGAGACAATTGCCAAGGCGATATACAGTAGAAACGTAGAATAATGATGGCAGAAAAAATATTGAGTCTGCTTCTTTTTAACATTAAAATTTTGCACAAAAAGCCAAAGCCACTTAGATACTATACAAAATACTGCAGTCCTTAGAGAACCAATTAGCCTTCTTGCAAGGCTCAGATTTGTGGAAAGCCTCTTTAGGCCATGACCAAATGAGAAAACTTTTTGTAAGTATACCAACATTAAATACTGGAAAATTAAATTTATTTTCATTGTACATTAATTCCTATTTTTCTTGTACAAAGAGTTTTATTGAAAATATATATCAACATAATAGTACAAAACAGTGATGGATACATCATGAATTAACAGGTATAAGACTGCAGGAATCCGTATAAATTCCTATTTTTCAATAGAATAATGCCGCGTACACACGAGCGGACATTACGGCGGACTTTGCCCGGCGGACTTTTCGACGTACTTTCCGACGGACTTTGTGAATGAACGGACTTGCCTACACACAATCCACCAAAGTCCGTCGAATTCGTACGTGATGACGTACGACCGGACTAAAACAAGGAAGTTCATAGCCAGTAGCCAATAGCTGCCCTAGCGTGGCTTTTTGTCCGTCGAACTAGCATACAGACGGCGGACTTTTCGACCGGACTCGATTTCAACGGATAAATTTAAAACAAGTTTTAAATCTAATTCCGTCCAACTTTTGAGAAAACAAAGTCCGCTGGAGCCCACACACATCGAATTGTCCGACGAAATCCAGTCCGCCGGGCAAAGTCCGCCGTAATGTCCGCTCGTGTGTACGCGGCATTACTCTAATGCTGTGTACACACGGTCGGATTTTCCGGCGGGAAATGTTGGATGTGAGCTTGTTGTCGGAAAGTCCGACCGTGTGTATGCCCCATCGAACATTTGCTGTCAGATTTTCCGCCAACAAATGTTTGATAGCAGGTTCTCAAATTTTCCGCCAACAAAACTTTGTTGTCGGAAAGTCCGATCGTGTGTACACAAGTCCATCGCACAAAAGTTCACGCATGCTCAGAATCAAGCAGAAGGAGCCGCACTGGCTATTGAACTTCCTTTTTCTCGGCTCCTTGTACGTGTTGTACGTCACCGCGTTCTCATGTTCGTAATTGTTGGCCAACATTTGTGTGACCGTGTGTATGCAAGACCAGTTTGAGCCAACAACCTTCGAACAAAAATCCATGGTTTTGTTGGTGGAAAGTCCGATCGTGTGTACGCGGCATAAGGAGTAGTTTTCAGGGAGATATCTGCCCATTTCTGGCACTGGCAAGCTGTATATTTACATTAGGTTCATGTACATTTCTTAGGTGTGCCTACATATTACAAGATTGTGGATAAATTTTAATTAATTGACCAATTATGAAGAGTGGCAGCAGAGTAGCATGCGTATACTAGGGCGTACACACGGTCGGACTTTGTTCGGACATTCCGACAACAAAATCCTAGGATTTTTTCCGACGCATGTTGGCTCAAACTTGTTTTGTCTACACACGGTCGCACAGAGTTGTCGGAAAATCCGATGATTCTGAACGTGGTGACGCAAAACACGTATGTCGGGACTATAAACGGGGCAGTGGCCAATAGCTTTCATCTCTTTATTTATTCTGAGCATGCGTGGCACTTTGTGCGTCGGATTTGTGTACATACGATCGGAATTTCCGACAACGGATTTTGTTGTCGGAAAATTTTATATCCTGCTCTCAAACTTTGTGTGTCGGAAAATCCGATGGAAAATGTGTGATGGAGCCTACACACGGTCGGAATTTCCGACAACAAGGTCCTATCACACATTTTCCATCGGAAAATCCGACCGTGTGTACGGGGCATAACAGTCTCATTATATACCCTAACAGAGAGTGGAAACACTGGTGGTTAGGCAATATTTTCTAACACATGTTCTTGATATTTCTTAAGGGAACTTTGAGCAGGCAGTGGCTTTGTGTACCTAGGGAAATTATATTTTCACCTCGTCTGGATATAAACGACATTAGAAAGGTGCACTCAGCATCCCATTTTTTAATGCCTCTGTATACAGGCATTTCAAGTCACTTCCTTTTTGCATATTTTCTTTTTTTGCATTTTATTTTCTTAACTAATACACAAGTGAAAGTTACAGGTAGTCTGTGTTTGTGGCTCATCGTATAATATTCTCTAATTCACTGCTATTGTGCCCTTATCTCATTATCTGGTCTATCTGATGTGAGCAGCTTATTCCATTGTTGAGTTATGGCAGCAGTCTGAGAGGCCACAGGCGGACACAATGGCCTCACTGTGTAATGTTAGCATTTCATTTCCATTGAATATGGCTGTGTTTAGACATGCACTGCCTTGATTGTGATGTGCCAGATACCTGAATGATGTAAATCACATTAGAGCAATTATTGCACAACTCTCTGCTATGGGAAACTTCCTCATAGTCATGGTATATATATATCTATTTTGAGGAAAGATTCTTATTTATTTAGTGCTGTATATATATTGATATATTAATAGGCACATTTGGATAATTTAGCTGGAGGCTCTGTGTTTCTTTATTATGCCATTTAGTTGAAAGAATTGGCATTGGGGTGAATCTACCTGTATTGGATTTGAATCTTGTTTAAAATTTGACATTCCCAAACATAGGGACCAACCCCATTGGGGTGAATCTTGTTTTCAAATTCTCGTAAATTTTAGGGCTAATATGCAAACTGCTGTTAAAAAAAAAAAAAGAAAAAGGCATGGGAAGCTGAGCACTGCCATGGGGGACATGTAAAGGAGGACTTTTTCATGTGACTTCAAAAGCAAAATTGAAAATGCACAAATCCTTAAAGCGTAACTCCACTTTTGTTGAGAAAAAAACAATCCCCTCTGGGTGATCTATGTACAGTGCAAGGATTATAACAACCTTTATTTCAGATTCCTACCTTTTGCTATTCTGAAGAAATCCATGTGTGGTTGTCTGTGCATCTGTGCTATGTGTGTCTAATGGAAGTGGTTTCATAATTATCAGTCAGCTGTAGCAGCTGCAGAGCACTGCTGGGCCTGCATCCCTTTAGACCTATTCCTATTGGGAGTATCTCACCAAAAATTACATTTTTTTTGTAGGGAATGCCTGCAATCTGACTTGTATCTTAGGCAGACTTCTGGGAAAATCACACAAGCAGGAAATTATGTTTCTGGGGAGTGGTCAGTACGCATTCAGGGTACAGAATAACTCCAGGTAGCCATATTGTATTGCATTTTCAGAAAATTACAGTGGCTGCAGATTGAAAAGGAAAGGTAATTTTTAATAACATTCAATTAAAATTTGACTTGTGTCGCAATTGTATACGCTATATTATTTTTTCTTTATTTGCTATTTTTTTCCCCAGGAAAGTGGAGTTACCCTTTAAATAACATGCTTAGGGATGCTTTAAATCTGTAAGTGGTGTTAGGCCTGATTCACACCTATGCATTTTTAGTGCTTTTTGCATTTTGCAGATTTGCACTACAGAACGTGTTTCATAAAAAAACATGTTAAATGGTCTGTAGTGCAAATCTGCAAAATGCAAAAAGCACATAAAATGCATAGGTCTGAATCAGGCCTTACTGAACTGTACACTTTTCACAGACAGCCTCAGTGATAGCAATCACTGGCAGCACATATTTGACTGTGGATTTTTTTTCTTTTACAATTAGCTTGAAATACTTACCTCAGCAGCATCCCAATTGGACTCATTACAGTTGGAAAAAAGGGCATTTTGTAGGTATCTTTATCAGCAACACCTGCTCTCAGAGACTGCTGTGAATGCAGGAAGAAAGGAGCAGCCCTGGACAGCGCTGGATCGAAAGAGGACTCAGGTAAGTGTTTAGGGATGACTAAGGGGCAAAGGCACAGGCATTGGTTGTTTTTTTACCTTAATACAGAGAATGTATTAAAGCGGAGTTCCACCCAAAAATGGAACTTCCGCTTTAAGTGCTGGTGACCCCCCTGACATGCCACATTTGGATGTAATTTTTTTAGGGGGGGCGGTTACTCTGTTTTTAGAGGCACCCAGCTCCCACTTCCTCCCCTGGCACCGTGTCATCGGAAGGAAGATCACCTTTCCCCCCTTAACCCCTGCAATCTTCTGGGACATGTCACAGGTCCCAGAAGATTGCCCGGCCATTCACAATGCGCAGCACAGCTCACGTATGCGCACTGCATGCCCGGCTGTGAAGCCACAGCCGGACGCCCACAGTTAGAATGCCGGCGCCGCAGAGAGGAGGGGGAGAGGAACAAAGCTTCCTGCACCCGCATCGCTGGACCGTGGGACAAGTGAGTGTCTGATTATTAAAAGTCAGCAGCTACACTTTTTGTAGCTGCTGAATTTTAAATGAGTGGAACTCCGCTTTAAGGTAAAAAGCTTTTGCCTTTCGAACCACTTTAATATGACGCAGCAGTGCTCAGTGAACAAAGGGCAGCTCCAAAAAACTGATGGTTAGTAGAAAGTGAATGCTTGGCTTTGAGTTCCCCAAACCTAAAAAGGCCCTTTTAACTAAAAATAAAAATAAATACCCACAATAAATGAAAAACCTCAAAATACCATCCCTGAAAAAAAGTCCACTTTTTTTAAATGGAAAAAAAAACAATGTCTACTATATTATTGCTGACTCATTGATCACTAATCCTGGTCAAATCCATATTTTCACAGAGTAAATAATTAAATCTTGAGTCCTCAGATCTTTCCTTAATACATAAGTCCTGAAGTAGGGAGATCTTTAAGCCCCGAAAATGCACTGGCTGTTGTCTCTTTGTGAATAAATACCAGTAATAAAAGCTTTTGGGCTCTCAGATGTTTTGTTTGGTGCTTTATTTAGACTTTGCACATGTGATAGTTCGAAGGCCATGTAGTGCACTATGATGTAAAAGAAATTAGGGCAAATCTGCATACATTCACTGGGATGGAGAATCTCCAACTTCCAGGATTCGCCTGGAACCCATGGTGGTAGCCTCACCCCTGTATAAGTCTACAGTGGCATTCATTTACACTCACCTCATAAAATATTTACTGCATTTAGGTTTAAAGATGGCTCCAGGGGTACCAAAGAACATGGTGCTATTAGCATCTAGTTTTAGTGCTTTTAGACAGGTGTCTCATTTTATGTGGACCTCTTATTCAAATAGTACATTATTCTTAATTTTAGGTGTTGTGCATTATATGGAATTTGAGCTAGTAATGTCATAACAAGACTTTACCCCTGAGTTTCCTGTATACTGGGGATTATTCCACTCCACACACTGCTTAGTCAAAGGCTGAGCAATATTAATAGGTAAGCCTGTGCCACCCCTTCTGGTATACCTGATCTGGATAAACGTTTTTTTATGTTAAACTTTATACTTCTACTCCTCTACAATGTAAAGTGCTGCATAAACTGTTGGCGCTATATAAAATCATGTATAGTAATAATAATAATACTTGATAGTATTTATGCATTGTGTACATTTCTTATAACTGATGAGCACTGGTGAAGTGGTCCTAAAGGCCACTTTACTAGTTTCCTAGGGAGGGGGATTACAGCCTATTTGTTTAACCTGTTTTTAACAGGTATGTGAAAGAGTCCAAAGCTCTCAAGTATTAGGTACCAGTGCTCTGCTACCTTAGACAAGATAATAGGCTCCCAAACTGATGCTCAGAACTGATGCTCTAACTATCTATATATATTGATATTCTCAAAAGTTACACAATCCAGTGACGCTTCAGGCAAAATCTGTGTGACCAACAATAAATATTAATGACTTGGGGGTTGATCTACTAAAACTGGAGCGTACAAAATCTGGTGCAGATGTGAATGATAGCCAATAAGCTTATAACTTCAGTTTGTTCAATTAAGCTTTGACAAAAACAACCCGGAAGCTGATTGAACACAAATTTTCCATCAGTCCCTTTTCGAGATGGGTCGATCACTAGGTTGACTTCCTTTGAACGGGAATGGCAATAGATGGATCAAAATTCAGCCGGTCCCTGCTGCATTCACACAGACAAAAGAGATCCACTGCGCTCCCTCTTCTACCTGTAGGCTCTATAACTCTATTATATTAATAATGACTGCACTTCAGAGGAAGAATACTATATTTTCTTTTAAAATAACTCCTCTCAATTTTTAATGAACTCATTTGAATTATTTTATTTACTTTTATTTACATACGTAAAAAACTAGATTTCCTCTGAAGAGTAACATATCTAACCAAAGACTGCATACTGTCTTTGTAGTTCATAAGAAAGGCTGGTAACAACAAGTATTGTATCCAAGCATGTGTAAAAAAACAGATCTCTTAGATTAGAAGATCAGAGACTCAATTTCTACATCACGATTTTTGTTTATATCACTTGACTTCTTATTCCACTTAATCATTACAGCAGATGTGTGCCCCACATTTCACTGTACTGTATTTGCTTGATATGGAAAAATATGAAACTTTCCCTTTCCTGGCATCTTTGAAAAAAAAATCTAATTTCCTACAATAACAACGTTTGACTGCATAGTACAAGTCACTAGGAGTCCCATGTGACTAGCAATGATGGAATACATTGCTCAGTTACACTGCTCTTGCAGATGCTAGATTTTAGATCATTTTATTGTCTGACCAAAAGCTGGTCAAATATGTAAGGAAATATTAACTTTTTTTAGAACATAACTTAATCTTTTAACTTAAATTGATAAAACTATTGATATTGTGGGTTAGGCATTTCATGTTTTTGCCTATTGATAGATGGAGATATCCAAAATGATAGAGAAGAGACCTGACCATCTTTTCTTCAACGATCACACTACTGAAAACGTTTTTTTGCTCAAAATTTCAAAAGGTGCACCACGATTCAACCAAAACACCTGGATTTTGATACTCATATTTGTTGCCAAGCAAAGCCACTGTTCACAATATGCTTTAAAACGATTATTCTAATCTGGACTGAACTATTAAAATTTTAGTTTACGGCTACTTAGAGACCAGGCCAGTGCCTGATATCAGCTAAAGCATGCAGGATTTGTGTAGCAGGCCCTTTAACTCCCTCAAAATGGTTAGCTGAAACTTTAAGATCAATGTCTAGAAATTTATACAGGGTAAATGTATTACAATATTCTACAACTCTATGTGGTTAAGTGGACTGTGACATGTTTAATTTTTCTGTGGAAATCAAAGTCACGTAAGGTAATTGTTTAATAACATAGTAATTAGTAACCAGATCACTTAATTGATGAAGTTATGTTACAAATGCCATTTTAATTGGGCAAAAATCACTGTGCTTACATTTCTGGCAACTTAATTTTAGCAAGCTGTGCCAAAGGAAAACTTTGTTATCCAGTGCCCATTCATTGTTCAGGTTAATCTTCCTGACAAACAGGTAGCCTATTTAAAGCTGTAAACACTAAGGAGACATTGGCTCAGACAGGAGACCACATGGGTAGACCAAGCCTGCATTACAGCTTATCACTGCAGGGGGTACTGGGCTTGTCTAATTTAACTTCATCAACTTGTTCTCTTATCAGAATCTTCATCTCAGAAGTAGCAGGTGAGGAATGTCACTATGGCCCTCAACATTTACTTTTGCACCTGTTACAATAGTGGGTTTTGCAAATGAACTTTGCTTTTATTTTGACCCATAACATGAAGCTGTCGTAAATACAGTTTCCATTGTTCTGGTTCTGAATCATCCAAGTTCTCAAAGGGCTTCTGTGTTAAAAGTACATAATGTGGGACAGATTTATAAAATCATGAACTGATTCAGAGGCCACCATAGATGTGAAGGCACATTAAAGTGGCTGTAAACCCTCCGAGACAACTTTAGCTCTTCATACTGTAGATAACACAGGCAGCTGATCGCTGCCTGTGAAAGTGTACTCACTGCTGTAGTTTCCATGTAAATTGTCCTGTAATCGAAAATGACGTCATGCGCGATTGCGCAGTAGGGTGTTTCATTAACGGCACCTAAAGTGTGCCGTTTTTGTATTCCCTGCATGTTGGGAAATTTCTATGGACGAGCTTCCCCTCAGAACGGGACAGAGGAGAAGTCTCGCATTGCTGCTTTGATTATCTCCTTCCTGATACGGCGCTACGGCGCATGCGCAAGATTTCGAAAGGGAAACAGAGTAAGGGCGGAAGTGACGTCCTAAACAGATTCAGCAAACAGCACAAACAATGGCGCGGCCAATACCCGGAAATGAAGAGATTACAAAGAGCCTAAAAAAAGTATTTACAGACCTCGTTTTCGGCCGATTTGAATCTATTATCCCTTGTAATGAGCTATTGTATGTGAAAATTGAAAAAATAAGAAAAAACGGCCGGGGTTTACTTCTTCTTTAAGGTGACCCTCACACATTTATTGCAAGTGCTGGGTCACTAATACAATGGTCATTTTGTGAAAACAATAGAAACAGCACAAGGTTTTTCAACATCACAGATCTCTTTCCCACTGATAACCCTTGGCCAGTGGTGTGTTCTGGGATCCATGATCATTTAATTGGTGACTAAAACAGCTAGACTGGAAGACTATCATCTAATATCTATGGTCACCTTAACAAGATCATTACCACTTGCCTTTCTTATCTGCCCAAGAAAAATGATCTATAATTCTATCATTTCTTTTATCTTTTTGCACCTGAAGATACCCATAAAGGGATCAAACAGTGACTGAGATAAACCACTAGAGTGGGGGCATCCAAATTAACAATGACAATTATGGGATAGCATAGTAAAGACACTCATGGAAAGGAGATGACTGGTGCTTGATCTGGCCTGATTGAAAAGCATCTCATGTCAATAAGATGTCAGCAGACACATGAAAAATAGTGATTGGAGACATTAGAGAACAATCCCTAAATTTCCCACAATAAGCAGGTGCTGAATCTGTCTGTATAGTGTTCCCTCGTCCTCTCTGCATAGGTTCCACTCTGCAATTGTCCATGTTTAGGCACTGTTCAGAATCAGTTGGCTGCTGGTTTTCCAGCATGCACGTCCGAGAGAAGCCGGCTGAACGGCCAGCTTCTTTCGGACAGACTGACATACACACAAGCCGAATGTTGGCCATTTTTTTCTTTGAACTGGCCAATGTCTCCCAACATTTGGCCCGTGTGTACGGGGATTAACCCAAACTGTGCATTGACAAATCTACAGTATAAAATTGGTTCGTTTTTTACTCGTGTTAAGTAAGCCAGCCATTGAAAATATAAGAACAGCCATTACTGACCTTTTTGAAAAAATACAAGTTGTCTGTTAGCCTAGGTGCTTTCTGTGTAACTAACCTAAAAATAAAATGTGAAGCAAGTCAGAACTCCTGATCTCTATAGTCTTTATGAGTCAGCAAAGTGCTTTCAAGCTGACCAGCAAGTTTCAATACTTTTAAAGCGGATCTTCACTGCATCTGAGCACCACAAATCAAATACACTATTTAATTCATTTTTAATATTCAAAGCCAACGCCCCCATCCATATATGTCTGTATGCCCTTATTTTGTTGAGAAACCACTTTGAAAAACATGGCAATCTTGAGTAAGGGCAATTGATTCATGTAATGTTTACTTCCTGGAATCCTTCTGCCCTTAACTTAAGCATGCATGCAGGAAAGTGTGCTCCGCCGAGAAAATCCCTCCTCTTCTCCTCCCCTCCTGAAGACTCATGGGATGTATGACATCAGTTGCCTAGGCAAAAAAAAAAGTAACTGAAGAAATGTAAAAAAAAAAAGTAAATATGATATACTTTCCTATCTATTTACTAATGCTAGCAGCATGTGGATGTAAAATAAATGTATGTTGATTGGGAAAGTGAAGTTCCACTTTAGGCTGGCCTTCTTCTGAATGAGATAAAACGTTACCAGTGTATGGCCAGCTATAGTCACTGACCTAGAACAAGTAAACAGATCAGGAAAATCAGAGAAAGGACAGGTTGGCAATGGCAGCCCTCATAATGTTTCCCTCATAATGAGTTTTCTTAAAGGGACTATTAATGGCCATGAAACTGAACCCTATAATTCTACGAGCTAGGTGTTTTAGGTTACATCATTGATCAAGGAAAGTTTTCATCATCAAGGAAAGTTTTCACCACTCTATTAAATTGCCCTGGAGTGTGATCTTTTATCACTTAAGTATATCCAGTGGCCCGAGAGTAACTCTGAGAAAGTAAGGTGTCTGGAGCAGTGACATATCTAGCTGGTGTTTATGGCTTAACTTTTAGGTAATAAGCCTCACGTTATGCCAGAAGTCTACAGTTTAGCTTTAGCCATCCTCAGGCCTGTTCAGTATAATCCAGACTCCATTACATTATTAAGTTACAAAACTTCTGTAACTGTATCACAAGGGATTGTAGAACAGTATCACTTGTTTTTCATCCTGCGCATTATACAGTGCAAATAGGAAATAAAGTATTATTATTGGCACCGAAGAACGACAGGCCTTGTTTTCTGCATGTACACAAATTGTTTCCAAGTTTAATTAGTCTCTGAGAGGATTCTGTTTCTTTCCTCTCCGTTGGGACAATAGAATAACCTTAGGTTTGCACTTTGTAACCATAAATATACCAAGGTAATTCAATCTGTTCTCACCAGGAAAATGACAAATTTCTATGTTTTTATTTTTCAGAATTAAAAGTAAATTATTGGAGAAATCCAATTTAAGAAATAAACGAATGTCTTGATACATTTATTTTATACCTATAGCACTTTAAGTGAAACCATTATTATTGCACAATGGATTTATTGACTTGATAGTTTTAAGAAAAAAAAGTATACATGGCTTAATATGGTATATATTAATAAATGATATAGCAATTATGATGCCAAATCAAAACATGTAGACATCACTGTTCTACTGTATAAAGTAAAAGAAGTACATCTTCTTTACTTACAGATATCTTGAAATTGGCACTTTCAAAATCTAGAAATACCAGTTGCTGGAATGGAACTACAAAATTTTCCTACATAGACACTTGTACAGAGAAGAAAAAAAACGGAATAATAGCATTCCCAAAATTTCAAAAAATATGACTTTTATTTTAGTGAGATGACAGTACAATAATCATGGAAATATTTAAACCACATAGGGTCTCTATCCTACTATCTCTATCTGATATATTACCCTTAAAGTGGTTGTGTACACTTTTTTTTACATTTTTACCTACAGGTAAGCCTATAAAATAAGGCTTACCTGTAGGTAAAATGAATATCCCCTAAACCTGTACAGTTTAGGAGATATTCACTTTGCATGCAGCCGCTGATGTCAGTGAAGGTCCAGCTAAAGGTCCAGCAGACGCTGCCGGACCTTGCCGGATAGAAGACTCTGCGCACATGCGCAGGAGTAACGTGGCTCTGGCCACTCACAGTGCCGGAGCGATGAACCCGGAAGACACGCCGAGGGTAATAATTCAGCTCCCTTGGCGGTGACCGGGATCAGATGCCGACGCCTCGTTCTAAGGTAAGTATTTCATAATGAGCTAGTATGTGGTGCATACTAGCTCATTTTGCCTTTGCTTTACAGGTTTAAAAAAGGTTTTTGTGTGGGTGGCAATCTGATCAAGCTGGCAAACAATTGGTAAAATCTCCTAGTTGATTGAACTTGTTGATGTCTGGCCATAGATATCTAATTTTTGTTCGATCAGCCAGAGACCAGCCTCCCCGCTGTGCTATTGTATTCTGATAGTAGGACTCCTCTGCTGTGAGAATATACTGATCAGTGGCTGCGGCCAGCTGATCAAGAAAAAAATTTGAAGTCCCGTTCAACAAAAGTTGATCATTAAATCAACTTTTGTTAAACTTCTGTTGAATGGGAACTGCCATAGATGGATCAACATTCGGCTGGTCCCTGCTGAATTGGTCGAATTTCAATCCATCTATAGGCAGCTTTTGTTCTAACAACTTTTGATTGTATTTTCAAGTATTGGTGGGTTGAATGCATGGCCAGCTTCAGAGATGGAATGCTACACTCAGGTCTTAGAAAAAGCTAAGTAGACCACAAAGAACTAAAAAAAAAATAGAAATGTAACACTGCAAAAAGCAAAACCTTTCTCTAGTTTTTTTCCCAAGACATATTAATATTTTCATAATCACGATTGTCAGCCAGCGCTTAGAAGTCTCATAGGCAGCCAAGATTTTGTTTTACATTTTCAAATTTTAAACCTTATGCATTAGCCGTGTATAGTCCTACATAAGTCCTGATGTTGCTCCTATGGATAAATGTTTAAAGCGGAACTTTACGCTCCCAATCAACATTGATTATTTTTAATCCTCATCCTGCTAGTATTAGCAAATACTAGATAGGAAAGTATTCATTTTTACTTGTTTTAAACTTTTTTTTTTTTAATTTCCTCAGTTACTTCCTGGTTTCTTGCCTAGGCAAAAAATGTCATACACCTTAGGAGTATTCAGGAGAGGAAGAGAGGAGGAGGCATTTTCTCAGCTAAGCACACACTCCTGCATGCATGCTTGAGATAAAGGCACATTGGATTCCAGGAAGTACATACTACATGAATCATTTGCCCTTACTCAAGATGGCCACAGCTAAAAATGCTAGGGAATTGTTTTTCAAAGTGATTCCTCAACAAAATTAAGCAAAGAGAATGTATGGTCAGGTGAGTTTGCTTTGAATACTGAAAAATAATTAAATAGTGTTTTTGGTTTGTGGTGCTCAGATGCAGTGAAGTTCCACTTTATTTGACCTGTCTTCATATGACACGCAAATCTAAAGTATTACAATACTCAATAATTATTTGCATGCAATAAATATATGCATGCACTCAAAGAATCATCTATTGAATTGGTTGCCTGACCTACACTCACTTTTCCAACTAATATAATAGTCAAAACGATGCTCTGTAAACATGCAAATTATATTTTTCTCTGACTTTTCTGTATGCACAGTCATTGGGGGCAAAACAACAGCCTGGCACCTAGCATTTTCAGGAAAGAGGTCAGCAGTAGCAGCACCTATATTTTACGATTTCCTTTATCATACCCTTTATCATACCATATAGACCACACTTTTAAAAAGAGTTCTGCATGGAGTTCATACTTGTATGGACAGTATACAGCATATGAAATCCTTTTTTTATTTCACGTTTTTATTTATTTTCTCAAACTTTACAGCAAAAGTGACTGTTTCAGGGATTGGGGAAAAAAACATAAATCACTGCTGGGGTGTTTAAAATAGTCAGCTTTTATTTATATGATTTATACATTTTTTTCTAAAGAAAAAAAATATTGATGTAACTGCTTAAAGTGGTTGTAAAGGCAGAAGGTTTTTCTTACCTTACGGCATTCTATGCCATAAGGTAAAAGACCTTCTGCATACAGCTTCCCCCCACAGCCCCCCTCAATCCATCGATGTGTACGAGAGCTGAGGATCTCTCTCACTCCCTATTGGCTCAGATACAGCAATAGGAGCCATTGGCTCCCACTGCTGTCAATCAGACCCAGCCCACCCTTTGTGTCTTATGGGCACACAGAGCGGGGCTCAGGAGCGAACACACACGAGTGCCTCCATAACCAAACGGCTTGCTATGGGGGCACTCGGTGGGCACTTGGTGGGGGGGGGAGGCAGGAACGCTGGCGGGGGATCTGAGAAGAGGAGGATCGGGGCTGCTCTGTGCAAAACCATTGCACAGAGCAGATAAGTATAACATGTTTGTTATTTTAAAACGAAAAATCTTAACCTTCAATTTTACCTTAAAGCATGCTAGCTGGAGTTGGAAAGACACAAAGAAGAAAGAGCGCACCGGCCCCTAGTGCAGCAATCGTTTATTAAAAACATAAACATACAAATGAATTGCACTCACAATTTGTATACAAGTTTACAAATTGTAAGTGCAATTCGTTTGTATTTTTACATTTTTAATAAAGGATTGCTGCACTAGGAGTCTGTGCGCTCTTTCCTCTTTGTGTTTTTCCAGTTTCCAAGATCCTGCTGGCTTCAAGAGCCGCAAGGCTCACTTTAGATGCGGTGTCTGAATGGATACAAACTACTTGACACTGAATATTGAACTGTGAACTAATATAACAAGTTTGCCCTTGGCATTAGCGCATGTTATTTTATATATCATTTATAGCTGGAGTTGGGCTTTAATATTTTTGTTGCTTACTTAACCTCCCTGGCGGTTTTCCCGAGTGTGGCTCGGGGTTAAAATTCAGCACCATTAGCGGTAACCCCGAGCCACACTCGGGATTGCATCGCAGGATCCTGGTGCCTCCTTACTTACCTTGTCCCCAGGATCCTGCGATGTCCCCCGCAGTGTCCGTGGGCTCCGTCCTCCTCCCGAAGTCTCTCTGTGCCAGGCTCCGTTCCCTGCGAGCGTCGCGACGCACGGGGGCGGAGCCTGGCGGCAAATTAAAAAAAATGTCAAAAGCATAACACATACAGTACTGTAATCTTACAGATTACAGTACTGTATGATATCATTTCACATCCCATTTGTCCCCAGTGCTCTGGCCCATGCCCTGCATGCAGTTTTATATTGCATATACTGTTCTTTCTGCCTAGAAACTGGAGATTGTCCATAGCAACCAAAAAGTGTCCCTTTACGTCAAAAATGGCTTTAGACCAGCTAGAAAACAGCGATAGTAATTTAGAACACTTGCAGAATTGAGCGATAGTGAATCGTGGGGAAATTTATTTTATTACTATTTATTTTTATTTTTTTTAATTATTATTTTTTTTAAATTATATTATAATTTATGTTTTTGTGTTTCAAACTTTATCATACCCGGGATATCTACTAGACTCTTGTTTGGACAGATTTAAGTGTGTTATTGTTAATAATTACAGACCTACAATATAAAACGCCAAATTTCCATGCAAAATAATTGTACCGCTTTCAGCACCTAAAATCAGAAAGAATCATACTGCCAGGGAGGTTAAAGACCATTTTAACCACTTGCCGACCGCCTCACGCCTATATACGTGAGCAGAGCGGCACGGGCAGGCAAAATCATGTACCTGAAACGTGATTGCCTTCCCGCGGGTGGGGGGTCCGATCGGACCCCCCCCGGTGCCAGCTGCGGTCGGCATTTGGCTGGGAGCATTGAGAGACGAGGGGGAGGCCATCCGATCGTGGCCCCCCCCTCGCGATCGCTCCCAGCCAATGACAAACATCCCCTGCCTCTGTATAGTACACAGAGGCAGAGGATGTGATGTCATCTCTCCTCGGCTGGCCAGTTTCCGTTCCAGCGCCGAGGAGAGATGACATGTAAGTGCACCAAACACACACACACACACACACAGTAGAACATGCCAGGCATACATTACACCCCCGATCCCCCCCCGATCCCCCCCCAATCACCCCCCCCCTGTCACAAACTGACACCAAGCAGGTTTTTTTTTTTTTCCTGATTACTGCATAGTGTCAGTTTGTGACAGTTAGCAGTGTTAGGACAGTGAGTGTTACCCCCCTGTAGGTCTAGGGTACCCCCCTTACCCCCCCTAATAAAGTTTTAACCCCTTGATCACCCCCCCTCACCAGTGTCGCTAAGCGATCATTTTTCTGATCGCTGTATTAGTGTCGCTGGTGACGCTAGTTAGGGACGTAAATATTTAGGTTCGCCGTCAGTGTTTTATAGCGACAGGGACCCCATATACTACCTAATAAATGTTTTAACCCCTTGATTGCCCCCTAGTTAACCCTTTCACCACTGATCACCATATAACCGTTACGGGTGACGCTGGTTAGTTCGTTTATTTTTTATAGTGTCAGGGCACCCGCCGTTTATTACCGAATAAAGGTTTAGCCCCCTGTAGGTCATGGGTACCCCCCTTACCCCCCCTAATAAAGTTTTAACCCCTTGATCACCCCCTGTCGCCAGTGTCGCTAAGCGATCATTTTTCTGATCGCTGTATTAGTGTCGCTGGTGACGCTAGTTAGGGACGTAAATATTTAGGTTCGCCGTCAGTGTTTTATAGCGACAGGGACCCCCATATACTATCTAATAAATGTTTTAACCCCTTGATGGCCCCCTAGTTAACCCTTTCACCACTGATCACCGTATAACCGTTACGGGTGACGCTGGTTAGTTTGTTTATTTTTTATAGTGTCAGGGCACCCGCCGTTTATTACCGAAAAAAGGTTTAGCCCCCTGATCGCCCGGCGGTGATATGCGTCGCCCTAGGCAGCGTCAGATTAGCGGCAGTACCGCGAACACCCACGCACGCACCGTACACGCACCGTACACCTCCCTTACTGGTATAGTATCTGAACGCATCAATATCTGATCCGATCAGATCTATACTAGCGTCCCCAGCAGTTTAGGGTTCCCAAAAACGCAGTGTTAGCGGGATCAGCCCAGATACATGCTAGCACCTGCGTTTTGCCCCTCCGCCCGGCCCAGCCCAGTCCAGCCCACCCAAGTGCAGTATCGATCGATCACTGTCACTTTTTTTTGTAGCGTTTTGGTGAACTGGCAAGCACCAGCGCCCTAGTACACCCCGGTCGTAGTCAAACCAGCACTGCAGTAACACTTGGTGACGTGGCGAGTCCCATAAGTGCAGTTCAAGCTGGTGAGGTGGCAAGCACAAGTAGTGTCCGGCTGCCACCAAAAAGACAAACACAGGCCCGTCGTGCCCATAGTGCCCTTCCTGCTGCATTCGCCAATCCTAATTGGGAACCCACCGCTTCTGCAGCGCCCGTACTTCCCCCATTCACATCCCCAACCAAATGCAGTCGGCTGCATGAGAAGCATTTTCTTTATGTCCTCCCGAGTACCCCTACCCAACGAACCCCCCCCCCCCAAAAAAGATGTGTCTGCAGCAAGCACGGATATAGGCGTGACACCCACTATTATTGTCCCTCCTGTCCTGACAATCCTGGTCTTTGCATTGGTGAATGTTTTGAACGCTACCATTCACTAGTTGAGTATTAGCGTAGGGTACAGCATTCCACAGACTAGGACACACTTTCACAGGGTCTCCCAAGATGCCATCGCATTTTGAGAGACCCGAACCTGGAACCGGTTACAGTTATAAAAGTTACAGTTACAAAAAAAAGTGTAAAAAAAAAAAAAACACAAACAAAAATAAAAAAAAATAGTTGTCGTTTTATTGTTCTCTCTCTCTCTATTCTCTCTCTATTGTTCTGCTCTTTTTTACTGTATTCTATTCTGCAATGTTTTATTGTTATTATGTTTTATCATGTTTGCTTTTCAGGTATGCAATTTTTTATACTTTACCGTTTACTGTGCTTTATTGTTAACCATTTTTTTGTCTTCAGGTACGCCATTCACGACTTTGAGTGGTTATACCAGAATGATGCCTGCAGGTTTAGGTATCATCTTGGTATCATTCTTTTTAGCCAGCGGTCGGCTTTCATGTAAAAGCAATCCTAGCGGCTAATTAGCCTCTAGACTGCTTTTACAAGCAGTGGGAGGGAATGCCCCCCCCCACCATCTTCCGTGTTTTTCTCTGACTCTCCTGTCTCAACAGGGAACCTGAGAATGCAGCCGGTGATTCAGCCAGCTGACCATAGAGCTGATCAGAGACCAGAGTGGCTCCAAACATCTCTATGGCCTAAGAAACCGGAAGCTACGAGCATTTTATGACTTAGATTTCGCCGGATGTAAACAGCACCATTGGGAAATTGGGGAAGCATTTTATCACACCGATCTTGGTGTGGTCAGATGCTTTGAGGGCAGAGGAGAGATCTAGGGTCTAATAGACCCCAATTTTTTCAAAAAAGAGTACCTGTCACTACCTATTGCTATCATAGGGGATATTTACATTCCCTGAGATAACAATAAAAATGATTTAAAAAAAAAAATGAAAGGAACAGTTTAAAAATAAGATAAAAAAGCAAAAAAATAATAAAGAAAAATAAAAATAAATAAAAAGCACCCCTGTCCCCCCTGCTCTCGCGCTAAGGCGAACGCAAGCGGCGGTCTGGCGTCAAATGTAAACAGCAATTGCACCATGCATGTGAGGTATCACCGCGAAGGTCAGATCGAGGGCAGTAATTTTAGCAGTAGACCTCCTCTGTAAATCTAAAGTGGTAACCTGTAAAGGCTTTTAAAGGCTTTTAAAAATGTATTAATTTTGTTGCCACTGCACGTTTGTACGCAATTTTAAAGCATGTCATGTTTGGTATCCATGTACTCGGCCTAAGATCATCTTTTTTATTTCATCAAACATTTGGGCAATATAGTGTGTTTTAGTGCATTAAAATTTAAAAAAGTGTGTTTTTTCCCCAAAAAATGCGTTTGAAAATCGCTGCGCAAATACTGTGTGAAAAAAAAAAATGAAACACCCACCATTTTAATCTGTAGGGCATTTGCTTTAAAATAATATATAATGTTTGGGGGTTCAAAGTAATTTTCTTGCAAAAAAAAATAATTTTTTCATGTAATCAAAAAGTGTCAGAAAGGGCTTTGTCTTCAAGTGGTTAGAAGAGTGGGTGATGTGTGACATAAGCTTCTAAATGTTGTGCATAAAATGCCAGGACAGTTCAAACCCCCCCCAAATGACCCCATTTTGGAAAGTAGACACCCCAAGCTATTTGCTGAGAGGCATGTCGAGTCCATGGAATATTTTATATTGTGACACAAGTAGCGGGAAAGAGACAAATTTTTTTTTTTTTTTTGCACAAAGTTGTCACTAAATGTTATATTGCTCAAACATGCCATGGGAATATTTGAAATTACACCCCAAAATAAATTCTGTTGCTTCTCCTGAGTACGGGGATACCACATGTGTGGGACTTTTTGGGAGCCTAGCCGCGCACGGGACCCCGAAAACCAAGCACCGCCTTCAGGCTTTCTAAGGCCGTAAATTTTTGATTTCACTCTTCACTGCCTATCACAGTTTCGGAGGCCATGGAATGCCCAGGTGGCACAAACCCCCCCCCCCCAAATGACCCCATTTTGGAAAGTATACACCCCAAGCTATTTGCTGAGAGGTATAGTGAGTATTTTGCAGACCTCACTTTTTGTCACAAAGTTTTGAAAATTGAAAAAAGAAAAAAAATAATTTTTTTTCTGGTCTTTCTTCATTTTCAAAAACAAATGAGAGCTGCAAAATACTCACCATGCCTCTCAGCAAATAGCTTGGGGTGTCTACTTTCCAAAATGGGGTCATTTGGGGGGGGGGGGTTGTGCCATCTTGGCATTTTATGGCCTTCAAAACTGTGATAGGTAGTGAGGAGTAAAATCAAAAATGTATGCCCTTAGAAATCCTGAAGGTGGTGCTGGGTTTTCGGGGCCCCGTACGCGGCTAGGCTCCCAAAAAGTGCCACACATGTGGTATCCCCGTACTCAGGAGAAGCAGCTGAATGTATTTTGGGGTGCAATTCCACATATGCCCATGGCCTGTGTGAGCAATATATCATTTAGTGACAACTTTTTGTAAATGTTTTTTTTTTTTTTTTTTTTTTGTCATTATTCAATCACTTGGGACAAAAAAAATAAATATTCAATGTATTCAATGGGCTCAACATGCCTCTCAGCAATTTCCTTGGGGTGTCTACTTTCCAAAATGGGGTCATTTGGGGGGGTTTTGTACTGCCCTGCCATTTTAGCACCTCAAGAAATGACATAGGCAGTCATAAACTAAAAGCTGTGTAAATTCCAGAAAATGTACCCTAGTTTGTAGACGCTATAACTTTTGCGCAAACCAATAAATATACGCTTATTGACATTTTTTTTACCAAAGACATGTGGCCGAATACATTTTGGCCTAAATGTATGACTAAAATTTAGTTTATTGGATTTTTTTTATAACAAAATGTAGAAAATATCATTTTTTTTCAAAATTTTCAGTCTTTTTCCGTTTATAGCGCAAAAAATAAAAACGGCAGAGGTGATCAAATACCATCAAAAGAAAGCTCTATTTGTGGGAAGAAAAGGACGCAAATTTCGTTTGGGTAGAGCGTTGCATGACCGCGCAATTAGCAGTTAAAGCGACGCAGTGCCGAATTGTAAAAAGTGCTCTGGTCAGGAAGGGGGTAAATCCTTCCGGGGCTGAAGTGGTTAAATTATATGTCTAATTATGACTATCCTGTCCACTGTATGACAACACTGTTGTGATTTCATTGCTTGTTAAAAGAATAATAATAGATCTACAGGCAGGATCAACAGGTAATAAAACTATGCTACGGGGGTTCAGAAAAACAAAAATTGCCCTTGTAAAGTGGAGTTCCACCCAAAAATGGAACTTCCGCTTTAAGGGAGGTGACCCCCTGACATGCCACATTTGGCATGTCATTTTTTTTGGGGGGGGGGATGGATACACTCTTTTTAGAGGCACCCAGCTCCCACTTCCTCCCGGCGCACCACAGCACCGGAAGGGAGATCACCCCTCCCTCTCGGCAATCATCTGGGACACGTCATAGGTCCCAGATGATTGCCCGGCCAGTCGCGGCGTGCGGCGCGCACATGCACAGATGGTGCCTGGCTGTGAAGCCACACCTGGGCGCCCACAGTTACAATGCCAGCGCCGCAGAGAGGAGACGAGCGGGGCTTCGTTCCCCCGCATCGCTGGACCCTGGGACAGGTAAGTGTCCGATTATTAAAAGTCATCAGCTGCAGTATTTGTAACTGCTGACTTTTAATTTTTTTTTTAAGCAGAACTCCGCTTTAATACTAGACACAGACTGCATCATATATCTCATACTTATTTTACCCATTGTTCTAATTTAACTACCAGTACTTTCCGCAAACCACCGTAGCTGTACATTGGTAATTTGACGTAGAATACCGGGTTTATGGCAGCAGATAGCTTCCATAACCCCGGCATTTTCTGAAACGGCGGGCGGTCCTCTTTAGGATAAAAGTGGTGTCCATGGCGGATTACTTTTATCAGCAGCAGGAGAGGTGCCCACCCCCCTCCCACCGCGCTCCGTTGGTCTCCGTCGCTTACCTGAGCCGCCGGTAGCAGCGGAGATGAACCGATCCGATCCTTTCCCCTCAGAGGCTGTGAGTCAAATGATGGCCCCCACTCGACTCAATAACGTTGGATGATGGAAGCGACGTCAAATATCACTTCTGCCCAACGGCCTTAAAGGGGACATTTTTTTTTATTGGAAAAAAAAAGACATTTTTTTAATTGCATTTTAGTGTAAATGTGAGATCTGAGGTCTTTTTGACCCCAGATCTCACATTAAAGAGGTCCTGTCGTGCTTTTTTTCTATTACAAGGGATGTTTACATTCCTTTGAAGCATGACATGTTGGGTAACAATTTACTTGGCGTAACATTATCTTTCACAATATGTAAATAAAGGAATTGGGAGCCTGGTCCCCAGCCAGGCCTCTCCAAGAGGAGAAGGGGGCAAATGGACTATCTCGGTACAATGCAGTGAGGGTAGGTTCAAATATATTAGCAAATATATAAAATGGTACAAAAGTTTATTAATACATAACAAGAAAGCCAGTTACAGATTAAAAGCATGGGTAATAATCCATGTGTATCACCAAGATAATACATCTCAAGCGGGGAGGATCACAGTGGGATAGTTGATCACGGATAATATCTCAACTAGTTTTGCGGACTAAAGCCGCTTCATCAGGAAGATATATCTGTAATTAGATTGACACATAATCAATGACAATATAATTTGTCACATACATGAAAAGTAACAGTGTTTAAAGCAATATATCGATCAAGCAATATGCTGATGTTGTACAGGGGCAGAGACTGCTTACCCATATCCCAGCAAACACAAGGCATAGGGCGTCACCAGTAAAAGGAGTCTCCCACGGCGACTGGGGGAGACTAACAAATCAATAGGCTGGAGTCGGGATGAAATAAAGTGCATGAAATGGGTAAACCATGTATTTAAAACGAAGTTGCGAGTGTGGGGAAGTGAGGATGTGACTAGGGTAATTCAAATTGGTGAGAGGCTACAAGTGAAATAATTAGATGGTGAGGGTGGGAGAGATAGAGGGCAGTAATTAAAAGAGTGAATCAATAAAATAAATTGGGCTAACTTTACTGTTTTCTAATTTTACATTTAAAAAAAGTGTATTTTTTCCAAAAAAATTGCGTTTGTGCGCTGCACAAATACGGTGTGACATAAAGTATTGCAACGACCGCCATTTCATTCTCTAGGGTGTCTGAAAAAAAAATATATATATAATGTTTGGGGATTCTAGCAAAAAAAACTGATTTTAACTTGTAAACAAGAAGTTTGAAAAATAGGCCTGGTCCTTAAATGGTTAAGGTACCAATAAGTTTTAACAGTGTTTTTATAAAATTATAAAGTATTTTTCAAGATCATTATTATCAGATGAAGTGAAGGGTTTCAATAAAATGAGTCCGATGATCAGTAATAGAATTTATAATGTCACTGTACACAGCAATACTAACCGAGAAACAAGGCTCTCAATACTGCCATTACATCACCTGTTCTGGTGTAAGCAATGTATTGTGTAAAAAGTCTGTGATGTTTGTCACATTATGCTTTATCCAAACATTGTTTCTTATTGAACTGACATTAACTATGTAGGAAGGAAACAACACACTGGGGCTAACACAACTTATTGTTTTTATGGTGGCTGTAGTACATCAATAGGCTGCATCCATACATTGTCCAGAAAATAATAATGTACGTACTGAATCCTCTAATGGATTGTAATGGAAGCTACTTATAAAACCTGTAGGGAAATGTAGAACTTTGCCTGCTTTATGGGAATCCAAAGCTCCCATTCCATTTTTCCAGCTCCACCTTATGGTAAAGTCTGTTTTTACTTCTTTGAAATAGCTTCAACATTATTTTGTATTTGTTGCAAACACTCAATTAGTTAGGTTGCTGTTAAATCTAAAACAGTTTGGTCAGCCCCTAAAACTGTTAATTGGAATGAACTGACATTTTGCATATATTTTCCTTATTTATTTATTATGATCAGGACTAAAGAAATAAAATATTATCAGCATTATGTAATTTTCAATCCAGTCACCAGGTGGTGCTCTAGCCTACTTTTCACATATGAAGCTTCGGATCACTCTCAGCTGTGTTGAATGAAGACACAACTACAACTTAAATGGGGATAAAAGACAAAAATGGTAGAGCATTTGCAAAGTGAATTTTCCCTTAGCTTAGAGAATGAGGTGAAGGTAAGTAAAAAATCACTTTGAAATGATTATCAAATCATGTGCATGGATTTTTGTTTGCACATGAACACATGATTGAAGTCAGCACTGCTTCATCTCATTCACCAAGCCTAAGTGCTAAAACTATTGCATCGATTATTTTAATAAATCAGCCCCAATGATTCATAACAACAGTGTCTAATCCCGGATCAGAGGGTTTAGTTCCAATTTTCAATCAGATTGGAGCCTCAAAGTGTTATCCCGACCCATAGCGCTCTCTTTGTCATATATAAAATGTTTATTTGTAAAATTAATTATATGTAGATGAAGTGCAAATTAACATGGAATATGCTTAATGAATAAACAGTTAGTGTACTGCGAGATAAACAATCAACGTTCAAAAAGGTCTAGATAACAGCAGACTTGTTAGGATGGCGTAGCGGACCTGCAGACAGGCTCTTTTCCTCCCTCTCTCTTTTTCCACTCGTTTACTCATCTCTTCCATATACCTTCTTTTCTTTCTCATCTTGTTAACCAGGTAAGGACTGCCCCATAGCAGATTTGCTGCTACAGGGCTGCCCTATTGAGCAGAATCACATACAGTATATACAGTATATGTGATTCTACACTTCCACCTAGGGAGCGCGTGCACGCACCGCCGGCGGGCCGCTTCTGCTGTGATTACTTACAGCAGAAGCTGATCTGTGGGTGCTGGGCACTGGATGTCCACCAGCACCCACCCATCGTAGGGCAGAAACACAGAACAGCGCTCTGTAAACAAGGCAGATCCCTGTTCAGACAGGGGGGAAGAGATATATTTTATGACTTTTTATGAATAAAAATCCATCACTTTCCTGAGTGAAAGCAGTACACATAGTACAGTAAAACACTGGCTAGGCACACAGTTAACCCTTTGATCGCCATAGTTGTTTAACCGCTTCCCAGCCATTGACATGGCTTCCCAGCCGTGTCATTAGGACATTGAGAGTGCATATTTTTAGCACTGATCACTGTTTTAGTGTCACTGGTTACCACAAAATGTCAAAAGTGCCAGTTGGTGTTCGACTGTCCGCCGCAATATCGCAGTCCTGCCTTAAGTCGCTGATCGCCACCCTTACTAGTATAAAAAAATTCACACTATGTTACCAAAAGTATTGGGATGCCTGCCTTTACACGCACATGAACTTTAATGGCATCCCAGTCTTAGTCCATAGGGTTCAATATTGAGTTGGCCCACCCTTTGCAGAACAGCTTCAACTCTTCTAGGAAGGCTGTCCACAAGGTTTAGGAGTGTGTCTATAGGAATGTTTGACCATTCTCCCAGGAGTACATTTGTAAGGTCTGGCACTGATGCTGGACGAGAAGGCCTGGCTCAAAGTCTGCACGCTAATTCATCCTAAATGTGTTCTGTTGAGGTCAGGACTCTGTGCAGGCCAGTCAAGTTCCTCCACCCCAAACTTGCTTATCCATGTCTTTAAGGACCTTGATTTGTGCACTGGTGCGCAGTCATGTTGGAACAGAAGGGGGCCATCCCCAAACTGTTCCCACAAAGTTGGGAGCATGAAATTGTCCAAAATGTCTTGGTATACAGACGCCTTAAGAGTTCCCTGCACTGGAACTAAGGGGACAAGCCCAACTCCTGAAAAACAACCCCACACCATAGTCCTGACCTCAACCTGATAGAACACCTTTGGGATGAATTAGAGCGAAGACTGCGAGCCAGGCCTTCTCGTCCAACATCAGTGCATGACCTCACAAATGCGCTTCTGGAAGAATGGTCAAACATTCCCATAGACACACTCCTAAACCTTGTGGACAGCCTTCCCAGAAGAGTTGAAGCTGTTATAGCTGCAAGGGGTGGGGTTCATGTGCGTGTAAAGGCAGGCGTTCCAATAATTTTGGTAATATAGTGTATACTGGAATTTTTTCTATACTAGTAATGGCGGTGATCAGCGACTTATAGCGGGACTGCGATATTGTGGCGGCCAGTCGAACACTAACTGACACTTTTGACACTTTGTTGGAACCAGTGACACTAATACAGTGATTAGTGCTAAAAATATGCACTGTCACTGTACTAATGTCACTGGTTGGAAAAGGGTTAAACATCATATGCGTGTAAAGGCAGGCGTTCCAATACTTTTGGTAATATAACGTATATACCATAGTTTGTAGACGCTATAACTTTTGCCCAAACCAATCAATTGGTATTGGGGTTTTTTACTAAAAATATGTAGCAGAATGTATATTGACATAAATTGATGAGGAAATTCGATTTTTTACATTTTTTTTATTGGATATGTTTTATAGCAGAAAGAAAAAAAATTTGTTTCGTTGTTTTATTTTCAAAATTGTATGTCTTTTTTTGTTTAGAGCGCAAAAGAATAAAAAACGCAGTGGTGATGAAATACCACCAAAAGAAAGCTCTATTTGTGGGAACAAATTCTATTTTATATTTAATTTGGGTACAGCGTTGCATGACTATGCAATTTTCAGTTAAAGTAAAACAGTGCTGTATCACAAAATATGCCCTGGTTATTAAAGAGGAGGGCCACTAAAAAAATAAATAAATAAATAAATGTCAGCAGCTACAAATACTGCAGCTGCTGACTTTTAATTGGACACTTACCTGTCCCTGGGTCCAGCGATGCGGGGGATCGAAGCCCCGCTCGTCTCCCCCTCCATTCGGCGGCGCCGGCATTGCAACTGTGGGTGCCGGGCTGTGACTTCACAGCCTGGCACCCACTGCGCATGCGCGAGCGGTGCTGAGCGCCGTGATTGGCCGCTCAGTCACCTGGGACCTGTAATGGGTCCCAGATGATTGACAGGAGGGAGGGAGCAGAGCTAAGCCCTTCCTGTGCCGAGACGGAAGTGATGTCACCAGCCCAGGCACTGAAAGAGGCAGACTACAAGGGACCCCCTAGCAACAGGCATTTAGAGGTGAGTAAAAAAAAAAAAATATGCAAATTTTTTTTGTATTTGTTTTTAGGATTTTTCATGTATTTTTTTTGGGTGGAACACCACTTTAAGGGGGTAAATCTTCCAGAGGTCAAGTGGTTAACCTTGTTATCCTTGTACTGATGAATCTGGTGCGCACACTCATATGTTAATAGCGATAGTATAGGCAATTTCTTCTTGAATAGCCATTTATGTCCATTCTGCCCCTTTCAAAAGCTGACTTTGTCTTAGTTGGTACAGTGATATTTTGGATATGATATTGTTTGCAATGAGTTTACCTCTTTTTTGAAGGATACATTGTGATAACTCTTGCATGAACTGCTGCCTAGAATCCACCAATGTCCATTGACTGCTGCTCTTCTATTTCATATATGTTGTATGCTAAAGTATTTATGAGCACATTCTCAGGTACCTTTTCCTCTTTTATATTTTGTACCATTACTGTACTTCTTTTTGTCAAAAATCAATAAATATAATCGAAATTGAAATATATATAGTAGTAAAACCAATATAAACAAACATAAAGAAATTGTCAAAAAAAGGGCAAACCTGAAAGAAGTACGCTGGGAAACTGACCCTTCCTGAGTGTCGATCACCTGGGTTCACCACAGCATTCACTGGTTCATCCCTCTGACCTCAAATCACTGTAGGATACAGTTCTCTACAGTAGAACAGTGTTAAAGAGGAAGTAAAGCCCCTTAAAAAAGAAATAAACCCTGCAAGGCAAAGGCATAATGAGTTAGTATGCATAGCATACTAGCTCATTATGAATTACTTACCTGAGATCGAAGCCCTGGCATCGGCCCTCGTTTGCCTCCTCCGACGCCGCCATCTATCCCGGAGTGACTTCTGGGTATCGCGGCTCCGGCGCTGTGACTGGCCAGAGCAGTGATGACGTCACTCCCGCGCATGCGCGCTGGTGCCGTCACTAACGCCACGCTCAGTGCACCTGCACCCGATGTCTATGGCGCATGCGCTGTAGACATCGGTGCCGCTATTCCTGCAAATATCTCCTAAACCTTTTAGGTCTGGGAGATATTTCTTGCACCTACAGGTAAGCCTTAATCTAGGCTTACCTGTAGGTTAAAGTGGTTGTAATGGGTCTACAATCACTTTAAGTAGTACAGCCAGCAGGGGAGGAAAATATTCAGCCTCCTCTTTACAGGTTTGTGTTTTCCTAAAAGCATTTGATATGTAAAAGGGTATCTTCAATAACCTGTGAACTTAATAAAAGAACAACTTAAAATAAATAGCCATGAATCCACCATAGTTGTATTGTAGAGCGGCACATATATGAGAATCTGAAAGGGCTGCACACCCCAATTACAATCTTTGAAAAGAAAAAAGTGGAAAGTTCCCCATGGGGCTTTTTAGCAGCAAATAGGAGTCAAATCATTTGTAAAAAAATCACAGATTTTTTATTATTTCAAAGCATGGTTGGACACAAAACATATATAAAAAATTTATTAAAATATGAGCTCTGGTATAGACAAGGCAAGACAAATTAGGCTAGGAAAGGTTATACATCAAGAGTGATACATTTCTACACTTAAAATCGTATGGAAATGCCCCAATGCATTTCGACCTCAAAGGTTATGGTCTTCTTCAGGGGGCCTTACATTTCTATAAATACATCAAGAGAACAGATTTCAATATTCTAATTGTCATGTAATTTAATATCCAATACAGTATCATTTCTTATGTCTACATTGTTTCGTGTTTGATTTATGTGCTCACAGTGTATTTACGCTTTCCACCAGGAAGGCTCGCTTAACCAGAGACTTCTTTAAAAACCAAATAATCCTCTCACGTACGATCCCGGACCCACTAAGAGCCTGTCCATGGCTTGGGTTTAAACATGGCCCTTTAAAAAATAAAAAAAAAAACCCTTAAGTGCACTGTGTTTGGGTGCCGGACACAGTGCACTATGGGAAGCACCACGTCTATGCAATCAAGAGATTGCAGAGGAGGCGCTTCATTGGTGGGGTTTGGAGCTGCTTTGTGGCGCAGTCCATCTCACCGAACAGCTTCCGCTCGGCGCCCGTAGTGTATCACTACGGCCGGGTGCTTTGTTCTCAGTGTGAGAACAATGTCACTTCCGGAGGGCTTCAAAAAGATGGCTGCCGCCGTGAGGACTAATCCCCTTGTGTTCAGTGGAGAGGGGAGGCCTCTCCCCTCTCCACTGAACACACGGAGAAAGCCAGGAACTAGCTGCCGCTGAAGGGGACAGAAACAGACGCGGCATGAAGGAGGGCTGTGTTGCTGGGGACACATGTGATTAGGACTCTGCTCTGCTGATGGGGACACAGATGTAAGGAGAACTCTGCTGATGGGGACACAGATGTAAGGAGAACTCTGCTGATGGGGACACGGATGTAAGGAGGGGCTCCGCTGATGGGGACACAGATGTAAGCAGGGGCTCTGCTGATGGAGACACAGATATAAGGAGGTCTCTGCTGATGGGGACACAGATGTAAGGAGGGGCTCTGCTGATGGGGACACAGATGTAAGGAGGGGCTCCGCTGATGGGGACACTGATGTAAGGAGGGACTCCGCTGATGGGGACACAGATGTAAGGAGGGACTCTGCTGATAGGGACACAGATGTGAGGAGGACTCCGCTGCTGGGGACACAGATGTGAGGAGGGCTCCACTGCTGGGGACACCTTATGTAAGGAAGGATGCTGCTGGGGGCACCTGATGTAAGGAGGGACTCTGCTGGGGGCACTTGATGTAAGGAGGGACTCTGATGGGGCACCTTTTGTAAGGAGGGACTCTGCTGGGGGCACCTGATGTAAGGAGGGACTCTGCTGGGGGCACCTTTTGTAAAGAGGGACTCTGCTGGGGGCACCTGATGTAAGGACGGACTCTGCTGGGGGCACCTGATGTAAGGACGGACTCCGCTGGGGCACCTGATGTAAGGACGGACTCCGCTGGGGGCACCTGATGTAAGGACGGACTCCGCTGGGGGCACCTGATGTAAGGACGGACTCCGCTGGGGGCACCTGATGTAAGGACGGACTCTGCTGGGGGCACCTGATGTAAGGACGGACTCCGCTGGGGGGCACCTGATGTAAGGACGGACTCCGCTGGGGGCACCTGATGTAAGGACGGACTCTGCTGGGAGCACCTGATGGCATCTGGTGGCAGGCGACGTGGCAAGTAACACACTGAATCATTTCATTTTATATTATAATGTAATAATAGAAATAATGCGCTTCAATCATCTTGACACCATAACAACCATGGTGCCGGGATGATGGAAGCACTAACACCAGGTGTTTGGAGTACCTTTATCTGCTGATTGTTAAACTTTCTGGAATACACATATTTCCATTGTTAAATATGTAAAAAATACCGCGCTGTAAACCAAATATGTTAGGCAGAAATTTTTTTTTTTCTCCTAGGGGAAGAGTGTTGTGAAGAGAAAAAAACGATTGAAAGTAAAAAACTATAAACTAAGAGCAGCTGCTAGAGGTGGGATACACACATAAATAGATGGAAGAGTTTGTAGCAGTGCTAAAAAATGCTATACTAAATTATACCAGTGATAATTAACAACAGTGCTTCAATATAAACTGTATTGATTACAATATTGCTTTAAAGTTCATTAATTGTGATGAGTTATGAAAAAAGAAAGAAAAACGTGCTTCTATGTATATTGATTGTGCTCAGGATCCATAACCAAAGTGTGAGTAAAGCTTCTTAAAAATTGATTGAATAAATCCTCCACCACAACCACAGTGATAACACCACACAGAATGCACGCTTACCCTAAGGCAAGCTCTGTAAGCCTGCGACCTATACCCGGCCAGGGCCCTTATCCAGGGAAGATTCAGGGAGAACGATGTCCCAGCAAATCTTACGGGAGTGGTCAGCATGCAGCACAAGTCTCCCCAATCACGGGTTCAAACGAGTGGCCAGATTGGATACCATTCAGATGTTCCCCAAAATAAAAAGGTTCACCATAGCGTAATACTGACAAACCATCATTTATTTAAAAAATAGAATAACACTTACAATGTCCAAGAAGTATAAAAGCATAACAGCCGGCCAGATAGTACGAGCACCCGTCCCGCGAACGGCACAATCGAAGACGTCAGCACGTCAGCTCCTCCCGACGCGCATTTCGTCATAAAATGACGTTGTCTGGGGCACGGGCGATGCACTGACATGTCGCGTATATATACATGTTTTAGAACCAGGCCTTGATATGAGTCAGACCAGGAAATCTTCTAGCGCTTCACCAGCAAACCTGGCAAACAACCAGACCCACCATATTGGATGCTGGAAAAACGATCTACCATAGTGAACTAAGGCAGAGAACTAAAAGGCTAATAAAAGTAAAAATAAGAATAATGATAAGAAGAAGGTCACTGACACTGAATGTTTAAAAAAACACATCCCAGTCGTGATCAACTTCTGTGCCAAAATAAATTAAAATTTAAAAATTGACCTACCATCGTCGCCCTAATCAATAGAAAATACACCAGGCAATCAAATGGGTAGAAGACAAGAGAAAAAGATTGGACCTAATAAAATTGGTAATTAATTATTAGTTGATAGTACCACATTATACCCAAGCATTATCAGATGGTTAGGTACTTAAAATTAATTTTAATAAAAATAAAAATACAAATGAATATATATATATATATATATATATATATATATATATATATATATATATATATTATATATATATATATATATATATATATATATATATATAACTAATTACAGGGTCTGTATGAAACAGACCCTGCAAATTGAATTTATCAGTATTTAGCATTCCCACCGCTCCTTCACCGCTCCGAAGATGCTGCTTGCAGGACTTTTTTTCCTGTCTTGCTAGCGCACCGCTCCAGTGTGAAAGCCCTCGGAGCTTTCACACTGGAGAGACAGCAGCAGCTTTTTCGGGTCGGTTTGCAGGCGCTATTATTAGTGCAATAGCGCCTGCAAACTGCCCCAGTGTGAAAGAGGCCTAATAAACCTCTGAGGGCTTCAAAGAACAGCTGTAGTTATACTGACATTAAATTACACACAGGTGGACTCTATTTACTAATTAGGTGACTTCTGAAGACAATTGGTTCTACTAGATTTTAGTTAGGGGTATCAGAGTAAGGGGGCTGAATATAAATACACTTTTCAAATTTTTTTTGGAAAAAAAAGTTTGAAAACCATTTATCATTTTCCTTCCACTTCACAATTATGTGCCACTTTGTGTTGGTCTATCACATAAAATACATTTTACGTTTTTTGTTGTAACATGACAAAATGTGGAAAATGTCAAGGGGTATGAATACTTTTTCAAGGCACTGTACAATGATTAGCTTTTATTTACTCACGCAAAACCTTTATTCTAAAAGGAAAAAACAGTTTGCTGTAAATTAATATTAATAAGTGTGATCTGGAGTTTGACTTTAGTTTGTTAGTGTAAATAGTGTTTAAATCTGCTAGAACATTTAACAACCCCCCCCCCCCCCCCCCCAGACTGACAATGCTGCTGTCTGTTGTGCCACCTTTTCTCATTCCTCCAGAGTTGTGTCTCACTAATATAGGAGGTGTATTACTGGCCGGATCTCCAGGTGAAAACAGAGTGGAAAAGGGCAAAGAAAGTAAAACGAAGTAAAACGAAGTAAAACAAATGCAGCCCCACATCTAATGATAGGTGATTGGTAAGCTGCAATATATCTAAAATTTTAGTTGGGGGTTTAATACTGCGTTAATGAACAAATGAACAAGCAAAAGTGGCAGTTAGGGGGTTGAGAAAATTGATTTAACACTGAGAGAGGTACTTACAATGGTATGCTTTTAAAACCATAATCTCAAAAAAGCAAAAAAATAAAAAATAAAAGAGGAAACTGACTGGATCAACAGGTGAAAAAAAGGGAAAAGCCTAAAAAACGGTAAATGAATGCAGCCACCACAACTAAGGATTGGTAAAGCCCCATACACACTATCAGATTTTCTGCTGATTTTTGTCTTCAGAATTACCAAAACCATGTAGTGCGAAGGCCTGCCTGATTGCATACAAATTGAAACTCCTAAGGTTTGACCTCATATTGTATGGTTTTGGTAAATCTGGAAGGAAAAAATCAGCAGAAAATCTGATAGTGTGTATGGGGCTTAAGTTACAATATATTAATTTTTTATTTGGTTTTAGATTTAGCTTTATAACTAATAGCATGTTCTGTAACAGCAACACCTTTGTTTAATAAACATTATGACTGGAGATTCGATGTGATGTGACCTTTAAGTCTTTAATCATTAATTTTGTTCACAGTCTTGTATTGATTACACAGATATAAAGTGTAACACTTTATGAAAGCCATTGCAAAAATCCAGCTAGCTTTGCTTCCTACTGGAATCAATAAATATACATTTCCAGTCCAGGTTTTTAGAGGTACAGTATGTTGCCACTAATTGGTGAGATAATTCAACATATTTCTTTTAACAAGTATTTAAAGTGATATTAAAGGCAGTTAAAAATAAATAAATAACATGTCATACTTACCTGCTCTGTGCAGTGGTTTTGCACAGAACAGTTCCGATCCTCCTCTTCTCAGGTCCCCCACCGGCGTTCCTGGCTCCTCCCTCCTGCCGAGTGCCCCCAGAGCAAGCAGCTTGCTATAGGGTCACCCCTGAGCAGCTGCTCTGCATGTCCATTCACACACAGAGCAGCAGCTTGCACCCCCCCTCTCTTCTCATTGGCCTACTGGCTCCTACTTGGCCTACAGACCAATGGCTCCTGCTGCTGTCTCAGCCAATGAGGAGAAGAATGCATGAAGGTAAAAAAACGTTGACCCTTTAGAACCACTTTAAGATTATCCATGATAAGATACTGCCAAAAAACTATTCCAAATTCCTTTTAATTCCACATCTACGAGGTCAGCAGGAAAGGCATTTTCATATCTAAATTGTTGCTGCTGTGAATTTATTTGTCTCCTTTCCTTACCTAAACCTTGGCCTTGGCCAACCAAGCAGGCTCAGACAATTAAGCAGGCTCAGATTGTATTATATGTAATTGCTCTCAGGCTTTATTAGGAACTACTAAGTTCTTAAAGCGGAGTTCCACCCAATTTTGAGAGGTGGTATTAAACAAAAGACCACCTCTCCACCCCTCGTTTTTGGATATTTAATTTTTTTTTTTACTTTCTATCATACCTTTTTTTGGAAGTACTAAGAGTACTTCTAATCCAGTTACATCCTCTTCTGCGGCGAGCACCCCACTGTCTTCTGGGACATGTGTGTGTCCCAGAAGACAAGCCGGCCATTCACAAAGCGCCGCAGTCGGAAACCGGCAGTAAAGCCGCAAGGCTCCACTGCCGATTTCCCTTAGTTGTAATGGCGGCGCCTGCACCCGATCCCATGGAAGAATCGGCCTCGGGGGGGCGACATCGCGGGCTCCCTGGACAGGTAAATGTCCTTATTAAAAGTCAGCAGCTACAGTGTTTGCCGCTGCTGACTTTAAAAAAAAAAAATTTTGTCTGGAACACCGCTTTAAAGCAATTTTGTTCTGCTTTAATGGGGCGTACACACGGTCGGACTTTTCAGCTACAAAAGTCTGACAGCCTGTCCGACAGACTTTCAACAGACTTTTGGCGGACTTTCGACGGACTTGCAGCGGACTTTCTAACGAACAGACTTGCCTACACACGATCACACAAAAGTC
This sequence comes from Lithobates septentrionalis, assembly GCA_037952835.1. Taxonomy (NCBI): domain Eukaryota; kingdom Metazoa; phylum Chordata; class Amphibia; order Anura; family Ranidae; genus Lithobates; species Lithobates septentrionalis. The sequence continues at coordinate 267,004 of JBBDGP010001701.1, forward strand.
CGTCGAATTCTTACGTGATGACGTACACCGGACTAAAATAAGGAAGTTCATAGCCAGTAGCCAATAGCTGCCCTAGCGTGGGTTTTTGTCCGTCGGACTAGCATACAGACGAGCGGATTTTTCGACCGGACTCGAGTTTGATGGAAAGATTTGAAGCATGTTTCAAATCTAAAGTCCGTCGGATTTGAGGCTGAAAAAGTCCGTTGAAAGTCCGGAGAAGCCCACACACGATCGGATTTCCAGCCAGCTTTAGTCCGTCAGCGTCCGTTGGACTTTTGTAGACGAAAAGTCCGACCGCGTGTATGCCCCATAAGTGTTAGGAAACAAAATTAACTATCTTCAAATCCCCTCTAGATCATCACTTCAAAGAAATAGTATGATAAAGCCTCCCCACATCCTCACTTGACATTGCTTCGTGTTTGAGCAACCAATTGCCAGGCTCAAAAGTTTCATAATGGAAGAAACGGGGGAAAGAGGAGATGTGTCTATGCAAATATCAGCTTTTGGAAGTCTTTATTCAATTTCAGTAGATGAGTGGGGAAAGAGAGAACATACTGATTATGACTGATAGAACAGACACATATGAGACAATAAAGCATATTCAAGGCAAGGGGTGGAGGGAATTACACAGGCAATGTCTGACCTCTGCTGTACAGGGACTGCGAGAGGCTGATACTAGATCAAACTCAGGCACTTAAGCCCCACACACACTATTAGATTTTCTGCAGATTTTTGTCTTCAGATTTACCAAAAGCATATAATATGAGGTCAAACCTTAAGAGTTTCAATTTGTATTCAGTCAGGCAGGCCCTCGCACTACGTGGTTTTGGTAAATCTGAAGACAAAAATCTGCAGAAAATCTAATAGTGTGTATGGGGTCTTACACTGAGTGCGTAAAAAAAAAAAAAAAAAAAAGATCACATTGAAGAATACAGATCTGCATTCATTTATATCTGCCTGGAGTTCAGCTTTAAATAGTTTTTGTATATATATGAGCATTTACATTAGAATGATGCTCAAGTGTTCTGTGTTCTATTTTGAATTGTTAGTTTGTTACTTTTCTGCATTAAAATAAAAAAAGCATTAAGAAGCATACTAGAATTGAAAGAAATGTATCTACTCTTGGATTGTTTATTTATTATACCAACATTATGTATCTTTATGTGGCTTTGGTGATATCTAATGTTGTAAAGTGCTGCGTAAACTGTCGGCGCTATATAAATCCTATATAATAATAAAAAATAATAATATTTTAGTAATAATTTTCTTTTTGGGTCCAAGTATGGTAAATGTTTATTTATTTTTTTATTTGGATCTTTGGATTTTAAAAAAAGTTTTAAACGGAGTTCCGCCCACATATTTTTAATTTTTTTCAAAGTCAACTGTTTTTATTTAATTCATCTCAGGTAGTAATCACTATTTTTAGTAAAACCGCCACTGTTTTTCTTATTATTTTAATAAAACAAACCTTTGTTTTGACTTTGTTGCACGCTTCCATCTTGCTTGTGGGCATGTGAACCCCACTAGGATACTTTTCCAGGATATGGTGCTGCTGGCTACCCAGCATGCACCTCCTGATCTCGCACATGCGCATTAAACACAGGTCGCAGTGCATAATACATCTCTGGTTGCCATCACAATCACATTTAAATCTCGCGATGCTGAGAGGCGGCGATGCCCACTGACTCCTGGGAATCATGACACACATCTCCCAGGAACCAGTGTGCCGCAGGAAACTACGGAGGGGAGAAACAGGAAGAGAGAGAGAAAGCCAGTCTTGGAAACAGGGTAAACAAAGAGAAAAAAATGTCCAATGCAGTCATTACGGTCAGTTTAGAAGCTAATGATGAGAAGATTAAAAAGTGGGTGGAACTTTCGCTTTAAGAAATAATTTTTCCAGAGGATCTAGAGATGCTATTCTAGGTAAGTAGGTGCCTGTAAAGCTGCAAGTAAGTGCCAGCACCAGGGGCGGACTGACCATTAAGCCACTCGGGCACTGCCCGAGGGCCCTGGGCCACTAGGGGGCCCCATTAGGGTTGCCAGCCTCAGTAAAACCAGGGACAGTATGTATAAATGTGTGTTTTTTTTTACATCTGTCTGTATACTGTGTGTACATGTATGTGTATACTGTGTGATTGTATACTGTGTGATTGTATACTGTGTGTGTGTATACTGTGTGGCCCCATAATCTCTGATTGCCTGGGGGCCCCATAATCTCCTATTGCCCAGGGGCCCCATGAGTTATCAGTCCGCCCCTGGCCAGCACCATATGGTTCTTACTATACAGATTTGCAAAGTTGCATTTAAATATATTTAAAGTGTTTTTAAGCCCTCACGTGTACCCTGTGAAAGGATTAGCATTAGGTGATACACAGAGATTAAAAAAATCATCTTACATAAGTTGCATCTGTGTATCTGCAGCCATTTTTTCTGTAGATCATTCTGAAAACATAAACAGGAAAGGATTTCTCCTTAGTTCTAGGTGCAGGGGGCGGGTATCTAAAGTCTTTACACAGCCAGCAGCTCTGGGCCCTGATTGGAGGGAAGGCACCATTTCACACAATACAGAGAACAAGCACAGCTGTAAATATGAATCACAGGCTGAGTGCTGCAGCTCCCTCCCTATCACCATTTTAATTCTTGGTGTCGGGAAAAGTTGCCAGATTTGAGTAATGCTGATAATGGAGGAACCAGGCAGCTGGAAGAAATGACACTCAGTGCTTTGGCAAAAAACAAGTACACAGTGTAGAAGGATGAGTTTCTTCATATTTCAACCACTTTCATATTTCATATTACAAAAACTTTTTTGCAAAGCAGATTTATAATTACTCTGTTATTGTAGAGCAAATTAATGTTAATGTTTGTTGACCTGGTCATTTAAATGATAATGCTCATACTGGTCACTAGTTGTAGTCAAATGTATGAAGTTTATAAAATAACCATATGGATGAGAAAAAGACACTATAAAGACCTGCAAGTACATTTTAAATCCCACACATTGTTCTGGTGCTCCCAATGAGCCCTGGTATTAGGTGAGCTATCCTCCAACTGTAGTCCATCTCTGCTGGGTCAAAGTATTTTTCTGTTTAATAAACCGATACTAGGACCCCAGCTGCCCATAGAATCTGTGGTATGGGATTGTTAAATAAGTAATTCAAACAAAAATGTACCCAAAACCATTATATTTCCAGATGAAATGTTCACAATAAAATATATTTGATCACCAAACAAATTAAAAATGATGAGGGTATTTTAAAGAAATGGACTCTTTTGTAACCCTGGCTTTCACATTTTTTTATCTGAAAACGAGTAGTTTAAAAGGCTTTAATGATTTAAAATTAATTCAAACTTCACTAAAAACGAATGTAGGCGAGCGTTAGATTCTCTAAGAGCTAGAGCAGGAAAAGTTAGAGAGGGTAAAAATACTTAGGTTTCAGAATCTAGAAAATCTAGAATGTTAGAAGAATTTTACGGTTGTTGCTGAAGCAGATGTCCTCAAATAGAGATTTCCCTTTTACTCCTGTAACCAAGTAAAGGTATATCCTTATTTTCTGCCCCTAGTGACAATGGTTACCAGGACTAAAAGTGTAAGTGAGTGAGTCTCCCTAGTGGAGACAAAGAGAGCAAGAAGACAGAGGTTAAAATCCTTCCTCACTCTATCCAAAACTAGAAAATCCATTATACAGTGCCTTGCAAAAGTATTCGGCCCCCTTGAACTTTTCAACCTTTTGCCACATTTCAGGCTTCAAACATAAAGATATAAAATTTTTATTTTTTGTGAAGAATCACCAACAAGTGGGACACAATTGTGAAGTGGAACGAAATCTATTGGATATTTTAAACTTTTTTAGCAAATAAAAAACTGAAAAGTGGTGCGTGCAAAATTATTCGGCCCCTTTACTTTCAGTGCAGCAAACTCACTCCAGAAGTTCAGCGAGGATCTCTGAATGATCCAATGTTGTCCTAAATGACTGATGGTGATAAATAGAATCCACCTGTGTGTAATCAAGTCTCTGTATAAATGCACCTGCTCTGTGATAGTCTCAGGGTTCTGTTGAAAGCGCAGAGAGCATCATGGAGACCAAGGAACACACCAGGCAGGTCCGTAATACTGTTGTGGAGAAGTTTAAAGCCGGATTTGGATACAAAAAGATTTCCCAAGCTTTAAACATCCCAAGGAGCACTGTGCAAGCGATCATTTTGAAATGGAAGGAGTATCAGACCACTGCAAATCTACCAAGACCTGGCTGTCCCTCTAAACTTTCAGCTCAGACAAGGAGAAGACTGATCAGAGATGCAGCCAAGAGGCCCATGATCACTCTGGATGAACTGCAGAGAACTACAGCTGAGGTGGGAGAGTCTGTCCATAGGACAACAATCAGTCGTACACTGCACAAATCTGGCCTTCATGGAAGAGTGGCAAGAAGAAAGCCATTTCTCAAAGATATCCATAAAAAGTCTTGTCTAAAGTTTGCCACAAGCCACCTGGGAGACACACCAAACATGTGGAAGAAGGTGCTCTGGTCCGATGAAACCAAAATCGAACTTTTTGGCCACAATGCAAAACGATATGTTTGGCGAAAAAGCAACACAGCTCATCACCCTCAACACACCATCCCCACTGTCAAACATGGTGGTGGCAGCATCATGGTTTGGGCCTGCTTTTCTTCAGCAGGGACAGGGAAGATGGTTAAAATTGAGGGGAAGATGGATGCAGCCAAATACAGGACCATTCTGGATGAAAACCTGTTGGAGTCTGCAAAAGACCTGAAACTGGGACGGAGATTTATCTTCCAACAAGACAATGATCCCAAACATACAGGAAAATCTACAAAGGAATGGTTCACAAATAAACGTATCCAGGTGTTAGAATGGCCAAGTCAAAGTCCAGACCTGAATCCAATCGAGAATCTGTGGAAAGAGCTGAAAACTGCTGTTCACAAACGCTCTCCATCCAACCTCACTGAGCTCGAGCTGTTTTGCAAGGAAGAATGGGCAAGAATTTCAGTCTCTCGATGTGCAAAACTGATAGAGACATACCCCAAGCGACTTGCAGCTGTAATCGCAGCAAAAGGTGGCTCTACAAAGTATTAACGCAAGGGGGCCGAATAATTTTGCACGCCCCACTTTTCATTTTTATTAGTTAAAAAAGTTTCAAGAATCCAATAGATTTCGTTCCACTTCACAATTGTGTCCCACTTGTTGGTGATTCTTCACAAAAAATTAAAATTTTATATCTTTATGTTTGAAGCCTGAAATGTGGCAAAAGATTGAAAAGTTCAAGGGGGCCGAATACTTTTGCAAGGCACTGTAGCTGGAGTAATGCTTTTATTCAAACTGCACCTATAATTAAATATTCTAGAATTAAACAACAGATTATGATGCAAACTGGTAACAAACTATGTTGTGATACAGGAGGGCTTGATCTGATCTCCCTGATTGATTTTTTAGTTAATTATATTATGAAGGAATGTAACATAAGGAACTGGTACATGCAAAGGTGGACTGAAACACCTAACATTTCTAGGTGGACACAGTCAGATCTCACTGTTGCAGACATCAAGAATGACTAGCTTGCAGTGGTGAAGTTTTAGGATGGGGGGGTGCTAGACCCCAACCTTCCTTTTTGACCCCTCCCACTTGGCGAAAATGGGCGTGGTTTTAGCAAAATGGTGGGCGTGGCTCTAAGGGGGTGTGGTTAGCATCTGAGATGAACAAGGTATGGAGGGAGAGGGAGGAACAGCAGGCCCAGATCCTACACAACAATAGAATATGTGTATTCTAGAAAGTTTAACAATCAGCAGATAAAGATACCCCAAACACCTGGTGTTAGCACTTCAATCATCCTGGCACCATGGTTGTTATGGTGTCAGGATGATTGAAGCGCATTATTTCTATTATTACATTGTAATATAAAATGAAATCATTCAACTCACCATATTGCAGAATCAGTGGGAGCCCTGAGCGTGTCACCTGCCACGTCGCCTGCCACCAGATGCCATCAGGTATCCCCAGCAGAGTCCGTCCTTACATAAGGTGCCCCCAGCGGAGTCCGTCCTTACATCAGGTGTCCCCAGCACAGTCCCTCCTTACATCAGGTGCCCCCAGCAGAGTCCTTCTGTACATCAGGTGCCCCTAGCAGAGTCCCTCCTTACATCAGGTGCCCCCAGCAGAGTCCCTCCATACATCAGGTGCCCCCAGCAGAGTCCCTCCTTACATCAGGTGCCCCCAGGAGAGTCCCTCCTTACATCAGGTGCCCCCAGCAGCGTCCCTCCTTACATCAGGTGCCCCCAGCAGAGTCCCTCCATACATCAGGTGCCCGCAGGAAAGTCCCTCCTTACATCAGGTGCCCCCAGCAGAGTCGCTCCATACATCAGGTGCCCCCAGCAGAGTCCCTCCATACATCAGGTGCCCCCAAGAGAGTCCCTCCTTACATCAGGTGCTCCCAGCGCAGTCCCTCCTTACATCTATGTCCCCATCAGCGGAGTCCCTCCTTTCATCTGTGTCCCCATCAACAGAGCAGCAGGGTCCTCCTCACATCAGTGTCCCCGACAGCACAGCCCTCCTTCATGCCTCGTCTGTCTCTCCCCTTCAGAGGCAGCTAGCTCCTGGCTTTCTCCATGTGTTCAGTGGAGAGAGGAGGGGCCTCCCCTCTCCACTGAACACAAGGGGATTAGTCCTCACGGCGGCCAACTTTTTGAAGCCCGCCGGAAGTGACTTTTTCTCACACTGAGAACAAAGCACCCGGCCATAGTGATATACTACGGGCGCCAGGGGGAAGCTGTTCGGCGCAATGGATTGCGCCGCAAAGCAGCTCCAAACTTCGCCAATAAAGCGCCGCATCTGCAATCTAGCGCTTCCCATAGTGCACTGTGTTCGGCGCCCGAACAGTTAAGTGCACTTAAGGATTTTTTTTCTTCTTTTTTTTTAAAGGGGGGTGGGGGTTGGGCCCTATGGACGGGCTGCCACTGCTAGCTTGACTCATCAAGTTCCACATATGAGTAAAATAGTACATTTTGGTGAACCATACTTTAGTTAGTTTTACAAGACAATTTCAGCTTAAACCCAGGACCATCTTTAATATTTATTGGACCCTGGCCTAAAAAATTTTTTGGGCCCCCCCCTCCATGCAGTTTCGCTATCCACCTGCTTTGAGACATACAATAAAAACCAGATGGTTTCAAAATCAGTTTACTGAATCAGATCAGACAGCGATTGTGATTGGTTGCCAGAGGTTACAGTGTATCATTACCACTCACTGACTGCTTGTTAGAGGTTACAGCACATAATTTCTGCTTGTTGGTTGCTAGAGATTACTGTACATCAATACTGCTCACTGATTTGTTGCTATAGGTTACTGCACATCATTACTGCTTACTGATTGGTTTCTAGAGGTTACAGCACATCATCTCCTCTCTGACTGGGGAGGTGAGGGGGCCAATTAATAGACAAAAAACTCCTAGGGATCCTAGGACTCTTGGGCTCAGTGGCAGTGCTGGGGGGAGGGTGTGATCAATGGCAATGCTGATTTTTTTTATACTGACTACCAATATAAAGAGGAGTTTCAACACTGGCCACCAATGTAATAGGGTGTCACGGACAAATACTCACCGAGGCCGAGATGCCGAGAGCGGCTCGCCCTTACGACCACGCGCACCCAGACCCCCGAAATGGGTACAGGAGGCTGAGGGCACGTGGAGGCACGGGCTTCCAGAAGGGTAGTAGGTTCAGAAGCTGGAAGCGGGTGTCCTGGGATCCGCAGGGAGCAGGGCTGAAAACACAAGCAGAGGTTAGGGAACAAGCAGGTAATAATCAGGGTATCACAAGATCCAGCAGCGCGGTGGTTAAGCAGGCCAGGGTTCGGTGCACAGATCCGGCAGGTATAATCAAGATAGTCCAGCAGAGTAGTAGTTAAACAGGCCAGGGGTTTGGTACACAGATCAGGCAGGTTATTGGTAGGATTGTCCAGCAGAGTAGTGGTTAAACAGGCCAGGGTTCGGTACACAGATCAGGCAAAAGTACAAGGGACAATCCGGGAGAGTAGTGGTTAACAGTCCAGCAGAGGTTCGGTACACAGATCAGGCAAAAGTACAAGGGGCAATCCGGGAGAGTAGTGGTTAACAGTCCAGCAGAGGTTCGGTACACAGATCAGGCAAAAGTACAAGGTAACACAGGCTCAGGGAACAGGGAGAGCTGACGACAAACCAGCAACCCGACTGGGCGCTGGAGCCGTCAGATATAGCCCCCCTGCCCGGCGAGCGCGTCAGTGTGACACGCTACCGGGCACCCGCACGGGCTACGGCGCGCACACGGGGACCGCCGTGCACCCGCGCGCGCCGCACCATCAGGCCGCGGACGGGTGTGCGGCGAAGCGCTCATCCCGTGCGCATGCGCACCGGAGCCCGGCGAGCGGAGACGCTCCATGGCTCCTGACAATGCCCCCCTCCTAAGGGCGGACACTGGACGCCAAGGCTGGCCATCAGTTCCGGATGATCTTGATGAAACATTCGAATTAACTGTGGAGCGTGCAGATTCCTGGCGGGCTCCCAGGAATTATCTTCGGGGGGGGTACCCCTTCCATTGAATCAGGTACTGTAACTGTCTGCCCCTCTTTCTGCAACCAAGAATGGATTCCACTTCGAATTCATTCTCGCCATCGATTCTGACTGGCGGAGGAGGGGGTTCTCTTCTTCCCGGAAAAGGGCTGGGCACCACAGGCTTCAATAGTGACACATGGAAAACGGGGTGAATCCGGTATGTCTTGGGAAGTGTCAACTCCACAGCCACAGGGTTGATAATCCTCCTGACTTGAAAAGGCCCAATGAATTTAGGCCCGAGCTTTCGAGATGGCAGCGGTAATCTCAGATTAACGGTGGACAGCCAGACCTCGTCTCCTACGTCAAATTTTGGGTTTGCCTTTCTGCCCCGGTCGTACTGTTTCTTGTAGTCCTCCTGGGTTTTGCGTAGTGTGTCTTGTATTTTCTGAAAGTTGCATTGTAACGAAATTATCCTATCCTGGACTGCAGGAACTGCCGTTTCGGGGATGTTGTTAGCGAAGGATGTGGGATGGAACCCGCAATTGGTCCAGAAAGGAGTCTGGTTGGTGGAGGCATGGATAGAGTTATTGTACGCAAATTCAGCGTAGGAGAGGAGGCTCGCCCAATCATCCTGAGAACCCGAGCAGAAGCAGCGGAGGTATTGCTCTAGCGTCTGATTGGTCCTCTCTGTCTGGCCATTGCTTTGGGGATGATAAGCTGAAGAAAGACAAATGTTGATACCCAAAGCCTTGCATAGTTCCCTCCAGAATTTGGACGTGAACTGGACGCCTCTGTCCGACACGATGCTCCTTGGTATCCCATGGAGCCTAACAACCTCCTTTAGAAAGATGTTGGCCGTTTTGGAAAGGCGGTCGACAACAACAAGGATGGTGGAGAAACTCTCTGAGCTGGGTAGGTCAACGATGAAGTCCATGGACACATCAGCCCATGGTCGTTCCGGAATGGGCAAAGGTCTGAGCAGACCCCAGGATTTGGTGTTTTGGCCCTTGTTTCTCTGGCACAGGGAACAGGACGCCACATATTCTTTACAATCCCTTCTCCATCCTGGCCACCAAAAAGAACGAGAAAGGAGTTCAGCCGTCTTCTTATTCCCAAAATGTCCTGCCATCTTGTGATCATGACACATCTGAAGGGCTAAGGGCCGAGTCACTTGTGGTACAAATATTTTTCCTTTAATCCAGAAAAGATCTTCGTATCTTCTCAGGGAATGCACAGCTGGTTCTGTACATGCGCCTGATGAAGATTTGATGGAGGATATTAAGTCTGCTTGAGTTAGTCTGAGGAAATTTTGAGGAGAGAGGATCGTGCTGGGTGTTGGTATTTGGGAATCTGTGGAAAACATCCGTGAAAGGGCATCAGCCTTCCCGTTCTTTGCCCCAGGTCTGTATGCTATATGGAAATTAAAGCGAGAGAAGAAAAGGGCCCAACGGGCTTGGCGGGGTTTTAAGCGTCTTGCTGTTCTGAGGTACTCGAGATTCTTGTGATCCGTAAAGATCATCACCGGATGAACTGCCCCCTCCAGCAGATACCTCCATTCCTCCAAAGCAAACTTTATAGCCAACAGCTCTCTGTCACCCACATCGTAATTGAGTTCCGGTGGGCTGAGTTTCCGAGAAGCGAAAGCTACTGGGTGTAGAATGGCCTTTGGTCCCTGTCTTTGGGAAAGAATTGCTCCGGTTGCGATTTCCGATGCGTCTACCTCCAGTACGAAGGGTTGAGTCGGGTCAGGATGGCAGAGGATTGGAGCGGAACTGAATAGTTCTTTTAACTTAAGGAAAGCCTCTTGAGCAGCTGCGGACCACTGAAAAGAATGATGCTGCCGAGTTAATTGGGTAATAGGTGCCACAATGGCCGAGAATCCCACGATAAATTTCCGATAGAAATTGGCGAATCCTATAAACCCCTGTACTCCTTTTTATTAGATGGAGCTGGCCACTCCTGAATTGCCTGAATCTTCTGGGGGTCCATTGCAACCCCATTGGTAGAGAGTATGAATCCCAAGAATTGTATGGTTGATCTCTCAAACTCACACTTTTCGGCTTTCAGGTATAGCTTGTGTTGTAGAAGAATAGCAAGAACCATTTTAACGTGCCTCCTGTGCATCTCTAGCGTAGGGGAGAAGATAAGGATATCGTCCAGATATACCACAAGGAAGTCATCTAGATATTGTCGAAATATATCATTCACTAGATGTTGGAAGGTGGCTGGAGCGTTGCAGAGACCGAATGGCATCACTAAATACTCGAAGTGACCGAATCTGGATCTAAAGGCCGTCTTCCATTCGTCTCCCGCCCTGATCCTGACGAGATTGTAGGCCCCTCGGAGGTCGAGTTTAGAGAACACCTTGGCTGATCGGAACCTCTGGAATAACTCAGGAATGAGCGGTAACGGGTACCGGTTCTTAATTGTGATGTTGTTAAGTTGTCGATAGTCTACGCAGGGTCTTAGGGTACCATCTTTTTTTCCCAACGAAAAAGATACCCGCTCGGGCGGGTGAGGATGAAGGGCGGATGAAACCTTTCTCAAGATTTTCGTCTATGTACTGCTTCAGAGCCTCCAGCTCGGTTTCAGAAAGGGGAAATATCCGGCCAAATGGAATCTCGGATCCAGGAAGAAGGTCAATTGGACAGTCGTAGGCCCTGTGAGGTGGTAGGCGGTCAGCCATTTGTTTACTGAAAACCTCTTGAAACTCGAGGTACTCGGAGGGGACGTGTTGGAGATTGCCTGGTGGTACCGCCATTGTGGCGCAAACTTTGGAATCCGGGAGCAGGCAGTGCTGAGAGCAATACTGAGAAGAGAAGGATACTGACTTGGTGCTCCATTTGATTAGTGGATCGTGAGCTTGTAACCATGGTAGGCCAAGTATGATGGGAAAGATTGGTGAACGAATTAGGTCAAGCCGTAAGAACTCCCGGTGGCCGGAGTCTGTGACTACTGAAATAGGTTGGGTCTCCTGGGTGATGGGACCAGAGCAAGGAAGGGATCCGTCGGCCAAATGTATTTGTAGATCCTGCTCTTTGGTTTGTAGAGGGATCTTCAATTTGTGTGCCAAGGTGGAATCTATGAAACAACTGCAGGCCCCGGTATCAACGATGGCCTGCAGGCGAGTCTCCCTTTCCGGAAGCTGTAGAGAAACAAACAACATCACATAAGCCTTGGGAATGTTATTGTTTGGAAAGTTCAATACGTTTGACTGAGGGAACTTACTAGGCCTGATCGGACAGCTGCGTAGGAAGTGTCCGGTTCCTCCGCAATAGAGGCAAAGGTTAGACTGCCGCCTGCGCTGCTTCTCTTCGGAGGTTAACGGACCTCGGACCAAGCCGAGCTGCATTGGTTCGACCTCAGGGACCGATGCAGTGGTAACTGAAGATGAAGTTGAGGGTACCGTGGAGTGAGGTCTTGGCGACGCCCAGGCAGGGCGAGGCAGCTGAAACCGTTCTGAGCGCCGCTCCCGAAGACGCCGATCGAGCTTTGTAGCTGCTTGAATGAGTTCCTCTAGGGAAGCAGGGGTCTCCATCCTAGCTAACTCATCTTTGAGTAATTCAGACAAGCCTTGACGGTATTGATAACGTAGGGCCGGCTCATTCCAGTTTGTGTCGGCCGTCCACTTACGGAATTCCACTGTATAGTCCTCAATAGGTCTTCTTCCTTGGGACAAATGGTGCAAGATAGCTTCGGCTGTGGCCATGCGTTGCGGATCATCGTAGAGCTGGGTCATGCTCTCAAAGAAGGCCTCGATAGTGTTCAGGGCAGGACTGCTCTGTTCCATCAGGCTGTGGGCCCAAGCCTGGGGTTCTTCTGATAGCAGGGAAATCACAAACCCGACCTTGACGATTTCTGAGGAGAAGGTTCTCGGCTGTAGAGCGAAGTAGAGGGAACATGCGTTTTTAAAAGCCCTAAACTTCTTGCGGTCTCCCGAGAACCGTTCAGGTGTAGGGACCCTGGGCTCAGGAAGAGCCATGACCACAGTGGGGTTGGCCGGAGCTTGGGGAAGTGAACCCCCACTGCTGGGTGCAGGAGCTGCGGCTGCGGAAGGTAGTAACCCGGTGATCTGCTGCAGACGGTTATCAATTTGTGTATAACCTTCTTGTAACTTCTGTACGGAGTCCGCGAGGGTAGATACTTGTTGGCACAGGATCTCCAGAGGAGAGCGCGCTCTGTCGGCCTCAGACATCTGGCTGGTTTGTACTGTCACGGACAAATACTCACCGAGGCCGAGATGCCGAGAGCGGCTCGCCCTTACGACCACGCGCACCCAGACCCCCGAAATGGGTACAGGAGGCTGAGGGCACGCGGAGGCACGGGCTTCCAGAAGGGTAGTAGGTTCAGAAGCTGGAAGCGGGTGTCCTGGGATCCGCAGGGAGCAGGGCTGAAAACACAAGCAGAGGTTAGGGAACAAGCAGGTAATAATCAGGGTATCACAAGATCCAGCAGCGCGGTGGTTAAGCAGGCCAGGGTTCGGTGCACAGATCCGGCAGGTATAATCAAGATAGTCCAGCAGAGTAGTAGTTAAACAAGCCAGGGGTTTGGTACACAGATCAGGCAGGTTATTGGTAGGATTGTCCAGCAGAGTAGTGGTTAAACAGGCCAGGGTTCGGTACACAGATCAGGCAAAAGTACAAGGGACAATCCGGGAGAGTAGTGGTTAACGGTCCAGCAGAGGTTCGGTACACAGATCAGGCAAAAGTACAAGGGGCAATCCGGGAGAGTAGTGGTTAACAGTCCAGCAGAGGTTCGGTACACAGATCAGGCAAAAGTACAAGTTAACACAGGCTCAGGGAACAGGGAGAGCTGACGACAAACCAGCAACCCGACTGGGCGCTGGAGCCGTCAGATATAGCCCCCCTGCCCGGCGAGCGCGTCAGTGTGACGCGCTACCGGGCACCCGCACGGGCTACGGCGCGCACACGGGGACCGCCGTGCACCCGCGCGCGCCGCACCATCAGGCCGCGGACGGGTGTGCGGCGAAGAGCTCGTCCCGTGCGCATGCGCACCGGAGCCCGGCGAGCGGAGACGCTCCCTGGCTCCTGACATAGGGGTTTACACTGACCACTAATGTAATAGAAGCATTCACAGTAACTACCAATGTAAGGAGGGATTTACACTGACCACCAATGTAGTGGGGGACATTTACACTGGCCACTAGTGTCAATAAAAGGATTCTACACCAAGCACCAATGTAAAAATCACTTTCCTGACACCACAGAAACGTGCTGCCCTTTAGCAGATACACAGCAGTGCCATTAATTGTTAATGACACCCTCACGCATCTGCTGACATGTGCCTTGACACCGTGTGATTTTGGAAAAGGGTTTGGGAGTTTCTTCTGCATTTGGAGCACATAGAGTAGCCCATTCATATGAATGGGCTGCCCTACACATGACCTACATCTTTATCCACTCTGTCAGTACATCTTTGCATCCTTAAACCCCTGCTAACCTCTGCACCCCAAACCTCCCCCATCCTCTCCACTCCAATCCCCCTCCCCTTTAACTCTACCTGTCTCCTCTGCTCATCTTTGCACCCACCTTCCTTACCTCCATACATTCCCTCCTTGCTAACCTTTGCACCCCAAACTGTAATTCCTTCTCTGTCTACCTCTGCTTGCGCTAAACCCTGCTTCTATGCATTCCTATTGGCCCATCACTTTGAAAAGCTACCCCATTGTCCATTAGGAATGACAAAAGGTAAGAAGGGGCAGGCAAGCTTTAGGAAGTGTTGAAACTTTGCCAGAATGACTTGAACTTCAGCCATGACAAGAAGGATTAGGACATTGCTGAAGGTGTGTCTAGATACCGTTGGATACTTGGACTTTATACCTGCAACTGTTAGCCCCCTTCCTTCTAGTGAAAGATACTCTTTAAGCTGCCCACCCATGCTGAAAAAATGTAAACAATGGAGTGGAATGGAAATGGAAATTGTGCAGAAAATGTTGTCTAAAGGTTCAAGTTTACTTTAATAAAAGTCAGTAAATTAACTAAAGTATTTGAACTCACATCATGTGTAGTCCTGACAACATTGACTGTTAAATTTAAACATTTTTTTATCAGTATAATGTTGAAAGTTTTACCATTTTAGTGATTGTATATTTTTAAATGTTAGCGTTGTGTCTGGACTCTTTTTACATCAGTGGGGCAGCATTATCTTATTGTGGCTAACATTATGATGCTGACCTTTGAAATGAGTTGATGGGGCCAATCTTGATTTAATCTTTCTCTTTGCAGCTGCCTAGGGGGTTTTCTGCTATACAAGGCGGGGAACCAGCGTTGTTTCAATATCAGTCCTGCACAAGTGTTGTTATTTTTCCTGTCATGTTTGTTGCGGCGCTGATCTAGTTTATTTTTCTTACAAAAAGGCAGGAAGGCGAATTTGGGAAAAAAAAATCAGTGTGCATGTCATCAGCAATTACTTGGCCATGGTGCCTGGTATTGGCTTGCTGACAGTTAGTTGGTAGGGAGTGGGTGAGGCGTTGCTGCAGTCGTCAGTGTAAGAGCAGGGAAAAAAAAAAGATCTTAATCTATTCCAATCTTCAGCTTGCTTCCCACCTCCCCTTGTTCCTTGGTATTCCTCCAGGGAGTAGTGGATAATGCTTCACACAATCAACTGTATTTCACCCGCTATTCTCTGAGTGCCATTCTATTCTATGGGCCCTGCTGCATTCTGTCCACCTTCTTCCTCTCACAGTGTATGTGGAGGAAACCACCCAGCCTTAACAGCCTCAATCTCCCAGCTGAATACAATTCCCTTCCCCTCGTGTAGAATAGGTACAGTGTGCCCACACCATGTTCTGCACACGGCCTAGATTGTTTTGCTGTTATCATACATATCTTAAAGTCTAATGGTGTTATTTATTAGCTCCGCACGTACGCTCTCCCTTAACAACATTTCCATAAACATTTCATAGTTATTGGATGATTATGTTTATTTCATGCTTTCTTGTGCTTTACAAAAACAAGTCAGTTGAAAAAAGACTTATTTTATGGTAGATGTTTCCATCCTTTGACAGCTAGACAAGTGGCTCTGAACGCAATAAGAAAACAATGACGCTTATGAACCCTGTAAAATAATAAATTGACATAATAAAAAGATATGCATTTGGCAACATGTGGAAGGAATAATGTTTTTTAACATGCACGTTTAAGCAAGTATCCTAAATAAAAGGAACCAAGCATCTATGGGAATGAGACTTGAGAAAGAGGGTGTGGCCCCTGAAATGCACTGCCCCCCATTTCCCTCCCCTATGATGTCCTGTTTGGTGTGTGAGGTGTTTTGTGTGTGGCCGTAGGCACGGCTGAATGTCACTCTGTGGAGCTGGTCCAGCATTGCAGCGATCAAGGTTTACTGACCATCTATGCCTTTAGGCTGCTGCTACATTTCCACCCCTGCACCCTAGGCCCCTAGGCTGGACACAAGTATTTTACATGTTAGTGATGCTATTTTATTAAATAAATGTAACAAAATTTCTACTCATCATTGTGCCCTCGCTGTTTCTGTCTTTAGATTTGCTGGGTTGGATTGGTCCCAGGATCTGTTTAGAGGAGCTGAAGGATTCCCCTTATTCCACTTGATGGCACTGATAGACTTTTTTAGTTTCAACAATAAAAAGACAGTGTGTCTGTGAGTGCAGATATTCATGTGTACTTAAGCCTATGTATATACAGAAGAGGTGAAGGGGAGAGAGGCGCCAGGTGACCAATAGTGTAAAACAGTTTAATGAGTAAATATAAAACACAGTAACATGTTCAACTCACAGGGTAATAATGAGAGACTGTCAGCGGCAGCTCCGTGAAGACAGGAGAGTGGACTTTGGAACCACGAGCTGCAGGGAGCCAAATGACAGCTGTCAGACCCAGAGTAGAACTGACCAATCAGAACACGTTTCAGAGGCAAGTCACGCCTCCTTCCTCAGCCTTTCTTCGACTTCAGAACGTGGTTCCAGAGTTTTTACAACAGCAGACTACTGTTATCTGACTTTGCAGACTAACCTTCTGCTTCTACAGACTGTTTCTGTATCCCCCTAGTGCTGGGCTTGGATTACTGACATCACATCTCTGAGCCCAGAGAAAAGCATTGTGGGAACTATAGTCTTCTGAGCAGACATTGCTGAACTGCAGAACTGACTATGGACTACACCTCCCAGCAAGCCATCTGCTCCAAAGGAGTATTGTTGGAGAGACTATAAAGGGATCTGCCAATCAGGCCCACTCTCTCATGCTTCCTGGATCCCATTGTGTGAGCACCATCTTGCCGTTGTGTGAGGAGAGCGCGGCCTACCACGTGGTGCACAGCCTACAACTCCAGTCCCGGAGGGTCAGGACATCGCCGGCTTCCAGAAGGGTACTCAGCAGCAAAGCAGAACGCTGAGGAACCAGCAGGGTTGCTGAGGCAGCAGACTGATCATCATCTCTGTCCATCTGCAGCAAGGAGAATTATCTGATCGTCCTCCAAGAGGTTGCTGAATGCGATCAGGATTGGTGAGAGGGCATTTGCCCACAGATTCAATTGCCAGACATTAATACTACACTTTGAACACTGTGCACAGACAACATTTACCTGGATTACATAGAAGATTGCTATAAGTCTGAACCAGCCACTTTGCTTTGTTCACTATCCCTTTGCCACATTAAGGAATTCTTGTTCTATGAGCTCCAACTGCTGGTGAAGACAGTAGCAAGGCCTTTTACAACATTCCTGTTCATTACACTTAAAGGGGACACATTACTGGTATCTATAATACATTATCTCTTATTAGGATTAAAGGTATTATAGGCCGGCCTGGGGTTACTCCTTAAGCAGAAGCATTTCATATAGCCACTTATAGCTTTCCTATTGAATTCATTTGTGACTGTTGTTTACTGTGTATATTGGTATCACTTAATTGCCATTGCTACTTGACTTTTTCACTGTTTTAAGAATCATTTCAACCCAGTCCTGGCTGTTTTACCTGGATTTGGCTGATCAACTCTCTTTTTCAGTCTACTCTCTTGAGTAAGTAAACCTAAGTGCGCTAAAACTATTTGTACTGTGTCTGTGTGTCATTTAAAGGTATACACAATATGTCTGAACCTAGAGTGTAAGGAGGGCTGGAATGTTCACAGTGTCAAGGCTGCACAGAAGAACATGCAGTTTCAAGCAACCCCCTAGGGGGCAATGCTACACTTATAGTGCCCATCAATGTGCAGATCACGTGTATCGCTCAGCATGTACAGTATCTCACAAAAGTGAGTACACCCCTCACATTTTTGTAAATATTTTATTATATCTTTTCATGTGACAACACTGAAGAAATGACACTTTTCTACAATGTGAAGTAGTGAGTGTACAGCTTGTATAACAGTGTAAATTTGCTGTTCCCTCAAAATAACTCAACACACAGCCATTAATGTCTAAACCGCTGGCAACAAAGGTGAGTACACCCCTAAGTAAAAATGTCCAAATTGGGCCCAATTAGCCATTTTCCGTCCCCAGTGTCATGTGACTCGTTAGTGTTACAAGGTCTCAGGTGTGAATGGGGAGCAGGTGTGTTAAATTTGGTGTTATTGTTCTCACTCTCTCATACTGGTCACTGGAAGTTCAACATGGCAATTCATGGCAATGAACTCTCTGAGGATTTGAAAAAAAGAATTGTTGCTCTACATAAAGATGGCCTAGGCTATAAGAAGATTGCCAAGATCCTCAAACTGAGCTGCAACGCGGTGGCCAAGCCCATATAGCGGTTTAACAGGAAAGGTTCCACTCAGAACAGGCCTCGCCATGGTCGACCAAAGTTGAGTGCACGTGCTCAGCGTCATATCCAGAGGTTGTCTTTGGGAAATAGATGTATGAGTGCTGCCAGAATTGCTGCAGAGGTTGAAGGGGTGGGGGGGTCAGCCTGTCAGTGCTCAGACCATAGGCTGAACACAGCATCAAATTGGTCTGCATGGCTGTCATCCCAGAAGGAAGCCTCTTCTAAAGATGATGCACAAGAAAGCCTGCAAACAAAGTCCTAAAGACAAGCAGACTAAGGACATGGATTACTGGAACCATGTCCTGTGGTTTGATAAGACCAAGATAAACTTTTTTGGTTCAGATAGTGTCAAGCGTGTGTGGCAGGAACCAGGTGAGGAGTACAAATTCAAGTGTGTCTTGCCTACAGTCAAGCATGGTGGTGGGTGACATGGTCTGGGGCTGCATGAGTGCTGCCGGCACTGGGGAGCTACAGTTCATTGAGGTAACTCCATTCCCAAGAGGGTTATGGCAGTGCTGGAAAAAAATGGTGACAACACAAAATATTGACACTTTGGGCCCAATTTGGACATTTTCACTTAGGGGTGTACTCACTTTTGTTGCCAGCGGTTTAGACATTATTGCTGGGTGTTGAGTTATTTTGAGGGGACAGCAAATTTACACTGTTATACAAGCTGTTCAGTGTTGCCACATGAAAAGATATAATAAAATATTTACAAAAATGTGAGGGGTGTACTCACTTTTGTGAGATACTTTATATTGGCTGCTCTAAAAATGTGAGGCTTTTGTTTAGGGAGGATGTAAAATATGATCATTTGATTATTGTATTTTCATGAGTGCGCAGCTTTAGAGTGACCAGTTTTACTGTACCCACTGATGGCTGACACTTACCTGAGCCACACATATCTGCCTAATCTTACCATCAGAGAGGAAGGCTAAAGCCTAGTACACATGGGCTGAATGTCAGTCGGCATTGGCTGGTTCAATAGAAACCAGCCAACATTCGGCCCGTGTGTACGGCAGTCAGTCCTACATTCGGCTGGCTTCTGTCCAAGGCTTGTGATCGAAAAAGGTCAGCCGACCTGCTCGTTCTGCAGTCTCGTGTCATGGAGCTGCAGAATGGGGAGATGCCTATGTAAACAAGGCATTTCCCCATTCTGCCTAGTGACATGACAGGGAGCTACTGCTCCCTGTCATCGGGAGGAATGATCACTGTCATGTCAGTGGTAGCCCATCCCCCCCACAGTTAGAATCACTCCCTAGGACACACTTAACCCCTTGATCGCCCCCTAGTGTTTAACCCCTTCCCTGCCAGTGTCATTAACACAGTAATCAGTGCATTTTTATAGCACTGATTGCTGTATAAATGACAATAGTCCCAAAATAATGTCAAAAGTGTCCGATGTGTCCGCCATAATGTCGCAGTCACAATAAAAATCGCATTACTAATAAAGAAAATGAATAATAAAAATGCCATAAAACTATAAAACATAAAACATACAAAATATTGCAGACGCTATAACTTTTGCCCAAAACAATTAATATACGCTTATTGCGATTTTTTTTACCAAAAATATGTAGAAGAATACATATCGGTCTAAGCTGAGGAAAAAATGTGTCTTTTTATATATTTTTGGGAGATATTTATTATAGCAAAAAGTAAAACATTTTTCAAAATTGTCGCTCTTTTTTTGTTTATAGCGCAAAAAATAAAAACCGCAGAGGTGATCAAATACCATCAAAGGAAAGCTCTATTTGTGGGAAAAAACGGACGTCAATGTTGTTTGGGCTGAAGCGGTTAATACTGTAGTTGTGTTTTCTTGTTTTTTTTTTTTAAATTAGGCAATATTTAAGTCGGAGGACATTTTTGGCAATTGTATGATGATCACATACAATGATACATGTGGTCATCATATGTCTGGATTTAACCAGTTCATAATTGAAAGAATAGACACTGGCAGTAGTATTCACTTTAAACATGTACAGTATATCATAGTTATCTACGGGTTTTGCCTGGTCTGCCAGAAAACATGCCTGGGCATAGGCTCACTTAGAGCCCTTTCACACTGGGGCGGGGGCGGCGTTGGTGGTAAAACGCCGCTATTATTAGCGGCGTTTTACCGTCGATATGCGGCTGTTAGCGGGGCGGTTTTACCGTTTTACGGTTTTTTACCGTCCTGCCAGCGCATTGCTCCAGTGTGAAAGCCCTCGGGGCTTTCACACTGGAATGAAAGTAGCGGCACTTTCGGGTCGGTTTGCAGGCGCTATTATTAGCGCAATTGCGCCTGCAAACCGCCCCAGTGTGAAAGGGCTCTCAGGGAGACAGTAGCAGGTTCCAATTTATTTGATGTTGAGTACAGATGCTATAAGCATTTAAAAGATTTTAAAGAAGAACATCACAATGGTTGCTTCTGTATGCTCTGAAGAGAGCATGTCAAGTAGATTTTCCATAGAACAAAACATATAACATCAGCATACAATAGGGGTAGAGAGGGTTCTGGCACATACTGACAACTCATGTACACTGATAAAAATGATTCCGTTGGCTTGTAATTTTAACATAAAAATGTTATAATTTTCAACATAAAAATAAATGTTAATGAATTTACTTTGATATTTTAAAGAGGAGCTCCACCTTAAAAAAAATATTAAAAGCCAGCAGCTACAAATACTGCAGCTGCTGACTTTTAATAAATGGACACTTACCTGTCCCAGGGTCCAGCGATGTCGGCAGCCGAAGCCGATCAATCGCTCGGCTGCCCCCGCCGCCATCCTCGGTCAGGGAATCGGGAAGTGAAGCATTGCGGCTTCACTGCCCGGTTCCCTACTGCGCATGCGCAAGTCGTGCTGCGCCTCTGCACTGGTTCCCATTGTGTTCTGGAAACTGTGTGTTTCCCAGAACACAACGGGGGGGGGGGGGCATTTGCGGATATTCTGCGGCTATCTAAGCCCGGAAGTGGCTGCAGATACCTTTATTAGACAGGTATCTGCACCCCCCTCCCCCCTGAAAGGTGCCAATTGTGGCACCGGAGGGGGGGAGGAATCTGATGAGCGGAAGTTCCACTTTAGGGTGGAACTCCGCTTTAAGTACCTTACTTAATTTTCACTAGTTCTTAAAACACACCTTTTACATTTACAAAAATAATATATAATATTGAGTAATCTAGACAAAACTTTTAAGGTATGTGCATTTCCATATTCTGATTGAGCTACATTTACTTAAAAAAATTATCTTTTTATATGACTGAAATTGCGGGAAGCTTATGTTTGGCAAACGTGCAACCGCACAACTTTTGATGCTGTATATTTTAAAGAGTTTGACATCTTTTGGTACTTTGAAAGCCTGCACAAGGCAGTTCCCATACATTTGAGGTCCATCAGGACAAAAGAGCGCCACCAGTGACTAGAATTTTTCCAAGTCACAACAAAGCCAAGATGCAGGGTGAGGGACCGCCAGCTGTTAAGCTTAAAAACGATTTTGTGCCACAAAAATGAATGTTTCAGCCGGTTCGGTTTTTGAGATATTGGAATTCAAATTCAGATTATGTAACATTAAGCCCTGCCCACTTTGCACCCAATGTTATTAAAATTTAAAAACAGAGATAGCATTCGTTTGCACTGCATCTGTGCTGATTTGTGCTGCAAAAACAAACGTATGTGCTGGTTTGGTTTCAGAGATATTACGCATTATAGTTGATGAAACCTCTGCCACTTTGCACCACATGTTATTACATGTGAAAAAACAATTATACAATTTGTTTTTTGCTGATTTGTTCCACAAAAACAAATTTTCTGTTTGTTCAGTTTTTGAGATATTGGACATTCAACGTTAGATTATGCCAGTGTAAACAAGGCGATTCCCCGTTCTGCCAGATGACATGTCAGAGATCTTCTGTTACCAATGTTCAGGAATGTCCCTGGCATGTCCCTGGCAGCCTATCCCCCCCTACAGTTAGAACACACCTGGGGAACACGCTTAACACCTTGATCGCCCTTAGTGTTAACCCTTTCCCTGCCGGTGTCATTTATACATCGATCGGTGCATTTTATAGCACTGATCAATGTAGTAATGTCACTGGTCCCTAAAAAGTGTCATTTGGGGTCAGATTTGTCTGCTGCAATGTCGCAGTCCTGTTAAAAGATCGCAGATCGCTGCCATTATCAGTAAAAACAATAAAAAATAAATAAAAGTCCCTGAATCTATCCCATAGTTTGTAGACGCGATAGCTTTTATGCAAACCAATCAATATACGCCTATGTAGAGGAATATATATCGGCCTAAACTGATGAATAAATTTGAATAAATTTGTTTTTTTTATTAAAATTTTTTGGATATGTATTATAGCAGAAAGTAAAAAAAAAATTTTTTTTTCAAAATTGTCAATTGTTTTTTTTGTTTATAGAGCAAAAAATAAAAATCGCAGAGGTAATCAAATACCACCAAAAAAAAGCTCTATTTGTGGGAAATAAAGGACGTCAATTTTGTTTGGGTACAGTGTCGCACGACCGCACAATTGTAAGTTAAAGCAACGCAGTGCCGTATCACAAAAAATGGCCTGGTCATTAAGGGGGCAAATCCTTCTGGGGCTGAAGTGGTTAAAGTGCAAATTACTTTCCTAAAAGGCTTAAAAAAATACATTCTGTATTCTACGTTCTTTACAGATATACTGTATATACATGTGTGTGTTTCAGTTTGATTTGTTAGCTGAGAAAGAGGCATTTTTTCTTTTCTTTTTTTTTAAATGTTTACATTTACATTTGATGCTGCTTTAATAATATTACATTTGTAACACTTTATAAATAATAAATGTTATTTTTGTTTTTAAAGCCTGTTTCAGGAGACTATTCCTTTTTTTTAAAAACATATTATTGTATTATTTTTATATAAAAACCCTCACACATATATCAAATACATTTGGAAAATATGTTTTACCAACTTAACCACTTCCCACCCGGCCCATAGCATTTGGCAACAAATTGATGGTGCTATATAAGTACTTGAAAGTTAATGTATGTGTTCCTAACTTAAACTTTTCTATAAACTGGAAAAATTGAGTCGGCTTTACTTGAACCTATGGTCTATAAACTGGAAAAATTGAGTTGGCTTTACTTGAACCTATGGTCTATAAACTGGAAAAGTTTAAAGCGGATCTTCACCCATCTAACGTTTTTTTTTTTTAGGAGTTCATTCATAAACTTTTGTAATCATGATAATTTACTCACATGTTCTGTGAAGTAAGTCCGATTGTGGGCGATTTCGTTGCAAAGAATTTTTTTTATAAATCACAGCGGTTCCCATCTTCGTTGTGGGCATTTGAAACCCACTGCTGTGTCTTAGCCAATCAGCTGGAGGAATGTTCCGGACGGCTTAGAAACTCGTGGACATTGCTGGAGAGAGAGACCTCAGGTAACTAATTAGGGGGTGCTGGGGAGGCTGCTACAAACAGAAGATTTTTTATCTTAATGTATAGAATGCATTAAGATAAAAAATCTTCTGCCTTTACAACTCCTTTAAAACAACAAGGGCAGAAGATTTAAAAGATGGAAAGATTGAAAAAATGACTGAAGGTCCGCTTTAAGAAACAGATATCAAATACACAAAAAATTCAACCTGTCCGATTAATATTTGGCTTTTATCTAGTTTAATTTTTTTTCCATACCTGTTTAAAATTTGCACAAAAGTATCAGACATGCTCAGCTCATTTAGCAATTATACTTTTTCTTAGCACAATATGCAACCGTAAAACGTGAGAACCCATCACACAATATTATTATGCACCGAGTCCTGATGTTCATTATACAGGTTTTATACGGTTTAATGTACATAGGTGTATGCCTTAATTTCCTACATTAATTTAATACATTCTTTAATTTTTGTTCCTCAAAGTAAATTTTTAATTTGAGTTGCATATCTAAACACACACACTAAAATTCTGTATATTGGCTGATGTGGCAGACTGTATTCTACATGGCACCCTGGGCAGGATCCCACTTAGGAAAAAGGTAAAGGGCATGGCAATGATCAATGTTAACTTAGACTTGTTTTTCATCTGCCATGGTTTATTGCTTTTTCTACACTTCAAGCAGGTTGGTAAACTAAATGTTTATTCTACATACAAAGTGCTGCAGGATGTACCCTTGACTCTACCTGTCATTGAATGCAAAATGTCCAAAGATAATAACTGTGAATTAACAAATTAGGAACTTTCAGTATTGTGTCATATCACAACGGTAGCAGCAGGGTATCCCCAATGATTCTGAGCTCTTTCCAGACATACAATGAAGCTTTGTTTGGATTCTACTAACATGTTGACAAAGCAGCTCACTAAACGCCTCATAGGCTGGTTAACATTACAGTAAAATAGGAATGTCACTTCACACAATACAGATCTGCATAATTTGCTTGTAAGGTTGTGCTGGTGGCTCTCTACTAATCAAGGATAATACACAATAATTAAACAGAGAAAGTTTGTATTAAATTAATTCTCCTTTCATCTGAACAGACTGTTTACCTAAACAAGAGTTTAAAAAGGAAGCACAAGGAACATTTATCGAAGCGTCCATGATTTGTCACTTGCGTTTCTCACGATTGGTTTCACTCTTGTTATCACAAACCAGTATCACTCAATCAGCTTCAACACCATCATTAACAAACAACTTCATTTTAATAAAAGATAGAGCGAGCCTTCAAGGTAGCTGATGAGGCAATTTTAAACCTTACTTAAACGGATAGGCTTTCATACAATTTTATGACTAGCATTGGGGACTTTATCTATAAAGGTTCATTGCTGATTTTAATGCTACCTATTGACCTAAGATGATTGTCTCCTCATATACTGGCCGATGATGAAAACAAGGAATGACTACATGTTAATTGGCTACTCCCATACCTCCCAACCTTATGAAACAATAAAGTGAGACATCTTTTAGCACACAATTTGTAGGCAAGGGACATGTCTCTGTGATGGCCCCAATTACATGGACCACAAAGATCTGATATGCAGAAAATGATTGACTAAACCACACACACTATTTTTTCATTATATTGGCTTTTCAAAATAACAAATTCAGAGTTTGGTAAAAAAAAGTTTAGTGCAGCATAACACTTTAGGTAGGAAAAGTACATTTTGTATAGAGATGTACACATCAGACCAAAAAAGACAACTGAAGTTGCGCAAGGGGCAGAGAGATTTGATCTCAAAAGCGAGACAGACCCTCCAAATAAGGGGCAGTTGGGAACTATGGCTAGTCTTGGACTATGGTGCCATCTCTGGGCTTACTGATTTGAAGGGAAGGTCATCTTTTTTTTCCAGATGAATGCTATTGTGGATCAGTGTTCCAATATCTACACAGGTTGGCTGGTTGCTTAGGTGGTGTAAATGAATATTTATTCCACAGTCATTCAGTCGAATAGTTGTGTAGTCAGATCTTTTGACCACAGTCCCATGTTACATACACTAGTATTGGGGCACTTGCCTTTACACACACATGAACTTTAATGGCATCCCGGTCTTAGTCCGTAGGGTTCAATATTGGGTTGGCCCACCCTTTGCAGCTATACCAGATTCAACACTTCTATGAAGCCTGTCCACAAGGTTAAGGAATGTGTCTATGGGAATGTTTGACTATTCTGAGAAGCGCATTTGTGAGGTCAGGCACTGATGTTGGACGAGAAGGCCTGGCTTGCAGTATTCGCTCTAATTCCTCTCAAAGGTGTCGTATCGGGTTGAGGTCAGAAGGCCTGGCTCGCAGTCTCCGCTCTAATTCATCCCAAGGGTGTTCTATCGGGTTGAGGCCAGGACTGTGCAGGCCAGACAAGTTCCTCGACCCCAAACTCACTCATCCATGTCTTTATGGACCTTGCTTTGTGCACTGGTGTGCAGCCATGTTGGAACGGGAAGGGGCCATCCCCAAAATGTTCCCACAAAGTTGGGAGCATGAAATTGTCCAAAATGTCTTGGTATACTGACGCCTTAAGAGTGGCCTTCACTGGAACTAAGGGGCCAAGCCCAACCCCTGAAGAACAACCCCACACCATAATCCACCCTCCACCAAATGATTTGGACCAATGCACGATGCAAGGTCCATAAAGACATGGATGAGTGAGTTTAGGGTGGAGGAACTTGTCTGGCCTGCACAGTCCTGGCCTCAACCCGATAGAACACCTTTGGGATGAATTAGAGCGGAGACTGTGAGCCAGGCCTCATCCCACATCAGTGCCTGACCTCACAAATGCTCTTCTGGAAAAATGGTCAAATATTCCCATAGGCACACTCCTGACCCTTGTTGACAGAATTCCAGGAAGAGTTGAAGCTGTTTGCAGCTGCAAAGTGTGGGCCAACTCAAAATTGAACCCTACAGTCTAAAACTGGGATGCCTTTAAAGTTCATGTGCGTGTAAAGGCAGGTGTCCCAATACTTTTAGTAATATAGTGTATTTAGGTTGAACAAAGACATGTATCAATAGATTCAAAAGAAAGAGAGGAGAGAGATAGAGTGACAGTAGGCAAAAGGCCTAGAGTGCCATCATCCCAAACCAACAAATGGCTACAACAAATTAAAAAACAGGGACTTTCTAGGATAGCACCCAGGGATATAAATTTTGAACAACCAACTACAAGAATCACTTATATATTTGCCCTGTACTGAATGTCCCATTTCACAGATAGTGGGTTGTGGTCAATGCATTTCACAGCTAGCTCCATGTCATCAGGTCCACCAGTGAAAAGGTTAGAAGACATTCCATTGATCTCAATACAATTCTTTTATGGCATCATATGATCACATCAATCTGAAATTACACTCATCCCCAGTAGGAAATAGCTAGTGGGTATTCATATATGGGACTAAGAGGTAGGTCCAGGATTCAATGTTGTCCTGGCATAAGGTGGCAGGTAATATTGGAGTAGACCTCATCCCTTCCCAATCCACAGTGTGGAAAGCCCAAAGCTCTTCCTATATTACAACTGTATTAGGCATCATATATGATTTTCTTTTGAGATGTTGTATGATATGACTAATAGATTTGGAAATACTTTTATATACCTTTGTTTCGAATTTATATGCCTGGGTTCTACCCTAGAAAGTCATTGGCTTTACTTTTTTATGGTGATGGCTATCAAGTTCAACCAAAAAGCATAAATTAAACTAAAAACTTGTATCCTTAAAACCCTAGACCTGCAGTTGATCCTAATGACTATCTGTAAGGCTACTATATGTTTTGGTTACTGCAGTAAGCTTCTCACACTGCTACCCATGTTTTTTTTCGCCATATAGATAGTCTTTAGTTTTCTTCTGCACTCTTAAGCTGCTCATATAATAAAAGTCACATTTATTGTATTTTTCCAGGCCACATTTTTTACAACAAGGAAGAAACATGGTATATTGTTTCAGTTCCCTCCGTTTAATGAGCTTAATAGCTACTTGTTCCTCACACACACAAATCCCCCTTCAGACGCACGCTTGGCAACTTGGCAAAGACATCGATTTGCTTACTATATCAAATGACAGCAGTGATTCACTGTGTTTCCTTTATTTCTTTATTTCTGTGGTGTAACTCATTAACTGCCATATTAAACAGTAAAAGGCTGTACTTAGTAATAGCATAAAGTGAGCAATATGTGGTGACAAAGCAAAGCTCTAAGTGGAGTAAATATATTTGCTGAATTTGGAGACTGCCAGTGGTTGTTCATTGATTTGCTTATTGCAGCAGCATATTAGGTGATTAGGATATCTTTAACCTGCTAGGAATGTACTTCATCGCCCTTGATGTTAACCCCTTCCCAGACAGTTTCATTAGTACAATTAGTATTAGTATTAGCACTGATCACTGTATTAGTGTCACCGGTGATGTCAGCGGCAGTTTGTCAGTTCCCCCTCCAGCGTCAGTTAGTATCAGATTGTCTGCCACACTATTGCAGTCCAATTATAAGTTGCTAATCACCGCCATTACTTGTATAAAAAATAAATGCATAAAAAATTCAATATACAGTACCCAGATAGCAAGTAATTGTGCTGCAAGTTTGAAAATGATTTGCTAAGCTATTGCTAGACTTGCCAGGTTTCACAAGTTTGTTGCATAATTGCAGCAAGTCCACATTGCATGACTCCAGATTAACTTTCTTTACATACATTCTGCAAGTCTGCTGCAAGTTCTGGTTCAGTCATGCTGTGCAATAGTCATCCCACCACAGGGGTCACTGTGGCTGAATTTTAATGCCGTAGACTTGCAGAGCTCTTGCTGTAGACTCACCACTGCAACTTTGCTCTTGCTAGAGACTTGCCATGCAAATTTGCTACAAATTGGAAAAGTGTCAAATAGAACTTTTGCTTCGAGTGCCCCGCAAATGTACAACTTGCTAGAGAAAATGTTCAGAAAGTTAACAGACTTACAATTCAACACTGCCACAAACTTAGGGCAAGTTATCCTTGCTATCTGGGTATATACTATAGTTTGTAGATGCTATAACTTTCACACAAACCAATGAATATACACTTATTGGGATTTCTTTTTATAAAAGACATGTAGCAGAAAACATTTTGGTCAAAATTTATGAATAAATTAGATTTTGATTTTTTTTTACTGGATATGTTTTATAGCAGAACGTAAAAAAATATTGGGTTTTTTTTTTCAAAAATGTGGTCCTTTTTAATAACACAACAATAAAATGTTGATCAAATACCACCAAAAGAAAGCTCTGTTTGTGTGAAAAAGAATGATTTAAATTTCATTTGGGTACAGTGTTGCATGCCTGCACAATTATCAGTTAAAATAGCCCAATGTTAAATAGCAAAAGCCTGGTCATGAAGGGCTAAATCCTTCTGGAGCTCAAGTGGTTATGATGATAAATCCAGCAAGCGGCCCAGAATTCCTAGTGCCACATTTCGTTGCTCATTAGTTAAGACATTCACTGGCTAAATAATAAAATAACGCTGGTCTGGAAAAGAAATCCTAATTGCCTGTTTATATGTGAAATTAAAGATAATGCTCAAACTATAGTAATTCCAAGAGGAAGTCTGAGACCTGGGTACTTTTGCTGGGCAGCTAATGTGGCTTAAGAGACTGAACTAGAATTCCTGGCAGAGCTCCAGTTACCCCCAAATACAAAGACCCTCCACCATGTTGTGCAGGTATCTCTGATCTGGTGATTTCTTGTTGTTACCAGTGTTTAAAGAAACACAGGAAGCCACTCATTACAGATAATTAAATCACCCCAATCCAAAAAGATCAAGGTAAAACAAATACTAGGTGCCTTACAGAAAGGGGACTGGCGTTATTTTTTTACAACTATGGATTTAGTGTATTTTGTAAAATTAATGTTAAGCCCTTAAACCCTTCTCTTCATTCAAGCTCACTATGAGATCCTGCTTGTTACTAGAATTAGGTTGAAAGAAAGTTCAAACTGTTTGTAAACTGTTCTCTTGTTTGTTCCTTTTGGCCTATTAAATATACAATTGAAAGCATTTTGTCGAAAACATACCCCTTGATCATGTCAGAAATTCAGAGCTCTCCTGTTTACACTTCCTGTGTTGAGTCAATGAATCTTTTTAGCCCTCTCAGTCCTTAATCTGGACTACAGAACAATTAGTCCCTGGGTTGTAGAGATGAGAAAACAGGGAGGGATTCAGGAGTTTAGCCAGTGGCAGTCCATCCATTGGGGCGCCCGGGCGCTGCCTCCTCTCTTCTCGCCACCCTATATGCATAGTGGATAGATTCATGTATAGCATTGATCTATCCATGGCCGCCGCGGCCACCCCCTATTTATGCGTCCAGCCCCTTTCAGGGCACTGGGCGCATAAATTACAGTGGCCAGGGTTTTTTTTGAAGCACCTGATTAGAGCCAGAGGCTCTAATAGGCTTCAAGATAGGGCGGGCTCAGGTCCCAGAAAGTTGGCTCTGATCCCACCCAGGTGTGTTACAACAACAAATTAATATTCTCGGTTGAAACACTGATCCTCAATCCGGACAACCAGAAGCGGGTGTGAGACATGTTTTCCGATTGGCCGAAAAGAGAAGACTCCAGATTGGCTGCCGAGGAGGAGGGAGGAAACGGAAGCAACCATCGCCGTGATGACCAGGCGAATGCCACCGAGCAGGGGAAGCCGCCAGTGATGGGGTAAGTGCTACCTACCGACTGACTGACCGACCGGGAATGATTGGCATGCTGTTTGCCGCCCCCCCCCAGAAAAAAATTCCACCGGCCGCCACTGAGTTTAGCAAAAGACTGCTGGTCAGGGCTGACACCATTCAGTCCACTAAAATGCTGTTTGTTAGCTAACAATAGGA
The DNA here is from genome assembly GCA_037952835.1 of Lithobates septentrionalis. Classification (NCBI taxonomy): domain Eukaryota; kingdom Metazoa; phylum Chordata; class Amphibia; order Anura; family Ranidae; genus Lithobates; species Lithobates septentrionalis. The sequence continues at coordinate 297,573 of JBBDGP010001701.1, forward strand.
TCGACAGGCATTTTTCTGTATTTACAGGATCGTAAAGAAAGATAAAACTTGTCCAATGTGCATGTGTTGCAGAGATGCACTACATATGTATTTTACTTCGTTCATTTAGTCGCTTTAATATGTGGTGATAGCTTTTTAACAAATTCAACAGTTTGGTTGTCACACATAGCTGTCTCGATGACTAATGCCGCATACACACGATCGGGATTTTGGTCGGAAAAAGATATGATGGCTTCTCCGACGGGATTCCGCTCAAGCTTGCCTTGCATACACACGGTCACACAAAAGTTCGCTGAACTTTTGACCGTCAAGAACGCGGTGACGAACAACACTACGACGAGCCAAGAAAATGAAGTTCAATGCTTCTGAGCATGCGTCGAATTGTTTCTGAGCATGAGTAGGAATTTTGCGCGTCAAAATTGCTACAGACGATGGCATTTTCGGATAGGAACTTTTTCCGACTGAAAAATTGAGAACATGCTCTCAATCTTTTGCTGGCTGGAATTCGGCCAGCAAAAGACCGATGGAGCATACACATGGTCGCATTTTCCGACCAAAAGCTCTCATCGGTTATTTGCTGGCCAAATTTCCGATTGTGTGTACGCGGCATTACACTTCTTTGGTAGCATACAAAATGTGTGGAGATGCAACAGATAAACTAGGCAAGCCACAAAATTCAGCAATGAGTATTTTAATGAAAAATGTATTAGCTAATGTTCAGTGATCTACCCATCATACTTTATAGCCAATAGGGAGCAAAAATAGTGAAAAGCATTAAGACACGGTGTGACTATAAAAGATTTGATCACTGTTTTCTTAATAGAAAGTATTAAGTCTTTGGAGCTCGGGGGCTTTCTGGCAATAATGTGCATGCAGACACCTGCATATGACGCATTATCACCCTGCCTTTGGTTTTCAATGATTTTCCAGCCCACAGATGTGCTTTAAACTTGCTGTAGTCATGAAGTTCATTTGTGAATCTGAGTATTTTCTTCTCCTCCTTCAACATGTGTTTTTTTTTCAGTTAGTAGTCCTGTTATGATAAAAAAAAAAATGTGAATTGTTAGTGTGGTATCTTTTTTGCCTTAGATCTCATACTGAAGATATACAGCTATGCGTGCCTAGGCACCCTCACATACCGGGAAGTGCGCTGCTGTTTTTCAGGAGAAATTTAAGACAAGACAATTCAAGAATTTTCTCCTGCTCTACTCTACTAATTCTGCTGATACTATTACTGTTTTATCAATAAATCTTGTTTGAAATAAAATTTCTTATACTTCATATAAGTAAGTAATAGTTTTTTGGTTTTTTTTTAAAGCCCATGGTGTGTGGAACACACTCAAACTAACACCGGGTGCAAAAAAAGTTTACCCACAAAACATGAGAACACAGAAAAGTGCACAGGTGTACACATGGTCCTCCTCTGAAGAGAAAGGACCCTTACCCTGATCCCACTTTTTCACTTTTGGATAGAGTAGAGAATGAACCCCTGTCCATTTTTTTTTTTTCAAGAACGGACAATTTTATTTTTATGAAATATTAAGGTACAAAAAAAAAGGAGTACAAGACATTCAGGATGCAGAAGTACAAAAGATCCAATACACAAGTATCTGAGTAGAGGTATAAAAAAGAAATTTGTTTTTATTGTATACTGAGTTCCCGCTGGTGATCATTTTTAGAAAGAGAGAAAGTGATGGGAAATAGAAAATTTACAGTTGCCATGAAAACAAGAGGTAAGGACCATCTCTTCTGGTGGCAACTGTTTGCGTGAGGAATTTCTCTAACATTGTAAAGATATCCTTTCATATCCTGCTGTGCCTTCAGGATGGGAAGTAAAGAAAAATGCTACCAATGAGACACAGAGAACAAAAATAAACTGACAGGATTCTTAACCTGTCTACTGTATCTAGAACCAAAAATTGGCTACACATATCTTTTAATTATTGTGCCACAAGCACATAAAAACCTCAGAATGATCATTTCAAAAAAGTTAAATTATTACACTTTATTAGCTTTTTTACACACAGAATATAGACACAGAATATAGAAAGAGGGCTGACACGTTGTCTGGGCCTCCCTTACAGAAGAGCATTAAAATAATGACTACATAGAACCCAGCAATTCAAGAAAAGTCAAGAAAACTAATGCTTTGATGAGAAGTATGTAAATACAATATGACAAATATAGTACGAGGGTCAGGAGAACGTAATCTACATCATAGTGTTTATAATACAGGGGGCAGGAATATATAATATCCAGAGTAAAGGATGAGGAGTATATCAGGAGTGTATAACCTACGGAGCGGAGAGGTCACAAATATGTAATGTACAGGCCAGTGTACAGAGTTCAGTGGTCACAATTGGGTTGCCACCCGTCCAGGATTCGCCCGGACAGTCCGGGTTTTGAATCATGTGTCCAGGTTTCAGACCGCTTGAAACCCAGACACATTGTGCAGACTGGACTGTTCTCTCCCCCAACTTAGGCGTGCTTGGGCACACCCTAATCACCCAGTGTGGCGCGGATTCCCCCTGCTGCCCAAGGTGCACACACCTATGCTCCCCAAGTACTTACAACCCTTCCTTCTCTCTCCTGCCTCCGAGCAAGTGAGTACGCTATGGTAAGCAGGACTCAGATATAAGGGGTGCTCTGCGGACTCTGATGTAAGGGGAAACCCCTTACATCAGAGTTCCTTTTTACACCACATTCCACAGCATTCCCCCTTTAAAAATAATTTCTGTCTCCAGCTAAAGTGTTCGGGTTTGGCTTGAAGAAAAGGTGGCAACCCTAGGTCACAAGCAGGGGCGGCTAGTCCATAAGGGGCGCCCAGGCGCTGCCCCCCTCTATCCTCGCCACCCCCTATATGCAGTGGATAGATTCATGCGTAGCGTCTGGAGCCAACCCAGGTGTCTTGCAAATGAAAGTTTGCTGTTGCAACACTGATCCTCCTCCCGGCCAATTTGGAAGCAGGTATGAAGCAGGTATGAAACCTGTTTCCGGATTGGCCAAAATATTGGACGCCTAGATCCGGGAGGAAGAGAGAGGAGACACCACAGAAGTTGTTCCAGGAGAGGACACTGGTCACCAGAGCAGCTGTGTTAGTGCCACGGGGGGGGGGGGGGGGTTGTTTGCCCCCCCCAAAAAAACCCCACCAGCCGCCACTGGTCACAAGTATGTAATGTATAGCCATCCATAGGCGGTGCAGTGGCCATAAGTATGTAACATGACAATAAGGGTTATGTACCATACAGCACAGTGTACAGAGAATGACGGGCAGGAATAATTGCATACTTTTAACCTCTGAACTCTGTATGTACTGTACGCTGTGCTGTCCATTGCACATTGACTGATGTGCAATGCAGTGCAGTTGTCAGAAGTACCTAACACAAAGCATGGCATTCTGGCAAAATGACCCTCCCCAGTGAGCAAAAATCTCTGTAGCAACCCCCCCCCCCAACAAAAATCTCCCCTTCTCACACCTTAACCCCCCGCAGCAAAATCCCCCCACAAAAAAGCAAACTCCTTTCCCTCAAACAAACTACCCTGGCAAAGATTCCTCCATAGCAAAAAACCCCCTCCCTCAAGAAAAACCCCCTCACAGCACAAATCCTGGGAGAAGATTTGTCCTAAACTGCAAACTGCAGGACACTTAGGGCAACCTTGCCTAGAAGTAACTGCAGAATGTGGTATGTTCTATTTTTGTTTTAAAAAGCTTGCTTTGCCCCAGAACATCCACCCTTCACTCATTTAGGGCTTGTCTGACTATAATTAGAAGACTTCATTATATAGTAATAGCTCCAAGAGTTCATTGGAAGCCCATCCTATCTGAGCGGCAGGGAACTCACCCTGGTGCCACTCTCTCTCCGGAGGTGCTGGCTGCCACCCTACTCCAGCCACTCAAACAAAACAAGGATAAACACATTACCCTCTCTTTACTTTGGACTCTTCCCTGCAAAGTGGTTTCACTAGTTTTCCTCACGTAGCAAACATTAACATGTCTTTGATCTCTTCCTGCTATGTACGTGGTTACAGTTATGGGCGCTACTTGATATCTTTTGTTCTCTTGTGCTATATATTTTCAGGGGTGATAGATTATTGTTTATAATCTACATAAATGTCTCTTTTGCTGCCAACAGTCAACTACTGCTTTTTCCTGTTAACATTCTGAGAAGAAAAATAAATCTCATCATACAGCTCGTGAGTGGTGAAAATATTAAATCTACTGGGAAGGTTCTACGCTGACAGAGAATTCCTTGATAAAAATACAATAGTATTGCTAGAAATGTCTAGTCCAGACTGCTCAGGCAGTAAATCTTCCTGTAGAATCTTCATTTGAACCGTTGTATGCTTTATGTTTATGTTTTTAAACTGGTCTTACAGTAAAATTGGCCACCCCCCACTTTAAAAATTGTAGGATAATCGATCCGCACTCAGGTTGTTGCTCTTAAAATATCTTCAATTTATTGAAATTTGACGCGTTTCAGACTATAATGCCTTAGTCATAACCAGGCTGAAACGTGTCAACTGTTTTTATCTGCACTTGCACTATGGCTTTTCAATAAAATGAAGATTTTTTAAGAGCAATAAGAAGAGTAGTAATTCGATGCACAAATCGTCCCCCCCTCCCAAATACCACTTTCCCAGCAAAAATCCCCAATCCCCCCCCCCCCATTCCACCAGAATTGATCCCCTTCCCTCCAAATCCCCCCTCTTAGCACAAATCTTCTACCTTCCCAAATCCTCTTTCCCAGCATAAATTGTCCCTCCAGCACAAATCCTAAACATCCCCCACAATTATTCTGGCCTTAAATTCCCCCTCCCAGCACTAATCCTCTCTCCCACAAATCCACATCCTAAAATAAATCCTCTGCAAGCTAAATCCCGGCTCCCCAGCACAAATCCTCTCCAACCCCAAATGCCCCCCTCCGCAAATATCCTCTCCCCCTCAAATCTCTTCTCCAAGTACAAACCCCCTCCTCCCAGCACACATCCTCTCCTTCCCCAAATCCCCCCAAGCACTAGTCTTCTACCCTCCCAATTGCCCCTAGCAAAAATCCTCTCCCCTCCAAATACCCTCTCCCAGGCAAACCCCACCCCAACATAAATTCTTTCATCTCCTAATTTTCCGCCAGCACAAATCCACCTGCCAGCACTAATCCTCTCCCCCCTCCCCACAATCTCCTCCTCAAGGCCAAATCATCTTCAACCAAATTACCCCTCCTAGCACAAATTCTCTCTCCCCAATTCCATCTTCCCAGCACAAGTACCCCCAGTCCCACTTACCGACTGGACACTTTTACTCCCTTCCTGCCCAGGCCAATTTTCAGCTTCCAGCGCACTTTGAATGACAATTGCGTGGTCATGCAACACTGTACCCATATGACATTTTTACATTTTTTTTCACACAAATAGAGATTTTTTTTTAGTGGTACTTAATCACCACTGTTTTATTTTTTGCTAAATAATTTAAAAAGTCAGAAAATTTTGAAAAAAAAGTTTTTCATTGTTCTCCTTCACTGATGTGCGTTGATGAGGCTGCACTGATGGGCACTGATATGCTGCACTAATGGGCTACGATGGGCACTAATGAGGTGACACTGATGAGGCGGCACTGATGGGTACTGATATGCTGCACTGATGGACACTGATGAAGCGGACTGGTGGGCACTGATGAGGCTGCACTGATAGACGGCGCTGATGGACACTGATAGGTGGCACTGATGAGCTCTGATAGGCGGCACTGAAGAACACTGATAGGCAGCACTGATGGGTACCGATAGGCACTGAGAGATGGCACTGATGGGCACTGATAGGCAGTACTGATAGGTGAGACTGATGAGGAGGCACTGATTGGCAGCACTGATGGGCACTGATAGGCAGCACTAGTGGGCACTGTTAGGACTGCACTGATAATCAGGACACTGATAATCAGTGCCCTGATTATCAGTGTAGATGTCCCTTTCACACAAGCCGGTCTTCTGCTCTCCTCACACTGTCAGCACGAGGAAAGGAATGCTGATAACTGACTTGTGTTTACATTGTGATTAGCTGTGAGTGGACACAGCTGATTAGGTGGTAAAGAGCCGCTGACCCTTGGAGCCTCTGGAGTAAGGCAGACCCTTCTCCTCTTTTCCCATAGGAAGGGTACAAAGGTCCTCAGGCACTCAGGAACACCCAATGTATATGGGAAGAAAAGGGAAGCACAAAAGACCTAATGCTCTCCGTTTAAAAGGTTTAATAAGCAAAAGAATATTGCACTTACAAAACAGAGCACTGCCACCAGTGCTAGCTCAAATGCACATATCAAACACTTATGTCGACTCTCGGCTCAATGGTAAGATGGCTGCGGGATGACGTGACACCCGAGGCTTGGCCCAACTATATGCGTTACGTCCAAAGCCAGGGACTTCTTCAGTAGGAGTGGGAGATGGCTGCAGGATGATGTGACACCCAAGGCTCGCCCCCCCCTATACGCCAGGGACTTCTTCAGTAGGAGTGGAGCTGCACCATCTACCCACTCATTAAATACCTCCCCTGCACCTGACATTAAAATGACATACAGCTGCAAAATCTCATTCTTCAATTAAGCCAAAATAAAAAAAATGACAATTTTGCATAGAGGGGGGGTGGTCTACTATTAAATAAGCAGAGCTAGCATTTTAGTGCAAGGTGGCCATGGTCATTAGAAAGGACATGCTCATGCCTAATCCAGCCATTGAACATTTACATGCTTTTACCTTATTGAGGAAGGGAAGTATGGTTAGCCACTTCCAGTGCTAACATCTCTTAGGGGAAGACAGTGCTGATCTACTAAAACTACCAAACAACTTTTATCACTATTTCCACAGGGTCAGATGGTTGTGAGTGTCAGCAGCAGTGATGGAAAACCTTAGCACCCCAGATGTTTTGGAACTACATTTCCCATGATGATCATGCACTCTGCAGTGTAGTTGAGCATAATGGGAAATGTAGTTCCAAAACATCTGGGGTGGCAAGGTTCGCCATCACTGGCCTACAGCATTTGTACCACAAGTAACATTACTTAGATCAGCTGGATTGGTCAATGGTCATCTTTGGCCTATGGTCCATTTAAGATGTGCCTATATGGGAAGATTGGGTCATTCCGTATTACAGGTATCTACTGTGGGAAGAGAATTTTGCCATCCACAGTAATTATATTCACTGAACATTTGCACCTTGTGAGCTCTAAATGAAAAGCTGTATGAGATCTAAACACAGAGTTAGCCAAAGAAAAGAGGTGTTTCTGCAAAGCTGAACCTGCAACGCAAAGCTGAATCAGGTATGTGATAAGAATAACAAAGTCAATTACGAAGGATGGTTTAGTCACCATGATTCATGTCACCTGAGATCTGAAGAAGCAGATTATTGATGAACATGTTCTCTGGTGTGTCACAGAAGTTACAGACCACATTGCCAACATGAAAGATAATTTCACAAAGAATAAAGAGAAGCCGACTTTTAGATTAACATCTATTGATCAGTAGCAAAAGGCATTCCAAATGCACTCATCATTTTCGCCATCGCCAATGTAAACAACATCTAACAACTCATGTTGTGTTCGACGATCAGTTCATGGCAGATCAATAAGGAAGGAATATGGGAATCTCTTGCAAGTGCAGTTGAGGATTTTTTAAGATTTGAACTGGATTTTTCATATTCTCTGTCAGTGAACAAGGAAAACCCAGTGCAAAGTGCAGTATGTCATTGTAACCATCAATTTTTCAAATCAATATTTTATGTTGTCACTACCATTTCGGTACCCGTATCCATGGATGTTTGTATATTGGGTCTAGTTCATTTGCTGGCCACTTCCAGGGCCTTGAGAATTTTGTTATCTATCCAAGGAAGGTTTTTTCTATCGCTTCCTGTTGGGTCTACGGAACAGAAACTGAAGGGAAATCTCCCCAATAGGACACATACATCTCTCCTGACAAGTTTTAGTCTCTTCCTATGTGCAAAAGTAAAAAATAAAAAATAAATCAGACTTTGGATATGCTTGTGTTGTGGGTACTATGACAAATGACCATGCAGTACATTGTTAAATGGGTCACAGGCACCCATGCCAGCTGTCACTAATTCCAAAATGGTGCAACTGTTTGCAGCGCTCTTATTTCCTTGTAACTTGTGGAGTAGGTAACATTTTCTGATATTTTTTAAATACCAAAGGACTTTTGTGTTTCAATAGCAATGACTTATGGATGCTTTAATGTATTACTAAGAGACGTCTATGCAGCATCTAAGGGGCTACACCTTCTAGTCTCAGGAGTCAACTAACAGGCCTGTCATTTTTCAGACTCCAGTCATTATATTGCAGATTACAAGTTCTTTTGCTGCGTACACACGAGTGGACTTTCCGGCAGACTTGGTCCGGCGGACCGGACTCCGTCGGATAATTAGATCGTGTGTGGGCTCCAGCGCACTTTTTTCCCCAAAAGTCCTACGGACCTAGAAATGAAACATGTTTCAAATCTTTCCGACGGACTCGAGTCCAGTCGAAAAACCTGCTCGTCTGTATGCTAGTCCGACGGATTAAAACCAACGCTAGGACAGCTATTGGCTACTGGCTATCAACTTCCTTATTTTAGTCCGGTCGTACATCATCACTTACAAATCCATCGGACTTTGGTGTGATCGTGTGTAGGCAAGTCCGTTCGTTAGGAAAGTCCGTCGGAAGTCCGCCGAAAATTCGTCGGATAGACCGTCGGACCAGTCCGGTCGGAAAGTTCGCTCGTGTGTATGCGGCATAAGATGTGATGACTGTATTAGTTTCCTTTTTTTGTTTTTCACAGCACAAACTCTCCAGTAGAATGTATCAGTTTACAAGGATGAGACAAAACCATTTAAAACTGGCAGGGGTGATTAAAATGATCAACTTTTATTTATTCATGTATACCTTTATCTTAAAAGGAAAAAGCTGTTTGTTGTAACTGATTATAAAGTGTGAGCTGGAGTTTGGCTTAAATTTGTTAGTAGTTCTAAGACTGACAATTCCGCTGTCTGCTGTGCCTCCAATGCTCATTCCTCCAGAGTCATGTCTCACTAATACCGAGGGTGTGTTACTGGCCAGATCACCAGGTGAAAACAGAAAAAAAGAAAACCGATGCAGCCACCACATTTACCACATGTAATGATTGGTAAGCTGTCCATGTATAATACATTTTTGGTTTTGGGTTTAAGCCCCCGGTCACACCAAAACCGACTTTGAAATTGTGCAACTTCACTTGAAATTGCACAATTTCAAAGCCACGTGTCAGTGCGACTTCGGGTGCGGCTTGACTGACATCTGTGCGATTTCTTGCACAAATGTCTATGCAAGTCACACCTTAAATCAGCAAAAATAGTGCAGGAACTTCTTTTTTGAATTGGTGCGGCACCGCGAAGTCGACGTTGCACCGTTTTGAACAGTTCCATTGCTGACAATAGGGTGTGACTTGTCATTTGATTTGGACCTGTCAAATTGCATGACAAGTCGCATCGGTGTGACCGGGGCTAATACCTCTTTAATGTTTGGAGACTTCCCCTAATTTGCAGGGATTTTCTCTCACTTCCTGTTTTGGCTATGGGACAAGAAGTGAAGGAAAATTTCCTCAATGGGACACAGATGGCAAAAAAAAAAACCTCACAGGGGTTATAACCTTCCCTTACTCTATCTATAATGAAAAAAAAAATGCCTACAGTTCTACTTTAAAGTGTATGTACACCTTAACATAGAACTTCTCTTAACTAATTCAGGTCTGGGCTATAGCAGTTTTACTGCTACAGGGCAGCACCTGTGCACCGGATCATGCATATATACGTGATCTGGCTCTTCCAGGTAGGGGGTGCGCATGCGTGCCGCCAACAGCTCGCTCTTGCTGTGATCACACACAGCAGGAGCCCAGGGTCCGGTACCATGGACTCGTGGACTCGATGTCCGCCGGCACCCGTTGATGATTGAGCAGAGAGGCTTTAACCCCTTGCCGGCCAGTGTCATTAGCACAGTGACAGTGCATATTTTTTTTAGCACTGCTCACTGTATTAGTGTCTCTGGTCCCCAAAAAGTGTCAAAAGCGTCAGTTAATGTCAGAATGTCGGCCGCAATATCGCAGTCCTGCTATAATTCGCTGTTCGGCGTCATTACTAGTAAATAAATAAATACAAATATCCTATAGTTTGTAGATACGGTAACTTTTGCACAAACCAATCAATATACACTTATTGGGATTTATACCATAAATATTTAGCAGAATACATATTGGCCTAAATTTATGAAGAAATTAGATTTTTTATATTTTTTTATTGAATGTGTTTTATAGGAAAGTAAAAAAAATATTGTTTTTATTTTTCTAAAAATTGTAGGTCTTCTTTTATTTATAGAGCAAAAAATAAAAAATGCAGAGGTCATCAAATACCACCAAAAGAATACTCTATTTGTGGGAAATAAAGGACAAGCATTTAATTTGGGTATAGCTTCGCATGATCGAGCAATTGTCAGTTAAAATAACGTAGTGTCGTATCGCAAAAAAATGGCCTGGGTAAATCTTCCGGAGGTCAAATGGTTAAGTGCTCCCTTTTGGTCTGCTAAATATACCATTGAAAGTGTTTTGTTATATCTGTTCGATATATGCAAAAAATACCTGTTAAATTTGCCAGAAAACTTGAGCTTCCTGTGCTCTTTGCCTGTGTACAGGGATGATTATGGAGATTGGGAGGAGGGGCCTGTGTTCTTTGCAAACCATCAGAAATTAGGTAGGCAGGGCTGACACCATGTGCTTAGGAATTCAAAGATGCATTGTCACGTCAAAGAGGAATGTAGGAGCATGTTATACTTCTGGCACATTTCTATACTTGCAGCATGTACAGCCAGAGATGTTCTAATGCCGCGTACACACAATCGGGATTTTGGTCGGAAAAAGATATGATGGTTTTTCCGACGGGATTCTGCTCAAGCTTGCCTTGCATACACATAGTCACACAAAAGTTCGCTGAACTTTCGACCGTCAAGAACGCGGTGACGTACAACACTACGACGAGCCGAGAAAATGAAGTTCAATGCTTCTGAACATGCGTCGAATAGTTTCCGAGCATGCGTAGAAATTTTGCGTGTCGAAATCACTACAGACGATCGCATTTTCGGATAGGTACTTTTTCCGACCGAAAAATTGAGAACATGCTCTCAATCTTTTGCTGGCTGGATTTCGGCCAGCAAAAGACCGATGGAGCATACACACGGTCGCATTTTCCGACCAAAAGCTCTCATCGGTCTTTTGCTGGCCGAATTTCCGATCGTGTGTACGCGGCATAGGAGTTTTTTTTTTTTTTTTTGCCGTTACATACGATTTAAGTTATACGACGATTATAATATTTGGCTTAACATTTTCATATATCAAATATCCTTATTCCCCAAAGCACAATTCTTCTACTAAGTTCTGCCTTCATATGGCACATGTGCCTAGATTTAATTTAATTCATTTTTTTTTTCTCTGTAAATATATCTTAGAAAGGAGCAAAGACCATCTATGTTCCAATTATTCCTATTTAATATTGGCATCCACTATTCTTTCACCATTTTAGGAAACAGGTGACATTTGGAGATGGGCCATTATTAGCTCAACTCAGTCAAGTCCATGTCAGATGGAACATAATGGATCACATTTAGTATGTAGAGCTATTTCCTCTGAACTGTGCAGGGTCAAATTGAATTGCCGCTTACAATATCAGGTTCACCGTGAGCACTCGAGCTCCTAGAAACACTGAAAAAGAATGAGGAAATTGCACAAATCATCTCTTATTTTGATACAGTCGAAATGAGCTCTGAGTTTAAAGAGTAAACGACTGGGTTTGTTTAGTTTTAAAATGCAACTGGCTCTTTTTGTAAGAGAGTGAACACAGGGGACCTGACTGCTCTTACGACTCTGGCCCCATAGTACTTCCTTCCTGACCTCTCACAACTTCCTGCTTGTAGCCTTATCACTACAGAAAATGTGACAATGTACTGGCTGAGACATGGCCAGTGCATTGGAATCCCTTACATGGAAATTACCATCTCTATTGTACACTTGTATAGTAAAGGACTACCTCTCTATATTATTCCTCAGTCTGGAATACGCACACACTAAAATGGCATTCTGCGCTATATGATAAACAAAAAAGTATATGTAAACCCAGCCATTAAATATCATATATTCTTTAACATGTTAAAGTGTATGTATGGCTAAAATATGTTTTTTTTTTTGTTTTAAATAGAGTAGACAAAGGTTAATACTCCTATAATGAATAGACAAAAAGAAAGCAAGAAACCAATTCAAAGTATGGGTACAGAGGTACCACTGTATACTCATCCACTCACTCCTATCAAGAGTAGGGCTCAGTGGCCAACCAAGCATATGAAAAAACTGAACCACACCAAGAAATAAAGTATAGTACAAAGTACCACATGATGGAGCCACACTACTGCAAAACAAAACAAATTTATCACATATACAAAAGTTTATTGTGCAAAATCGCAAAATTAAGGTAAAAGAGACAACACCTCCACCTTCCACCACTAAAAGACAACGTTGTCTATAAAAACAAGCAAAAAAAATCAATGAGACAACACCTCCACCTTCCACCACTAAAAGACAACGTTGTCTATAAAAACAAGTGTTTTTTGTTTTGTTTTTTTTTTTGCCTGTGTGCCAGTTACAGGTGTCACCTGAAGAAAGTTCCCTTTTGGAAGGTTTCCTCTCGTTTTTGGTTCAAGTGACAACAGTAAGTTTTTCTATAGTTGCATTCTGTCTCAATGACAATGGCCACCAGGACAAATAAAGGGCCAATTTACATAGCAGGAACACAGACCACAGCTGTCAAATTAGAACGAATGGCTGTGTCCATAGAGCCACAATAGAAAGGAATGGGCTGCCTCCCCAACGCAGTTTATGCAGCTGTATAAAAAAATGAAAGACACATGACAGAAAGTGGGAACTAAACCACACTCTTATGAAAGGGTATAGGATCAAACCATGTGTCACATAGTTTGAGTATATACATTTTCATAAGAGTGCGGCTTAGTTCCTAAAGGTGAAAGGTGGGACATAAAATGTCCCCACCATCTATGGGATCATGGCAGACAATAAAGTTTTAGAAACTGTTATTAAAAAAAAACTAATACTTACCAGTGGTTGGTTGAAGATCTTGACCCAAAACGGTCCTCTGGCATGAGCTGTCACCTATAAAAGAAAGAGAACGCGTCACTTGGGGGGCAGAAGACGGAAAGAACCAGAAGAAAGCACATCCCACCCTCCCACCCCTTGTCGTGGCCCTTTTTATGAGGTTTTATCCCATTCTTTAAAAGGAGATGTTAAGTTAATTTAGAATTGGTAGCTTGAGCATCGATAGCTAAGCTATTTGGTTATATTGATGGGTATACTATGTTATGAGTGTTGTATAATCAATTGACTTAATTATTAATTATTTATTTTTATCAGAGTTGATATACTGTAATAAATTATAATTTATTTATACCTATAATAAAGGGCCTATTCAATCCATAGGTTCCTGAGTCAAGAGTGTTAATTTATTAAAATTAAAAAGTTATGACTACGATCCCATATTCTGTGATTGGATATTTAACACCTCTGGGCTTTTTTAGTATCATGAGGAGGAGCTTTTAATATACACTATATTGTCAAACGTATTGGGACGCCTGCCTTTACACACCCATGAACTTTAATGGCATCCCATTCTTAGTCCGTAGGGTTCAATATTGAGTTGGCCCACCCTTTGCAGCTATAACAGCTTCACCTCTTCTGCGAAGGCTGTCCACAAGGTTTAGGAGTGTGTCTATGGGAATGTTTGACCATTCTTCCAGAAACGCATTTGTGAGGTATGGCACTGATTTTGGATGAGATGGCCTGGCTCGCATTCTCCACTCTAATTCATCCCAAAAGTGTTCTATCAGGTTGAGGTGAGGACTCTGTGCAGGCCATTCAATTTCCTCCACCCCAAATGCACTCATCCATGTCTTTATGGACCCCTGATATCTCCATAAAGAGTGGCAGTCACTCGCTTAGAGCTATCATATGGGGGCTTGTTTGCCCCCTTATGATAGCACTAAAGTTAAATGAAAGAAAAAAAAGAAAAAGTGTTAAAAAGTAAATTTTAATAAAATAAATAAAAACAAAAACCTTTAAAGCATGTACAGTAGGTCCAGCGCGCATACGTAAAAGGTGATTTTACCACACATGTAAGGTATCTATGTGAACCTTGGAGTAAGAGGAATAATTATAGAGCTATAATTAATGAATAAATTTAAAGTCATAACCTGTAAAGGCTTTTAAATCGTCACCTATGGCCAGTTTTAGGTACCGTAGTTTGTCACCATTTTACGGGCATGTGCAATTTTAAATGTTTGGTATCTATTTACTCAACACAAAATCATCTCTTATATTTTACCAAAAAATTTGGTATTATGTTTGTGTGTACTAATATTCAAGTGTACATTTAAGTGTTATTTTTCCTGAAAATTTGCGTTTGATAATGTTTGGAGGTTCTAAGCAATGTTCTAGAAAAAAAAATGCTGATTTAGCATGTATGTGAAATTGCCCCCAAAAAACTAGTGTTTAAAAAGGAACTGAACTCTGGAAGCTGTGCCCATATACAGGCAGATAGAGGACAATGGACTAGTTATCAGTATTGCCTGTGGTCTCCCTGCATCTGAACTTTCCCCATTACTGACTTAGCAAGCCTTGTTCTGCACTGTGTCTATGTGTGGAGGTGACCATCTTTTGAAGGTGACCATCAGTTTTTTAAGCTGCCTACACATTATATGAAATTTAGCTGGTTTCTGAGGAGCTTTCAAAACTTCACTATGTGGGGGGCCACCTCCCGCCTGACATCCTTTGATTGAAAAATCAAAAGAGCTGGGCATAAAATTGCAGCCGCTGTTTGGATATTCTGACAGGCTCCAGCTGTGGCTGTCAAAACACTATAGCCAGAGTGGAAGATTTCTCCATCCCCGCTGTATAGTATGGATAATGAAGTACATCTATGAGTCTGTAGACCAGGCATCACTAAATGGTCCACCACGGTCCAGATTCGGACCCAGTAACAGTCTTATCTGGACCATAGCCTCGCCAAATATTTATCTTATGCCCTGTACACACGGTCGGATTTTCCGGTGGAAAAAGTGCGATCGGATTGTGTTGTCAGAAATTCCGATCGTGTGTGGGCCGACGGATGTTGACTCAAACTTGTCTTGCATACACACGGTCGCACAAAGTTATCGGAAAATCCGATCGTTCTGATCAAAGGATGTCAGGCGGGAGGTGGCCCCCCACATAGTGAAGTTTTGACAGCTCCTCAGAAACCAGCTAAATTTCATATAATGTGTAGGCAGCTTAAAAAACTGATGGTCACCTTCAAAAGATGGTCACCTCCACACATAGACACAGTGCAGAACAAGGCTTGCTAAGTCAGTAATGGGGAAAGTTCAGATGCAGGGAGACCACAGGCAATACTGATAACTAGTCCATTGTCCTCTATCTGCCCGTATATGGGCACAGCTTCCAGAGTTCAGTTCCTTTTTAAACACTAGTTTTTTGGGGGCAATTTCACATACATGTTAAATCAGCATTTTTTTTTCTAGAACATTGCTTAGAACCTCCAAACATTATCAAACACAAATTTTCAGGAAAAATAACACTTAAATGTACACTTGAATATTAGTACACACAAACATAATACCAAATTTTTTGGTAAAATATAAGAGATGATTTTGTGTTGAGTAAATAGATACCAAACATTTAAAATTGCACATGCCCGTAAAATGGTGACAAACTACGGTACCTAAAACTGGCCATAGGTGACGATTTAAAAGCCTTTACAGGTTATGACTTTAAATTTATTCATTAATTATAGCTCTATAATTATTCCTCTTACTCCAAGGTTCACATAGATACCTTACATGTGTGGTAAAATCACCTTTTACGTATGCGAGCTGGACCTACTGTACATGCTTTAAAGGTTTTTGTTTTTATTTATTTTATTAAAATTTACTTTTTAACACTTTTTCTTTTTTTTCTTTCATTTAACTTTAGTGCTATCATAAGGGGGCAAACAAGCCCCCATATGATAGCTCTAAGCGAGTGACTGCCACTCTTTATGGAGATATCAGGGGTCCATAAAGACATGGATGAGTGCATTTGGGGTGGAGGAAATTGAATGGCCTGCACAGAGTCCTCACCTCAACCTGATAGAACACTTTTGGGATGAATTAGAGTGGAGAATGCGAGCCAGGCCTTCTCATCCAAAATCAGTGCCATACCTCACAAATGCGTTTCTGGAAGAATGGTCAAACATTCCCATAGACACTCCCAAACCTTGTGGACAGCCTTCGCAGAAGAGGTGAAGCTGTTATAGCTGCAAAGGGTGGGCCAACTCAATATTGAACCCTACAGACTAATAGGGCGTACACACGGTCGGACTTTGTTCGGACATTCCGACAACAAAATCCTAGGATTTTTTTCCGACGGATGTTGGCTCAAACTTGTTTTGTCTACACACGGTCGCACAAAGTTGTCGGAAAATCCGATCGTTTTATACGCGGTGACGTAAAACACGTACGTCGGGACTATAAACGGGGCAGTGGCCAATAGCTTTCATCTCTCTATTTATTCTGAGCATGCGTGGCACTTTGTCCGTCGGATTTGTGTACACACGATCGGAATTTCCGACAACGGATTTTGTTGTCGGAAAATTTTATAGCCTGCTCTCCAACTTTGTGTGTCGGAAAATCCGATGGAAAATGTCCGATGGAGCCCACACACGGTCGAAATTTCCGACAACACGCTCCGATCGGACATTTTCCATCGGAAAATCCGACCGTGTGTACGGGGCATAAGAATGGGATGCCATTAAAATTCATGTGCATGTAAAGGCAGGCGTCCCAATACGTTTGACAATATAGTGTATATTAAAAGCTCCTCCTCATGAGACTAAAAAAGCCCAGAGGTGTTAAAAATCCGTCGGAAAAAATCGATGGATTTTGTTGTCGGAATGTCCGATCAATGTCCAATCGCTATCATCCTTAATTACATGGGAAATGTGTCAAGTCTGTCCCTTTCTTTATCGCAGCACTCCCCCCTGCGACACAAAGGGCCTGATATGGCTTGAGGGCGGACCCCACGCCATTTTTTTCCCCAATCCTTTTATTGCTGGCAATTCCTTTTCTTACATTCAGCTGTCAACGGGGAACCCTACTGACAGCCGATGACTCATCGGTTGTTAAGGACGTGGCGGCCAGCTTTCCGGCCTGCTCCTTAACAACCAGCTATTCACAGTTTGTTAAAGAGAAAAAAAAATGCAAAATGCATGAAAACTGCATGCAAAAACACATCAAAAACTTGGATTTAAAAATGCGCCAGGAAAAACGCATCAACTGCAGCAGCATGAATGTGAACCTAGGGTAGTCTCTCCCAAAAGTTTATGTGACAGGATGGCAATACAAGTTAAAGCATATATTGCAGGACACCATGGTTCTTCAAAATAACAGCCAAGTGGTGCATTTACTAAAGGCAAATAGATTGTGCACTTTGCATGTCCAGTTTCTCCAGAGCTTAGTAAATGAGATGATGCTTCACTTAGCAAAGAATACCTAATCATAATTACATAGTAGGCGAGGTTGAAAAAAGACTATCAAGTCCAACCTATGTGTGTGATTTTATGCCAGTATTACATTGTATATCCCTGTATGCTGTGGTCGTTCAGGTGCTTATCTAATAGTTTTTTGAAATTATCGATGCTCCCTGCTGACACCACCGCCTGTGGAAGAGAATTCCACATCCTAACCGCTCTTACAGTAAAGAACCCTCTACGCCGTTTAAGGTTAAACCGCTTTTCTTCTAATTTTAGTGAATGGCCACCTGTCTTATTAAATCCCCTTTTGCGGAAAAGTTTTATCCCTATTGTGGGGTCACCAGTATGATATTTGTATATTGAAATCATATCCCCTCTCAAGCTTCTCTTCTCCAGAGAGAACAAGTTCAGTGTTCGTAACCTTTCTTCATAACTAATATCCTCCAGTCCCTTTATTAGTTTTGTTGCCCTTCTCTGGACTCTCTCCAGTCCCAGTACATGCTTCCTGAGGACTGGTGCCCAGAACTGGACAGCATGCTCCAGGTGCGGCCGACCAGAGTCTTGTAGAGCGGGAGAATTATCATTTTATCTCTGGAGTTAATCCCCTTTTTAATGCATGACAATATTCTTTTTGCTTTGCTTGCAGCAGCTTGGCATTGCATGCCATTGCTGAGCCTCTCAGCTACTAGGACCCCCAGGTTCTTTTCTATCCTAGATTCCCCCAGAGGTTCTCCCCCTAGTGAGTAGATTGAATTCATATTTTTGCCACCCAAATGCATTATTTTACATTTTTCTACATTAAACCTCATTTGCCATGTAGTTGCCCACCCCATTAATTTGTTCAAATCTTCTCGCAAGTTTTCCACATCCTGCAGAGAACTTATTGCCCTGCTTAGTTTAGTACCGTCCACAAATACAGAGATTGAGCTGTTTTTCCCATCCTCCAGGTCGTTTATGAATAAATTAAATAGGATTGGTCCCAGGACAGAACACTGGGGGACCCCACTACCTACCCCTGACCATTCCAAGTACTTCCCATTTATCACCACCCTCTGAACTCGCCCTTGTAGCCAGTTTTCAATCCATGTACTCATCCTATGGTCCATGCCAACAAACCTTACTTTGTACAGTAAACGTTTATGGGATACTGTATCAAATGCTTTTGAAAATCCAGATACACCACGTCTACAGGCCTTCCTTTATCTAGATGGCAGCTCACCTCCTCTTAGAACATTTATAGATTGGTTTGGCAAGAACGATTTTTCATGAATCCATGCTGATTACTGCTAGGGAATGATACCTTTGTCATTACTAAAATATTGTATATAGTCCCTTATCATCCCCTCCAAGAGCTTGCATACAATTGATGTTAGGCTAACTGGTCTGTAATTCCCATGGATATATCTTGGCCCTTTTTTAAATATTGGTGCTACATTGGCTTTTCTCCAATCAGCTGGTACCATTCCAGTCAGTAGACCGTTCGTAAAATTAGGAACAATGGTCTGACAATTACTTATGGACCCTCAGGTGAAAGCCATTTTGTCCCAGTGACTTCTTAATGTTTTGGTTTTTCAAGTCTATTTCTAATTCTGTCCTCTGTTAGCCATTAGGGTGCTCATTGTGACATGTCATGAGGATAAACATTGTGGTTTTGGTTAATGAAGCCCCCCGTTTCCCTCGTGAAGACTGAGGAGAAGAATAAATTCAATAACTTTGCCATCTCTCCATCCTTAGTAACCAGATTCCCTTCATCATTCTTTATGAGACCAATATGATATGACCTCCCTTTCTTACTATTTATGTACTTAAAGAATTTCTTGGGATTTTTTTTACTCACCTCCGCCATGTGCCTTTCGTGTTCTATCGTTGCTGCCCTGATTGCACCCTTATTCTTGTTGCATTCTTTGTAAAGTTGTAATGCTGATGATGATCCCATAGCCTTGTATATCACATGTAAGGAAAATTAACAAAATATAATTTTTGCTTGCACATGATTGGGTGATGAAAGTCAGCAGAGCTTCCCTTCACTTACTAAGCTCTGGAGTAACTGCACTTGCGAAGTGCACAGTCTATTTGAATTTAGTAAATAAATCTCTATATTTGTTAAAACTAAACTCCAGGATCAAACATATAATGCTGTGAAAAAGTATTTGCCCCCTTTTGATTTATTTATTTTTTTGCATATTTGTCACACTTAAATGACTCAGATCATCAAACAAATGTTATTATTACACAATGATAACCCGCGTAAATACAAAATGCAGTTTTTAAATGATGGTTTCATTTATTAAGGCAAAAAAGCTGTACAAACCTGCCTGGCTTTATGTGAAAAAGTAATTGCCCCCTAAACCTAATAACTGGTTGTGCCACCCTTGGCGGCAACAACTGCAATCAAGCGTTTGCGATAACTGGCAATGAGTCTTTCACATTGCTGTGAAGCAATTTTGGCCCACTCTTCTTTGCAGAATTGTTTTAATTCAGCCACATTGGAGGGTTTTCAAGCATGAAAAGCCTGTGTAAGGTCATGATACAGCATCTCAATTGAATTTAAGTCCAGGTTTTGACTAGGACACTTCTAAACCTAAATTTTGCTTTGTGTGAACCATTTGGAGGTGGACTTGCTGTTGTGTTTCAGATCATTGTTCTGCTGCATAACCCAAATGCACTTGAGCTTGAGGTCACAAACTGATGGCTGGACATTCTCCTTTAGGATTTTCTGGTAGAGCTCAGAATTCATGGTTCCATCAATTATGGTGTTGTCCAGGTCCTGAAGCTGAAAAGCAGCCCCAGACCATCACGCTACCACCACCATGTCTGACTGTTGGTATGATGTTCTTGTTATGAAATGATGTAATCGTTTTATGCCAGATGTAAAGGGACGCACACCTTCCAAAAAGTAAATTTTTTGGCTCATCGGTCCATAGAATATTTTCCTAAAAGTCTTGGGGATAATCAAGATGTTTTTTGGTAAATGTGAGATGAGCCTTTGGGTTCTTTTTGGTCAGCAGTGTCTTTCCCATGGATGCCATTTTTGCCCAGTCTCTTTCTTATTGTTGAATCATGAACACTGATCTTACCTGAGAAAAGTGAGGCCTGCAGTTCTTTAGATGTTGTTCTGGGTTATTTTATGACCTCCTGGATGAGTTGTCGTAGTGCTCTTGGAATCGTTTTGGTTGGCACGCCACTCCTGGTAAGGTTCACCGCTGTTCCAAGTTTTCTCCATTTGTGGATAATGGCTCTCACCGTTCACAGTTCTTGAATTTCTTTAGATCACGGCATGATGTGTTTCTTTTTGAGATCTTTAAAGCCTAGTATACACAGTACAAAATTCAGAAGGGAAAAGTCTGAAGATGAGCTGTCTGCAGATTTTCGGATCGTTAGTATGGTGCATTCGACAGACGATAGGACTTTTACATCAGACAAAAGCTGGATGTGCAGGCTATAAAATTTTTGTTCGATGTGAACTCAACATCTGATTTTCGGATGGTCAGTACAGAAATCGTCACACAAAAGTCGAAAAGTACAAACACGCATGCTCAGAATCAAGCAACGAGACGGAAGAGTTCCGTCTTGTAAACTACGGTTCGTAATCTAGAATTAACATTTGTGACGCGGCAATTGATGAAATGTCAAAATGCAGCGCACATTCTCAACTTCTTTAATGGGATAATAATGAAGCTGATTTGCTGGTGATACTGATGTAGTTATGCCACACTTATTTTAAAAGGCATTTGTTTTGTGCAATCTGAAAATCGCGAATCAACGCTTACCAAAATTCTACTAACTTCTAATAACACGAAATTAGCAGAAGGGGCCCAAAGGGTGGCGCTTGAGAAATGAACTTCCTCTTTATACTCTCATAGTACGTCACTATGTTCGTGTTTGTCAAATGACAATTTGTGGATAGTTAGTATGGTAGACATAATCCTGCACATGCGATTTTGACAAAAATCAGACGCTCGGTCGTCCAACAATCAAACCGTGTGTGCGAGGCTTTAGCGTGCTTCACTTTGTCAGACAGCTTCTATTTAAGTGATTTTTTGATTCAACGGGTCTGGCAGTAATCAGGCCTGGGTGTGGCAAGTGAAATTGAACTCAACTTTCCAAAAAATTGTAGTTAATCACAGTTCATTCATGATTTAGCATGGGAGGGGGTTTTACTTTTTTTTACATAGGGCCAGGCATGTTTGAACAGCTTTTCTCCCTTAATAAATGAAATAATAATTTAAAAACTGCATCTTGGATTTATTTGGGTCATATTTGTGTAATATTAAAATTTGTTTGATGATTTGAATAATTTAAGTGTGAGAAATATGCAAAAAAATAAAAAATCAGGAAGGGGGCAAATACTTTTTCACAGAACTGTAAATAAAAAAAAAGTCTATGATATGGGAAACATAATTTTTTTTTAATCACATTTTTTGTTCCTTGTATCTATACAGTCTTGATCTGAGCATCGCAGAGTCAAGGGACAGCTCTAGAGTGGCACCAGCAGAAGAATGTCTAATATATAAATAAGGAAAAGAACACATAAACATTGTGACAGTTCATAATGAACTTGGGACAACATAAGAATGACAGAATTCATAACGTGATTGTATTATACGCCACTAAAGCTATGAACATCTTTTCACTGTATGCCACAGTAACACAAACACACACATACAGTATAATATATATATATATATATATATATATATATATATACAGTGGCTTGCGAAAGTATTCGGCCCCCTTGAACTTTTAAACCTTTTGCCACATTTCAGGCTTCAAACATAAAGATATAAAATTTTTATTTTTTGTGAAGAATCACCAACAAGTGGGACACAATTGTGAAGTGGAACGAAATCTTTTGGATTTTTGAAACTTTTTTAACTAATAAAAAAATGAAAAGTGGGGCGTGCAAAATTATTCGGCCCCCTTGCGTTAATACTTTGTAGAGCCACCTTTTGCTGCGATTACAGCTGCAAGTCGCTTGGGGTATGTCTCTATCAGTTTTGCACATCGAGAGACTGAAATTCTTGCCCATTCTTCCTTGCAAAACAGCTCGAGCTCAGTGAGGTTGGATGGAGAGCTTTTGTGAACAGCAGTTTTCAGCTCTTTCCACAGATTCTCGATTGGATTCGGGTCTGGACTTTGACTTGGCCATTCTAACACCTGGATACGTTTATTTGTGAACCATTCCTTTGTAGATTTTGCTGTATGTTTGGGATCATTGTCTTGTTGGAAGATAAATCTCCGTCCCAGTTTCAGGTCTTTTGCAGACTCCAACAGGTTTTCATCCAGAATGGTCCTGTATTTGGCTGCATCCATCTTCCCCTCAATTTTAACCATCTTCCCTGTCCCTGCTGAAGAAAAGCAGGCCCAAACCATGATACTGCCACCACCATGTTTGACAGTGGGGATGGTGTGTTGAGCGTGATGAGCTGTGTTGCTTTTACGCCAAACATATCGTTTTGCATTGTGGCCAAAAAGTTCGATTTTGGTTTCATCGGACCAGAGCACCTTCTTCCACATGTTTGGTGTGTCTCCCAGGTGGCTTGTGGCAAACTTTAGACGAGACTTTTTATGGATATCTTTGAGAAATGGCTTTCTTCTTGCCACTCTTCCATAAAGGCCAGATTTGTGCAGTGTACGACTGATTGTTGTCCTATGGACAGACTCTCCCACCTCAGCTGTAGTTCTCTGCAGTTCATCCAGAGTGATCATGGGCCTCTTGGCTGCATCTCTGATCAGTCTTCTCCTTGTCTGAGCTGAAAGTTTAGAGGGACAGCCAGGTCTTGGTAGATTTGCAGTGGTCTGATACTCCTTCCATTTCAAAATGATCGCTTGCACAGTGCTCCTTGGGATGTTTAAAGCTTGGGAAATCTTTTTGTATCCAAATCCGGCTTTAAACTTCTCCACAACAGTATTACGGACCTGCCTGGTGTGTTCCTTGGTCTTCATGATGCTCTTTGCGCTTTCAACAGAACCCTGAGACTATCACAGAGCAGGTGCATTTATACAGAGACTTGATTAAACACAGGTGGATTCTATTTATCACCATCAGTCATTTAGGACAACATTGGATCATTCAGAGATCCTCGCTGAACTTCTGGAGTGAGTTTTCTGCACTGAAAGTAAAGGGGCCAAATAATTTTGCACGCACCACTTTTCAGTTTTTTAATTGCTAAAAAAGTTTAAAATATCCAATAGATTTCGTTCCACTTCACAATTGTGTCCCACTTGTTAGTGATTCTTCACAAAAAATTTAAATTTTATATCTTTATGTTTGAAGCCTGAAATGTGGCAAAAGGTTGAAAAGTTCAAGGGGGCCGAATACTTTCGCAAGCCACTGTATATATATATATATATATATATATATATATATTCAGGACTCAGCAGAAATGAGTACACCCCAACAGATTTGTAAGAAAACCTGACACTATACTACATAATACTCCCACAAATGCGGGCCATTGATTGCAAACAAGATATGTTAATTTGCACAGACGAAAAATTATTTTTCCTAACAAATACATTCAAGACCATGTTGCAAAAATTAATACACCCCAGTGAAAGTCTTAGAAGCAAAGCAAAATTTTAGACAACAAAATCCTAATTAACAAGAATTCAACTACAGGTGAGTCTAATTTTTCATTAAACAGGTGTCCAGCAGACAGTTGATTAAAAAAGGGAGTTACTTAACCACTTACCGACCGTGCCATAGCCGAATGATGGCTACAGGGCGGTCAGATAACTCTGGGAGGGCATACAATGAAGTCCTCCCAGAATCGCACTCCTGCACCACCTCTGGGGCGCACACCCGGGAATGTTCGTGACCGCCGAGTCCGGAGGACCAAGCGCGTCACGGACAGGGTAAAGGGCCAATGACAGCGGCCTTTTACCACGTGATCGCTCTGTTCAATGCTGGAGCGATCAGTTGGCAACAAACCGGAGCATGTCCGGTCCAGCTCTCTGCTCCTCGCACTGATCGGTATGGCGTGTGAGGAGAGGAGGGAGCCAGGTGCAGCAGCGCTGTGGGCTGGATCTGAAGTGCCCACAGCGCTGATCTGTGCCCATCCATGGCTCATCCATGCCTCATATATGCCCATCCATGCTACATCCACAGCTCATCCTTGCCCATCCATGGCTCATCCGTGCCCATCAATGGCTCCTCCATGCCCATTCATGGCTCATTCATGTTCATCTGTGCTCATCCTTGGTTTATCCATGCACATCCGTGCTCATCCATGGCTCATCCATGCTCATTTGTGTCCATCCATGGCTCATCCGTGCTCGCATGGCTCATCCATGCACATCCACGGCTCATCCATGCTCATCCATGGCTCATCCATGCCCATCCATGGCTCATCCGTGCTCGCATGGCTCAACCATGCACATCCACGGCTCATCCATGGCTCATCCATGCTCATCCATGGCTCATTCATGCCCATCCATGGCTCATTCATGCACATACATGGCTCATCCATGGCTCATCCATGCCCATCCATGCTCATCCATGGCTCATCCATGCTCATCGATGGGACATCAATGGCTCATCCATGGCTCATTCATGCCTCATTCATTGCTCATTAATGCTCATCCTTGGCTCATTCATGCTCATCCATGCCACATCAAAGGTAATGACCCCCTAAATTGGGACTTTAAATGGACCACCCACCCGCAAATGTATATAAAAAATATTCTTTAATAGTATAGAATAAAAAACATATAAAAACACATATGATAAAGATGCACAATGTGTACTACATGAAAAATCAACCGATCAATGTATATATGCAATAAGCGAACAAAAAAAGTGCCCAAATGCCTGACGCGTTTCCAGTATATGATGTTCCAATACCTTCGTCAGGGGCCAGGGTTTCCAAAGGTTTAACATTCAAATGAATTCTAGAATTACAAAGAGATATGTCAGATAACACATACAGTAGAGCGTAAAAATATCAAACAAAGCATATAATCAAAAACAAGCAGGTGGTCATGATGAAAGAAAAGGGAGGATGATGGATGGATGGAAAATATATAATCACCAAGAAGTCATCAAGGATCTAAATCCATGACACATCAGTGCTAATCTGTGCCCATCCGTACCACATCAGTGCTCATCCATGCCACATCTGTGCTCATCCATGCCACATCAGTGCTCATACGTGCCACATCAGGGCTCATACATGCCACATCAGTGCTTATATGTGCCACATCAGTGATCATCCGTGCAACATCCATGCAACATCAGTACTTATCCGTGCCACATCCATGCCACATCAGTGCTCATCCATGCCACATCTGTGCTCATCCATGCCTCATCTGTGCTCATCCATGCCTCATCCATGCCACATCAGTGCTCATACGTGCCACATCAGGGATCATACATGCCACATCAGTACTTATACGTGCCACATCAGTGATCATCCGTGCAACATCCATGCAACATCAGTGCTTATCCGTGCCACATCCATGCCATATCAGTGCTCATCCTTGCCACATCCATGCCACATCAGTGCTCATCCGTGCCACATCCATGCCACATTAGTTCTCATCCGTGACACATCTATGCCACATCAGTGCTCATCCATGCCACATTCATGACACATCAGTACTCATCCGTGCCACATTCATGCTACATCGGTGCTCATCCGTGCCACATCCATGCCACATCAGTGCTCATCCGTGCCACATTCATGCCACATCAGTGCTCATCCATGCCACATCAGTTCTCATCCGTGCCACATCCATGCCACTACAGTGCCTATCAGTGCCACTACAGTGCCAATCAGTGTCTTACAAAAGTGTAATAGGTAGTCAAATTAGATTTGAAACGTATGCCCTTAGAACACCTGATAGGGCTCCCTGCATGTTGGGCCTCTGTATGTGGCCAGGCTGTGGAAAACTCTCACACATGTGGTATCGCCATACTCAGGAGGAGTAGAAAAATTTATTTTGGGGTGTAATTTTTGCTATGGACATGCTATGTGTTAGAAATATCTTATACATGGACAACATTTTCAAAAAACTTGTGGAATAAGACATGTTTAAAAGACTTATTATGCCTCATAGATTATACGTTGGGGTGTTTGCTTTCCAAAATGGGGTCATTTTTTGGGCATTTCCATTTTCCTGGTGCTCCAGGGCCTTCAAAACTGTAAGAGGTAGTCAGGAAATGATATGTGTAATTTATGACCCTATAACACCTGATGGTGCTCCTTGCATGTTGAGCCTCTCTATGTGGCCAGGCTGTGTAAAAGTCTCACACATGTGATATCGCCATACTCAGGAGGAGTAGCAGAATGTATTTTGGGGTTTAGTTGCAAGTATGCATATGATGTGTGTGAGAAATAACCTGTTAATATGACAATTTTGTGAAAAAAGAAAAAAATAATCGTCATTTTGCAAGGAATTGTGGGAAAAAAATTACAACTTTAAAATACTCACCATGCTTCATATTATAGTACTGTCCTGGCTTCTTAGTATCTCAAGAAATGAGAGTACATCAGGTGTGATCAGGTCTGATCAGGTGTGATCAATTTTCAATGATTGGGACCAAAGCTTAAAGACTGTAAAACAATCACAAAGATCAAATAATATACACTGATTTGGGTTATTTTTACCAAAGATATGTAGCAGCAATGGTATCACATGGAAGAGAAATGTCACAAGGCTTACGAAAGAAAATAGTTTCTTCACACAAGAAAGGTGAAGGCTACAAGAAGATCAACAAAGCTTTACTTATTGGTCAGAATGCTGTAGCAAAAGTGAGACAAAAATTTAACAGGCTGTCCACGGAGATTACCACCTCAACAGGAGCATCTTCTGATGAGACACTATATTGTCAAAAGTATTGAGACACCTTCCTTTACACGTACATGATCTTTAATGGCATCCCAGTCTTAGTCTGTAGGGTTCAATATTGAGTTGGCCCACCCTTTGCAGCTATAACAGCTTCAACTCTTATGGGAAGGCTGTCCACAAGGTTTAGGAGTGTGTCTATGGGAATGTTTGACCATTCTTCCAGAAGCGCATTTGTGAGGTCAGGCACTGGGTTGGCTTACAGTCTTTGTAATTCATCCCAAAGGTGTTCTGTTAGGTTGAGGCAGGGCCGGACTGGCCTACCGGGATACCCGGTAGGCCGCCTGCCCTGGGGCCGCTTTGTGCTGCGGCTGCAGCGCTCCGCTCCCCTCTGTCCTCCTCCTCTTGTGGAGCTGGGTCTGTGTGTGTACGGCGGTGATGTATCAAGGTCCCGCCCCCCTAGACCGGCTCGTGTTATAGTCTTCTATGGAACACTGATTGAATCAGTGTTCCTCCTATCACACGAGCCGGTCTAGGGGGGGCGGGACTTTGTTACAGCACCACCGTACATGCACAGACCCAGCTCCGCGACTTACAGCGGGAGATGGCCGATGTAAGTCCAATCCAGGAAATGGTGAGGCTGCAATCATGGGCACAGAGAGGCTCCAGTGGTCATCACACAGAGGCTGCAATTTGTGGGCACAGAGACTGCAATCGGTGGACACAGAGGCTGCAATTGGTGGGCACAGAGGCTGCAATTGGTGGGCACAGAGGCTGCAATTTGTGGGCACAGAATGCAATTTGTGGGCACACAGAGGCTGCAATTGGTGGGCACAGAGGCTGCAATTGGTGGGCACAGAGGCTGCAATTTGCGGGCACAGAGGCTGCAATTGGTGGGCACAGAGGCTGCAATTGGTGAGCACAGAGGCTGCAATTTGTGGGCACACAGAGGCTGCAATGTGTGTGCACAGAATGCAATTTGTGGGCACACAGAGGCTGCAATTGGTGGGCAAGAGGCTGCAATTGGTGGGCACAGAGGCTGCAATTTGTGTGCACAGAATGTAATTTGTGGGCACACAGAGGCTGCAATTGGTGGGCACAGAGGCTGCAATTTGTGTGCACAGAATGCAATTTGTGGGCACACAGAGGCTGCAATTGGTGGGCACAGAGGCTGCAATTGGTCAGCACAGAGGCTGCAATTTGTGGGCACAGAGGCTGCAGTTTGTGGGCACACAGAGGCTGCAATTGGTGGGCACACAGAGGCTACAATTGGTGGGCATGCAGAGGCTGCAATTGGTGGGCACAGGGAGGCTGCAATTGGTGGGCACAGAGAGGCTGGAATTGGTGAGCACAGAGAGGTTACATTCACAGCCACAGAGAGGCTGCATTCACAGCCACAGTGAGGCTGCATTGATGGGCACAGTGAGGCTGTATTGATGGGCACTGTAAAGCTGCATTTAATGGGAACACTGAGGCTGCAATGATGGGCACAGTGAGGCTGCAATAATGGGCACAGTGAGGCTGCAATGGCTGCAGTGGTGGGCACAGTGTGGCTGCATTGGTGGGTACAGCGAGGCTGCATTGGTGGGTACAGCGAGGCTGCATTGGTGGGTATAACAAGGCTGCATTGGTGGGCACAGTGAGGCTGCATTCATGGGCACCATAAAGCTGCATTTGATGGGCACAGTGAGGCTGCAATAATGGGCACCGTAAAGCTGAATTTGATGGGCACAGTGAGGCTGCAATGATGGGCACCGTAAGGCTGCATTGGTGGGCACAGTGAGCCCTGCACAGTGTACTTGAGAGGAGGTCAATGACAGCGCCGCCAGGCAATTCTAAGGAGGGTCACTGATGTAAGGGGGGAGTGAATACAATAATATAAGGGGGCACTGAGGTGTCTTACCTTTGTGTATTCTTTCTGTCCCCCCCCCCCCCACATTCCCAGAGTTCCTGGGGTGCCCCTTGATGATTGACCAATCTTACCACTTTTAACTGGAATTTGCTGGGTTGAGGTCAGGACTCTGTGCAGGCCAGTCAAGTTCATTCACCCCAAACTTGCTCATCCATGTCTTTAAGGACCTTGCTTTCTGCAATGCTGCGCAATCATGTTGGAACAGGAAGGGGACATCCCCAAACTGTTTCCACAAAGTTGGGAGCATGAAATTGTCCAAAATGTCTTGGTTTGCTGACTCCTTACAGGTTCTCTTTACTGGAAATAAGTGCAATTGTGAGGTCAGGCAATGATGTTGTCTGAGAAGTCCTGGCTCGCAGTCTCTGCTCTAATTCATCCAAAAGGTATTCTATCAGGTTGAGGTCAGGACTCCACCCCAAACTCACTCATCCATTTCTTTATGGACCTTGCTTTGTGCACTGGTCCAAATCATTTGGTGGAGAGGGAATTATGATGTGTTTTTTTTATTTCAGGGGTTGGGCTTGGTCCCTTAGTTCCAGTGAAGGGAACTCTTAAGGCGTCAGCATACCAAGACATTTTGGACAATTTCATTTAATTTTAACAGTTTGGGAATAGCCCCTTCTTGTTCCAACATGACTGCGCGCTAGTGCACAAAGTAAGGTCCATAAAGACATGGATGACCGAGTTTGGGATGGAGAAACTTGACTGGCCTGCACAGAGTCCTGACCTCAACCCGATAGAACACCTTTGGGATAAATTAGAGCTGAGACTGTGAGCCAGGCCTTCTCATCCACATCAGTGCCTGACCTCACAAATGTGCTTCTAGAAGAATTTTCAAACATTCTCATGAACACACTCCTAAACCTTGTGGACAGCTTTCCCAGAGGAGTTGAAGCTGTTATAGCTGCAAAGGGTGGGCCAACTCAATATTGAACCCTATGGACGAAGACTGGGATGCCATTATAGTTCATGTGTGTGTAAAGGCAGGTGTCCCAATACTTTTGGCAATATAGTGTATATAGTTACTTTTTACTACATTAAGTATATTTTCTGTATTGCTATGTAAACCCTTGCTCCACTTCCAATTCACTATGCAAATTATGTATGTCAAAACTTAAAATTCTAAAAATAAGATCACAGCCTCAATCACAAAGGCATCTTCATGAGAGTGGTGGAATGCAATCTGTAAATTGTTTAAGTTGTGAAAAGGGAAGACACGAGATGTTACTCGAAAGGCATTCACTACATATCCTGACACCGTGTCCCTCTAGACAAGACATAAATAAGTCGAAGAGGCCGTCTACAGCCTGCCAGTGAAGTACGGTGCACTGTAACAAAGCAGGGAAGTACACAAGCATTGTATTTACAGTGACTACGTGACAGTCCTGACAGTGATAAAACATTATTGCTCCTTTTGTGTTGAGAACTGTGAAGATCACTTAAAGAGGAACTGCAGTCTGCTCACATAATTTGTAATAAAAACAACTTTGCCATTCTGAAGCTTCCCTCCAACCACTTTGCATATTATTTTATATATACTGCGATTCTGTACTTGCCAAATATGCTGCAGAAATCTCCTTCCACTGAGCCTGGCTGCAACCATTTTAACTGTGGGCAGCTGAAGCTGCTGCCTGTTCACTTCCTGGATTTACACAGACACACAAAGGCACACCTCCAGCTCTGCAGATCTCATTGTCCCACATACTAGCACATTATGAAAGACTTACCTTGAAATGAAGCCCTCCTGTGGTGCACTGTCACCGCTGCAGAGGCTTCCATCTCCACCCAATCTTTGTTCTGGGTTTGCAGGCTGTGGCCATTTGCTTGGCCAAGCCGCAATGACGTCACATGCGCGGGTATGTGTGTGGGCATCTAGACCATGGCACACAGCTTTGAAGAAAAGGCGCAGCTATGCCGTGCCTTCAGAGCGAATGCGACATTGATGTCACCGGCTACTGCTTGCTAGCATATCTCCTAAACCAGTGGTCCCCAACCTTTTTGGCACCGGGGACCGGCATTGTGGATGAAAATTGTGCCAAGGCCCGAGGGGGGGGGGGGGGGTCTGGGTGATGATGCGTTTTTTTGCGGCCAATTTGTCAGAAAAAGGCTGGTGTTAGCACTTCAATTGCACATAGTTAGTACAGCGGCTCCCGACCGTGTGTAGTGTAGCTGTAGAATGTACCAGGCTTAAGTGTTCTTATCAAGGGAAAGCTGGAAGAACATTTTGCAACTAATTAGGTTATTTGGCAACAGGTTAGTAACATGATTGGGTATAAAAAGAGCATCCGTTTTTTTTTTTTTAGACATATTGCTGGAATCAGTTTCAAAGTCACCTTATTTTTTTCTTAAAATTTTACATTTTATCATTTTAAACATTTGATATGTTTGCTTGCAAAGTAACAACATGCTTTGAATATGTAAAATAGCTTGTTTAGCAAACTAAATGTAATATACTATATATATGTAGGGTATAGAAAAGAATCACCCCCTTTAAAATAATCCCATGTTGTTGCTTTGCAGCCTACAATGAAGATAGGCACAGTTTTTGTTTTATCCAGCTGTACTTACTCAGTGCAACTTATAACATCCAAGTGAAAGATATTACACCAACATGTCAGAAACAGAATCACTGAATTGGACAAAGGATCACCCCCTTGTGTTAGTATTTTTTTGAACCACCATTTGCTTTAATTACAGCCTTTAGTCTGTTCTATTGGGATATGTCTCCTCTAACTTTGCACATCTAGACTTTGCAATATTTGCCCACTCTTCTTTGCAGAACTGCTCAAGTTCAGTTAAATTTGATGGTGACCATTTGTGGACTGCAGTTTTCAAGTCATTCCACAGACTTTCAATGGGATTTAAGTTTGGGCTCTGACTAGGCCATGTAAGGACATTCACCTTTTTCTCCTCCAATCACTGTGTGGTCATTTTTGCTGTGTGCTTTGGGTCATTGTCATGTTGGAAGGTAAACCTTCTTCCCATTGACAACTTTCTGGCAGAGGGCTGCAGATTTTCCTCAAGAATTTGACAGTATTTTGCCCCATTCATTTTGCTTTTATCTCGACAAGTGCTCCAGTCCCTGCTTCAGAGAAACGACCCTATAACAGGATATTACCCCCTCCACGCTTTACTGTAGGAATTGCGTTATTTGGATGGTGAGCTGTATTGGATTTCCACCAGACATCGTTTTGTGTTGAGGCCAAATAATTCAATTTTAGTCTCATCTGACCACAACACCTTTTTTCACGTGGCTTCAGAATCTTCAAGGTGTATTTTGGCAAAGCTCAGTAATGATTGCATGTGGCCTTTCTTAAGGGATGGCTTTTTTCTTGCAAACCTCCCATACAAACCACATTTGTGGAGAATTTGTGATATTGTTGTCACATGGACACAATGACCACTCTTTGTCATAAATTCCTGCAACTGCTTCAGAGTTGCTGTAGGCCTCTTGGTGGCCTCTCTGACCAGTTTGCTCCTGGCACTTTCATTTAGTTTGGAGCGACGTCCTGATCCAGGGAGGGTCTGTGTTGTACCAAATATCTTCAACTTCTTAATAATAGACTTCACTGTGCTTCTAGGCATTGATAAAGCCTTTGAAATGTTTTTGTATCTCCTGACTTGTGCCTGTCCACAACTTTATCATGGAGATTTTGTTACCCATTGTTGAGTGTTTGCTTCAGTTGCACTACAAGAGACTGAAATGCTCCAGGAAAGCTCTTTTCATGCTGAGCTAATCAAAATGACCACAGCTTATCAGAGTTGAAAGTCAAATGGCTTTGTGTGCCACTGAGAAGGTGATTAGCTACACCTGATTGAGTTTACAAGTCATTTTTAGGAGTGAGGTGATCCTTTTTCCAACTCACTGATTTTGTTTTTAAATTATTATTTTTTTCTGCCATGTTGGTGTTATATCTTGCACTTGGATGTTATACTGAGTAAATACAGCTGGATAAAACAAAAACTGTGCCTGTCTTCATTTCAGGCTGCAAAGCAATAAATCTGATCACTTTAATATATACCCACTGTACATATATATATATTGTATAGAAAGTACCATCAACTGTACACTGTTGGCTTATTTATTAAAGGGCTATGATATGTAACAATGATTTACAAACCAGCATAGTTAATAGCAAACACTCATATCTCAAAGCGTCCGTCAAACCACTGGAGGAAGCAATCTAAATAGCTGGTATGCATCAGGGTACCTTGTACATTGAATTAGCTCAAGACAATGCTTAGTACCCTTCTTCACACATCCTCACTTTCTGAGATGGGATAAGGGGATAGCATATAAAGTCAGGTATACACTATTAGTTTTTTTTCTTCAACCACGTGGGTTGAAGGAAAAAAAAACGTTCAGCTCTGGTCTGAACCGCTGTACTAACCATGTAAGGCTAACTCAGCGATCTCCCCCACTGAGCTGTTGTCTTCTGACAGGTGGCCCCCCTCCCACCACACCAGAACACTCCGATCAGCGCTCTCTGCCATTGGCTGAGAGCGCTGATTTGGAGACGGTCAGGTGCTGGTTTTCCAGCATGCACGTCTGACAGAAGCTGGCCAACAAACACACAGGCCAAATGTCGGTCATTTTTTGTTTTTAACTGCCCGTTGTCTCCTGACATTCGGCCTGTGTGTACAGGGCTTTAGGGACAATTTGGAGCTATACCTTTGAGCTTTGCTATTTCCTTGTGCCAGTTTCCACTATCTTTTCAGATTTACAAATGGCAATGTTGAACGTTTCGAAGCTTGCACTGGCCATAAATTTGAACCATAATGTGTTTAATGCTTCTTTATTTCTTTTTTATATTGGTGGGCGACTACATGGCAAATGAGGTTCAATGTAGAAAAATGTAAAATAATGCATTTGGGTGGCAAAAATATGAATGCAATCTATACACTGGGGGGAGAACCTCTGGGGGAATCTAGGATGGAAAAGGACCTGGGGGTTCTAGTAGATGATAGGCTCAGCAATGTCATGCAATGCCAAGCTGCTGCTAATAAAGCAAACAGAATATTGGCATGCATTAAAAGGGGGATCAACGCAAGAGATAAAACGATAATTCTCCCGCTCTACAAGACTCTGGTCCGGCCGCAGAGAGTTTAATAAGACTCGTGGCCACTCATTACAATTAGAAGAAAAGAGGTTTAACCTTAAACTACGTAGGGGGTTCTTTACTGTAAGAGCGGCAAGGATGTGGAATTCCCTTCCACAGGCGGTGGTCTCAGTGGGGAGCATTGATAGCTTCAAGAAACTATTAGATAATCACCTGAATGACCGCAACATCCAGGGATATACAATGTAATACTGACATATAATCGCACACATAGGTTGGACTTGATGGACTTGTGTCTTTTTTCAACCTCACCTACTATGTAACTATGTAATTATATTACTGTCCAACATACAAATTGTTACTGGAGACCCTAGGCATCTGAGTATGCTGTAAAATATATGCAATTACAAATATCAATGCGGTGTCAAGAAATACATGCTAAAATTATTACTAATAATACAGAATAAATATACAGAAAAACATAAAAAAATAATTTTAATAGGACATTAGAACTGTGGCATCAACCATCCAGCAGCCTGACGCGCATATTTGTGGCATGTTTTAATTGAAGCAAACACAAGAAATCTCTTGCATCTCCAACTGTAAATAACACTGAACCCAACCCCAGGCTGTCTATGCAAATTGCCCATGTGATAAATGAAGGTCTTGGTGACCTGGTAAAATAATGTATATGTAGCTGGATGATTGATATATCCTTTGTTGGGAAGCCTGTAATTCAATTAATTTCACTGACGGTAATTACAACAAGCAAAATTTATGAAGGCCACAAAGTGAGTTCAGTGAACCGTTTGGAAATGTCAGCATGCCCACCATAGAATGAACTGTCCTAGACTTTTCATACTTGCCTTGGCAACTCTTCTGAAAAAAAAGTCTTGTCATTCCAAACACAGAACACTTTGAAAGATGCCAGCGAAAAATATGGAACTGAGTGCCCCACCTTCATAGAAGTCTTTGTTATGAAGATGACATGAGCTGGGCCATAGTTTATGGCTTGAGAAAAATGCCACAGTTGGCCATTTATAGGCAGTTTATCACAGCAAATTAGACCATTTTACATTAAACTGGCGTATTGCCTGTCATGGAGGCAAAAATTATGTTAAGCCTTTGGATATCAAACAATGGGATGTGAGGTCCCATATTAGTATAATGACCAATGTCACCTCATAACCGCTTCTTTTGCCATTTTTTTAATCTGGATTTAACTGAGAAGTACCAAGTCAGATATTGTTTAGTTTACTTATACATGTGTAGCCAAATCTGTATTTATTTTTTTTGAGTAGTTTATTTTTTACTGAAAAAAGTTAAATACAATTAGCCCTTATTCCCACTTGAGATTTTTTCTGCTCATTTTCCTACAAATTATGCAAAATCTCATGC
This sequence comes from Lithobates septentrionalis, assembly GCA_037952835.1. NCBI lineage: Eukaryota > Metazoa > Chordata > Amphibia > Anura > Ranidae > Lithobates > Lithobates septentrionalis. Next base: position 333,345 of record JBBDGP010001701.1, read on the forward strand.
TTTCTAAAGGGCCGTACACATGGGCTAAATATCAGGCGGCATTGGCCGGTTTAATTGAAACCAGTCAACATTCAGCCCATGTGTACGGCTGAGGAAATCAGTGAGTCAATTACTCAAGCAGGAAATTACATTTCACAGGCCTTTTAGTACACCAACTATGTATAGAAAGCCTTCAGATTGTCATATTGCATTACATTTTTTATATTATTCTTTTGTTGGGTACAGTTGAAATCAAACATGTTGTATACCCTATCATTAAAGTGGAACTATACTGCATCTAAGCACCACAAACCAAAATTATTCAGCGCAATCTCACCCATCCATCCATGTCTCCGTGCTTTATCTTGCTAAAAAATCAATTTGAAAAACAACCTCTAGCATTTCTCTCCGGGACCATCTTGAGCAAGGGCAGAAGATTAATGTAGCATTTACTTCCTGTAAATTCCTTCCTGGAATCTATCTGTCAATAGCTCAGGCATGCAGTCAGGAGGGTGTGCTTAGATGCCCTCATAAATGCCACTTGCATTATTGTGGTATCACTATGGATTACCCCATGTGGATTCTATTCTCTTGGAAGTTCGCCTGTCCTCCATTTTTTCCTTGTACAAATCACAGCTCCTAGGTTAGACTTCCCCCACGAGCCCTCAATCTCCAGTACCACCATGTTTTATTTTGAGCTGACTAAGTATTGGGGGGGGGGGGTCTGTTTCATATGATGAGCCCTCTTTTGGACTAAGTAATATTACCATACTATATTGCTGTCAACTTATTTATTCTTTGCAGATACGCACCTTGCATTTACTCCTGAGGAAGTGGACTAATTTTCACGAAACGCGCAGAGTTCATGAATGCAATCTTAATACTGCCATGCTTGTATATTTGGTTTTCATATATGAATTTACAATGAATAATTTGATTAATTAATTTATATTGATATTATATGTACGCTACAAATCAGCTCAACAATATATATTTTAATAGAATGTTACTGTGATAAGATGAAATGTGTATATTATGTGTATCAATAAATATGTAATTGTGGGTATTGATGATTTTATTCCAGTGTTATGTGCTTCATTTAAAGTCCTGGGGGTTTATGTGTTTTTATATGTGTGTGCTTGCTTAGCTTAGCAATCCCCTCCTCCCCTCCTGAAGACTTCTGGGATGTATGACATCATGTGCCTAGGTCTGAAAACCAGGAATCAATGTAAAAAAAAAAAAAAAGTTTCAAACAAGTAAATATGATATAATTTCCTATCTATTTACTAATGCTAGCGGCATAAGGATTAAAAATAGTCAGTGCTGTTTCAGAGAGGGAAGTTCCGCTTTTAAATATTTACTGAACAGTGGGGCTGATTTACTAAAGCTGGGGAGTGCATCATCTGGTGCAGTTGGTCATGGCAGCCAATCAGCCTTCAGCTTGTTCAACTAAGCTTTGATAATAAAACCTGGAAACTGATTGGTTTCTCTACAGAGCTGCACCAGATTTCGCACTCTCAAGTTTCAGCAAATCAACCCCATTGTTTGTAAATTTTGGGTGGAACTTTGCTTATTTAAGGGATTATCAGAAAGCTTGATAAATAAGAGGATCGGGGTGGGATAAATGTTGTAAAAACCGATAAACCCAAGTTACCTTTGATTTGCAGGACAGAATTTTTCATTGATCAGTACTCACTGATGATGTCAAAACTTCAGCATCCCCACATACATGATCAGAGAGTGGGCATGCAAAAGGTTATACATGAAAGGAAAAAGAAAATGATCGTTGGTAATCTTACCTGCACAGGGCAAAAGGCTTCTGTTTGCTCTTGTCCTTGAAGTTGCAAACAAAAGAAGCCTTTCATTGACGTCTGCCCCTTCTTTTAAGTCAGCAAGTGCTGCTTACCCTCTGTCACCTTTCTGCAGATATTACTTAGTCAATACGCAGGTGAATTTACTGTCATGAAATTAACTTTTCGGAAACAAAGCTAACAAACTGAGATACTGACAATGTTTTCAGGATTTTACGAAATGACTTCATTATTGGGTCTGTGATATTTGCCATGCACTGTCTGTATATTAGTTAAGGTGCCTAGCTAATGTGATGTGATGACCTTTTTTTCCATTGACAGCACACTGGTGTAAAGATATGAAATTTCATAAATATACAGTGAGTATAGAAAGGAATCACCCTGACCCCCCTAAAATAATTACATTTTGTTGCTTTGAAAAGTCTGAAATGAAGACAGGCACATTTTTTGTTTTATCCAGCTGCTTTTTTTTATCCAGCTGCATCTACTCAGTGACAATTATAACATTCAAGTGAAAGATATAAAAAAAAAAATAAAAACAGAATCACTGACTTGGAAAAAGGATTATCCCCTTAATGTCAGTATTTTGTTTTTCCAACTTATGCTTTAATTACAGCCTTTAGACTGTTATGTCTTTAATAACTCTGCACATCTAGACTTTGCAGAATTTAAATTTGATGGTGACCATTTGTGGACTGCAGTCTTCAAGTCATTCCACAGATTTTCAATGGGGTTTAAGTCTGGGCTCTGACTAGACTCTGGCAGCAGATCTTCCTCAAGAATTTGACGTTATTTTGCCCCAACCATTTTTCTAGTTATCTAGTTATTTAGTTTAGTTAAATTCGGTTGATTCGTTCAATTCGTATTTGGGATTCGTATTCGGAATTCGTATTCGGAATTCGTATTTGGAATTTTTCAAATATATAGTTTTTTTTTTCGATTCAAAACATTCAAATCGATACATTTTGAATCGGCCGAATGAAAAACTTTAGATTTTTTTTTTTTATTCGAATGTGACAAAGTGACCAAACAAAAGAAAAATCTTCATCAAATGATTACAATGACTCTTTAAATCACCATTGGCTTAACTAAAATAGCATTATTTCGAAAAGTTACTCTAAAAACACACACAGTCTTTGATTTCAGCAATATGTGTACAGTTATGCCCTGTACACACGGTCTGACTTTCCGACGGAATATGTGCGATCGGAGCTTGTTGTCGGAAATTCCAACCGTGTGTGGGCTCCATCGGACTTTTTCCATCGGAATTTCTGACACACAAAGTTTGAGAGCAGGCTATAAAATTTTCCAGGTAGACTGCGCTAGCAACTTGCTAAAAATAAACCATAACAAACCAAAGCATAAATACACTATAAGAGAAATAGTGAGTATAAAAGAATATATATAAAAGACTGAACATACACCTTGCACAACACACCTAGTGCTGAGTGGAGACGTGCACGAATGCACTAACAGAATAAAATACCTTCAATGTGATAGAAAATCAAAAATGTACATGGTATACAAGTGCAACTGTGAAATGATATAAATACAGTTATCGCTACACTGATACAAAAATGAGATATGAATATATGTGCTCTCAAGGATTCGCAATCACAAATGACAATGAAGCGAGCCTCTGAGAAAATGCCAAGTGGGATACTGAAAAACAAAAATGTCAGCAATACCAAAATTGCAAACTAAAAAGTATCTATTGGTTTAAAACTCCTCCATAGGAGAAACAATTAGCAGACTTCCAGCTTATTCATCCATATGATCAAACAGGGCAGACGGTAAATTGATGTTAAAGATGGTTGGAAGGAACCTTTTGAGGACCACAAGACTCGCGTTCCACCAAAAGAAAAGGAAAAGCATATAGTGTAAAACCTTAAGATACCATAGGGTCACCTGCGCATATGTGCACTACTCACGGGACCGGTATGCAGAGCAGGCATTCAGATACTTGGTCGGTTCGCCGCTGGCCGGCGTGCGTTCTACCAACTCCAGGAGTTGGTATCTTAAGGTTTTACACTATATGCTTTTCCTTTTCTTTTGGTGGAACGCGAGTCTTGTGGTCCTCAAAAGGTTCCTTCCAACCATCTTTAACATCAATTTACCGTCTGCCCTGTTTGATCATATGGATGAACAAGCTGGAAGTCTGCTAATTGTTTCTCCTATGGAGGAGTTTTAAACCAATAGATACTTTTTAGTTTGCAATTTTATTATTGCTGACATTTTTGTTTTTCACTATCCCACTTGGCATTTTCTCAGAGGCTCGCTTCATTGTCATTTGTGATTGCGAATCCTTGAGAGCACATATATTCATATCTCATTTTTGTATCAGTGTAGCGATAACTGTATTTATATCATTTCACAGTTGCACTTGTATACCATGTACATTTTTGATTTTCTATCACATTGAAGGTATTTTATTCTGTTAGTGCATTCATGCACGTCTCCACTCAGCACTAGGTGTGTTGTGCAAGGTGTATGTTCAGTCTTTTATATATATTCTTTTATACTCACTATTTCTCTTATAGTGTATTTATGCTTTGGTTTGTTATGGTTTATTTTTAGCAAGTTGCTAGCGCAGTCTACCTGGTTATATATCACTAAAGTACAGTACTTTCATTCTGCAGCTGCAACAAGGTTTTTCTGGGTCTATAGATTACTATATCACATATACATTTGCGAGCGCTGTTTTGTATGTATTTATATAAAATTTTCCGACAACAAAATCCATTCACGTAAATTCCGACCGTGTGTGGACAATTCCGATGCATAAAGTGCCACGCATGCTCAGAATAAATTAAGAGACGAAAGCTATTGGCTACTGCCCCGTTTATAGTCCCGACATACGTGTTTTAGGTCACCGCGTTCAGAACGATCGGATTTTCCAACAACTTTGTGCGACCGCATGTATGCAAAACAAGTTTGAGCCAACATCCATCGGAAAAAATCCATGGATTTTGTTGTCGGAATGTCCAATCAATGTCCGATCGTGTGTACAGGGCATTAGGATTCAACTGGAGTTTGATGTAAAATTCGATTTGAATTTCAGTCCAAATGTCCAAAAATTCGGATGATTTTCGTTTTGTTTATTTAGAGCATTCAGTAAAATTTGTTTATATTGTAATTCGGGTATTCGGAAATATATGAATCTCCAAATAACAAAATATTTGTCCAAATTAATTCGGAACAAAACGAACACACATGTTTACCAGCGGGGGACCCCAGAAGAGAAGGTAAGGAGCCACATAATGCAATATCATTGCAAAGAGCAGGTAAGCATAACTTTTGTTTATTTTAGTAAAATAAAAATAAATGTCTTTACAACCACTTTAAGTTAGCCAGTAAATGGTGTCACTTAAATTCCAAGCATTCTGCCCCTAGGAGTAGAAATATAAAATTGTGCTGGACTGGCAAAATGGTCTATACATCCATGTAATCCAGTGCACTCCATATAGAAAAAGATCAAAACATCAGCAGGTACATTGGTGAAATGACGGGTGTTGCCATCAAATACATAGTACAAACAGCAGATTACCACCAGCACTTCAAAAATGAGAGTTAAGGACAGCGTTGTTTCAGGGCCACTGAGGAAGGGGTTACCTGTGGCTCTAAAACACTGTGTTCGGTGACAAATAAAAAGTCTTATCTTGAACTCTTATTATTGGTGTGCTAGGGATAATCTCCTGTTTGGACTGCCTTTGTGGCATTTCTGCAAAATGGGGAATACATTTAGCTTCACTGGTCAGGGGATCTAAATGTAGCAGGTGAGTGCCCAATGCCAAGAGAAGTGATGTCTCCAAGCAAAGTTCTCTAAAGAAGAATTGAATCCAAGGCGCCTATCCATATTCTCACATCGGCTCATATAAGAACTAAAGAAACCAGAGTTATTCTTTTGATCCCCAACAGTGAGCCTTTTTTTTACTCACCTACTTGCATAGATTGGTTTCTGATTCATAGTTTTACCTGCAGATCTGGTGTATCCAAATATATATGCATGCTGAAACTGAAAGATCTCTTGAACTATATGAATACATATTACCAAATAAATAGGCTTTTTATTAGTCTGGTGTCGCTGGTGACACATCGGGATTCCTTCAATTCCCGTTTTGGCATTGGGACAGGAGGTGAAGGGAAATCTCCATAATTGACAGTGACTATACCCTTCATTACTCTGTCCAAAATGAAAAAAAAAGTTCGATTTTTCTATTTTCAGTGCTAATTTCTAAGTGCGGTAAATTACAGTACCAACCGATCAAAACCCATCCTGCATTTGGCTGATTTCAACAAAGTAAATCCTGATAGATTGCTGTGGATCACTGCAGTGATTTAATGCAGCCATTTGTGCCCATCATATGCAGCCACTTGTGCCCATCATATGCAGCCATTTGTGCCCATCATAGGCAGCCACTTGTTCCCATCATATACAGCCACTTGTGCCCAGTATATGCAGCCACTTCAGCCAATCAAATGCAGCCACTTGTGCCAATCAAATGCAGCCACTTGTGCCAATCAAATGCAGCCACTTGTGCCCATCATGTGCATCCATTTGTGCCTGTCAAATGCAGCCACTTGTGCCCATCAAATGCAGCCATTTGTGCCTGTCAAATGCAGCCACTTGTGCCCGTCAAATGCAGCCACTTGTGCCCATCATATGCAGCCACTTGTGCCCATTATATGCAGCCACTTGTGCCAGTATATGCAGCCACTTGTGCCCATCATACACAGCCACTTGTGCCCATCACTTGCAGCCGTTGTGCCCATCAAACGCAGCCACTTGTGCCCATCATATGCAGCCACTTGTGCCCATCATATGCAGCCACTTGTGCCCATCATATGTAGCCACTGTGCCCATCAAATGCAGCCACTTGTGCACTGCATATGCAGCCAATTGTGCCCATCATATGCAGCCACTTGTGCCCATCATATGCAGCCATTTCTGCCTGTCAAATGCAGCCACTTGTTCCCATCATATGCAGCCACTTGTGCCCATCACATGCAGCCACTTGTGCCCATCATATGCAGCCACTTGTGCCAATCAAATGCAGCCACTTGTGCCCATCATATGCAGCCATTTGTGCCTGTAAAATGCAGCCACTTGTGCCTGTCAAATGTAACCACTTGTGCCCATCATATGCAGCCACTTGTGCCCATCATATGCAACACTTGTGCCATCATATGCAGCCATTTGTGCCCATCAAATGCAGCCACTTGTGCCCATCATATGCAGCCACTTGTGCCCATCATATGTAGCCATTTGTGCCTGTCAAATGCAGCTACTTGTGCCCATCAAATGCAGCTACTTGTGCCAATCATATGCAGCCACTTGTGCCTGTTATATGCAGTCACTTGTGCCCAGTATATGTAGCCACTTTCGCCCATCATATGCATTTATTGCGCTCATCAAATGCAGCCACTGTTCCCATCATATGCAGCCACTTGTACCCATCATATGCAGACACTTGTTCCCATCATATGTAGCCACTGTGCCCATCAAATGCAGCCACATGTGCCCATCATATGCAGCCACTTGTGCCCATCATATGCAGCCATTGTGCCCATCAAACACAGCCACTGTGTTCATCATATGCAGCCACTTGTGCCCATCATATGCAGCCACTTGTGCCCATCATATGCAGCCTCTGTGCCCATCAAATGCAGCCACTTGTGCCCATCATATGCAGCCACTTGTGGCCATCATATGCAGCCAATGTGTCCATCATATGTAGCCAATGTGCCCGTCATATGCAGCCACTTGTGCCCATCATATGCAGCCACTGTGCCCATCATATGCAGCCACTTGTGCCGGTAAAATGCAGCCACTTATACCCATCATATGCAGCCATATTTGCCCATCATATGCAGCCCCTTGTGCCAATCAAATACAGCCACTTGTTCCCATCATATGCAGCCACTTGTGCCCATCATATGCAGCCACTTGTGCCCGTCAAATGCAGCCACTTGTGCCCATCAAATGCAGCCACTTGTGCCCATCATATGCAGCCACTTGTGCCCATCATATGCAGCCACTTGTGCCCAGCATATGCAGCTACTTGTGCCCATTATATGCAGCCACTTGTGCCCATAATATGCAGCCACTTGTGCTAAGTATATGCAGCCACTTGAGCCAATCAAATGCAACCACTTATGCCAATCAAATGCAGCCACTTGTGCCCATCATATGCAGCCATTTGTGCCCATCAAATGTAGCCACTTATGCCCATTAAATGCAGCCACTTGTGCCCATCATATGCAGCCAATTGTGCCCAGTATATGCAGCCACTTGTGCCCATCAAATGCAGCCACTTGTGCCCAGTACATGCAGCCACTTGTGCCCATCAAATGCAGCCAGGCTCGGCTGTCACTTCACTAACCCCCCCGTGGCCACACCGGCAGCACTTACTGCTAGTGTGGCAGGGTTCTGCTTCTCTCCTGGAGTGACGGGGCTCTCCTCCTCGGCAGGAAGTAGCGGCTGCGGCTCCTGTGTCCATTTGGCTTGTCCTCAGGCTTCCTCCACCCTGTCTCCTCTCTTCCGTCAAAATGTTAGGCATCCAATAGGATCGCCTAATCAGTGGTAGCCTGTGCATTGTGGGCGCATGGGTGCCCCCCCCACGCCTTCGTCACCCTCCCTATTCATGTGCCCGACCCCTTTCAGGACTCCAGACACATGAAATACATGGCGGGGTGGGGATAGGCAGGGGTGTGTATTTTGAACCACGTGATTAGAGCCAGAGGCTCTAATAGGCTTCAAAATAGGGTGGGCTCGGGGCACAGAGCACTGCGTCCCAATACCACCCTGTTGTGTGGCATAGCAAATTAATTTTCGCTATTTTCACACTAATGTTCCTCCCTGCCAATCAGCAGGCAGGTCAGTGAGATCTGTCTCCCGATTGACTAAAGCATTAGGAGATTCTATTGGATGCCTAATGCTTTGGCAGAAGAGAGGAGACACGGCTGGGGAAGCCTGAGGACAAGCCGAGCGGACACAGGAGCCGCAGCCGTCACTCCAGGAGAGGAGCAGAGCCCCGCCACACTAGCGGTAAGTGCTGCCGGACTGGCCGCAGGGGGGTTAGTGAAGTGACAGCTGAGCCTGGCTGCATTGATGGGCACAAGTGACTGCATATACTGGGCACAAGTGACTGCATTTTATGGGCACAAGTAGCTACATATGATGGGCACAAGTGGCTGCATATGATGGGCACAAGTGGCTGACTTTGATTGGCACAAGTGGCTACCTTTGATTGGCACAAGTGGCTGCATTTGATGGGCATAAGTGGCTACATATGATGGGCACAAGTGCCTGCATATATTTTGGGCACAAGTGGCTGTATATTATGGGCACAAGTGGCTCCATATGATTGGCTCAAGTGGCTGAATATACTGGGCACAAGTGGCTGCATATGATGGGCACAAGTGGCTGCATATGATGGTCACAAGTGCCTGCATATATATTGGGCACAAGTGGCTACATATCATTGGCACAAGTGGCTGCATATGATGGGCACAAGTGGCTGCATTTCATGGTCACAAGTGGCTGCATTCAATGGCACAAATGGCTGCATATGATTGGCACAAGTGGCTGCATTTTATTGGCACAAGTGGCTGTATATACTGGGCACAAGTGGCTGCATATGATGGGCACAAGTGGCTGCATATACTCGGCACAAGTGGCTTCATTTGATTGGCACAAGAAGCTGCATATACTGGGCACAAGTGGCTGCATATGATGGGCACAAGTGGCTGCATATGATGGGCACAAGTGGCTGCATATAATGGGGCACAGTGGCTGCATATGATGGCCGCAGTTGCTGCATATGATGGGCACAAGTTGCTGCATTTGATGGGCACAAGTGGCTGCATTTGATTGGCACAAGTGGCTACCTTTGATTGGCACAAGTGGCTGCATTTGATTGGCTCAAGTGGCTGCATATACTGGGCACAAGTGGCTGCATATGATGGGCACAAGTGGCTACATATGATGGGCACAAGTGCCTACATATATATTGGGCACAAGTGGCTGTATATGATGGGCACAAGTGGCTCCATATGATTGGCTCAAGTGGCTGAATATACTGGGCACAAGTGGCTGCATATGATGGGCACAAGTGGCTGCATATGATGGTCACAAGTGCCTGCATATATATTGGGCACAAGTGGCTACATATCATTGGCACAAGTGGCTGCATATGATGGGCACAAGTGGCTGCATTTGATGGTCACAAGTGGCTGCATTCAATGGCACAAATGGCTGCATATGATGGGCACAAGTGGCTGCATTTTATTGGCACAAGTGGCTGTATATACTGGGCACAAGTGGCTGCATATGATGGGCACAAGTGGCTGCATATACTGGGCACAAGTGGCTTCATTTGATTGGCACAAGTAGCTGCATATACTGGGCACAAGTGGCTGCATGTGATGGGCACAAGTGGCTGCATTTGATTGGCACAAGTGGCTACCTTTGATTGGCACAAGTGGCTGCATTTGATTGGCTCAAGTGGCTGCATATACTGGGCACAAGTGGCTGCATATGATGGGCACAAGTGGCTACATATGATGGGCACAAGTGCATACATATATATTGGGCACAAGTGGCTGTATATGATGGGCACAAGTGGCTCCATATGATTGGCTCAAGTGGCTGAATATACTGGGCACAAGTGGCTGCATATGATGGGCACAAGTGGCTGCATATGATGATCACAAGTGCCTGCATATATATTGGGCACAAGTGGCTACATATGATTGGCACAAGTGGATGCATATGATGGGCACAAGTGGCTGCATTTGATGGTCACAAGTGGCTGCATTCAACGGCAAAAATGGCTGCATATGATGGGCACAAGTGGGTGCATTTGATTGGCACAAGTGGCTGTATATACTGGGCACAAGTGGCTGCATATGATGGGCACAAGTGGCTGCATATACTGGGCACAAGTGGCTTCATTTGATTGGCACAAGTAGCTGCATATACTGGGCACAAGTGGCTGCATATGATGGGCACAAGTGGCTGCATATGATGGGCACAAGTGGCTGCATATGATGGGGCACAGTGGCTGCATATGATGGCCGCAGTGGCTGCATATGATGGGCACAAGTGGCTGCATTTGATGGGCACAGTGGCTGCAAATGATGGACACACGTGGCTGCATTAGATTGGCACAGTGGCTGCATATGATGGGCACAAGTGGCTGCATATGATGGGCACAAGTGGCTGCATTTGATGGGCACAGTGGCTGCATATGATGGGCACAAGTGGCTGCATATGATGGGCACAAGTGACTGTGTTTGATGGGCACAATGGCTGCATGTGATGGGCACAAGTGGCTGCGTTTGATGGGCACAATGGCTGCAATTGATGGGCACAGTGGCTGCATTTGATGGGCACAATGGCTGCATTTGATTGGCACAAGTGGCTGTATATACTGGGCACAAGTGGCTGCATATGATGGGCACAAGTGGCTGCATATACTGGGCACAAGTGGCTTCATTTGATTGGCACAAGTAGCTGCATATACTGGGCACAAGTGGTTGCATATGATGGGCACAAGTGGCTGCATATGATGGGCACAAGTGGCTGCATATGATGGGGCACAGTGGCTGCATATGATGGCCGCAGTGGCTGAATATGATGGGCACAAGTGGCTGCATTTGATGGGCACAGTGGCTGCATATGATGGACACACGTGGCTGCATTCGATTGGCACAGTGGCTGCATATGATGGGCACAAGTGGCTGCATATGATGGGCACAAGTGGCTGCATTTGATGGGCACAGTGGCTGCATATGATGGGCACAAGTGGCTGCATATGATGGGCACAAGTGACTGTGTTTGATGGGCACAATGGCTGCATGTGATGGGCACAAGTGGCTGCGTTTGATGGGCACAATGGCTGCAATTGATGGGCACAGTGGCTGCATTTGATGGGCATAATGGCTGCATTTGATAGGCATAGTGAGGCTACAATTGATGGGGGTTTCAGTATTTTTATGTTTGTTTGCGCCCCCCAAAAAATTTTGAGCACCGGCCGCCACTGCGCCTAATGCTTTGGCCAATCGGGAGACAGGTCTCACTGACCTGCTGATTGGCAGAGAGGAACGTTAGTGTGAAAATAGCAAAAATTCATTTGCTATGCCACACAACAGGGTGGGATCGGGACACAGTGCTCTGCGCCCTGAGCCCACCCTATTTTGAAGCCTATTAGAGTCTCTGGCTCTAATCACGTGCTTCAAAATACACACCCCCTTCTATCCCCGCCATAGTATTTCATGTGTCCGGCGTCCTGAAAGGGGTCGGGCACATGATTAGGGAGGGCGGTGGAGGTGTCTGGGGGGGGGGGGACTCCCGTGCGCCCACAATGCACAGGCCGCCATTTACCTTGACAGAAGCCTTGCACACATATTGTTGAAATTGCCATCCTGATCTATTCTTTACCTTGCTTAGATTTCTCCAATGTCAAGCTAGCTTTGCAGATTCACACTCTGTGTTGAACAATCACATTTTCTAAATTTCCACATTTCCATGTTTCTATATTTTCAATATCTTCACATTTCCATATCAGAATAAACATAGCAGCCAATCAAATACCAATTACTATACTTGGTTAATTCATTGCTTCATCATCATCCCATACATCATCACATTTGTATAATACTTTTGCTCCAAGTACTAAAAAAGTATCAGGTTTTTTTTATTGTTTGGCACTAAACAAAAAAAAATGCATGTCTTAAACAGACATAGGATGTGATTCATTCTTTAAATCCTACACCTGAATTTCCTCTTGTTAAGCATTATAAAATTTAAACTGTGATATTTATATATTTATCTAAGCAGTTAGATAAATATGCACAGTAGCACTTTTGAATTTTAAAGGGACAGCACACCCACTTTCGTTGAAATAGCTTCCTTACATCTAGTATTTAGTTCCATTTTTAGTTCCAGTTTTAGTTCCCCTTGATCATAATATGCCATTTTAGCTAACTCCACAAATATTCTGTGAATTTTATGACAACATAAAAATTACTTGGAACTAAATGACAAAAAAATTACTTGGAACTTGGAACTTTTATGACAACATAAAAATTACTTGGAACTAAAAATGTTTTTAATTCAGTATTTTTCTACGAAGTTTGCAGAAAATTTAAGGTGGTAGCAACTATTAAAATGACTGCCCGTTGAACAAAGGACACCTGCTAAACAAGGAAAAGCTGTCACTCTTGCAAGAAGTGGAGCAGGGAAATTGAACACCATTGCTGACAAAGTTTTCAGAGATGACCACATGATGGCATTAGCTTTCTTTATAAACTAGATAACATGTTGTGCAATTTTTTTTTTTATTATACGGCAAGCTGTACATACTACACATACATTTTTCAGTACTTTCTACATTTCCTGACCTAGGACTATTTATGTATAAATAGGTAGCAATTTTAGGTCCTGTTTTTTCCCAAATACTACTCTGTCCTAGCAAACTTTCCCCTTGATCATAATTTGCCATTTTAGCTTGCTCCTCAAATATTCTGTGAATTTTATGACAACATAAAAATTACTTGGACCTTGGAACTAAAAATGTTTTTAATTCAGTATTTTTCTATGAAGTTTGCAGAAAATTTAAGGTGGTAGCAACTGTTAAAATGACTGCCTGTTGAACAAAAGACACCTGCTAAACAAGGAATAGATGTCACTCTTGCAAGAAGGGGAGCAGGGAAATTGAACACCATTGCTGACAAAGTAAGTGGTCAGATCACTTTCATCTCCCATCATTTCAATACAGGGAAGTAAACTAAAAAATGTATTTCCCAAAAACAGGTGTATGTAGAGTGCTGCAGTACAACGTTCACACTAGTGCGACAAACGCTCCGACATTGGGAGCTCATGTCGCATGACGTGTGAAAATCAATGTTTCCCTATGAGAGCCGTCCTAACTGGTCCGACACAAGTCGGTCCGACTTTGAAAATGCTCCCTGTACTACTTTGGTCCAACTTTGATCCTACTTCAGCCCATTGACTATCATTGAAGTCGGATTAGTATAGTCCACCTTTTTTATTTAATAAATAAATCAATTCCTTGCCCTTGCACATAAAATATAAATAAGGACTGCTGCATCCACTACACAATCTAGATACTAGATGTAAGGAAGCTATTTCAACTAAAGTGGGTGTGCTGTCCCTTTAAAATTCAAAAGTGCTACTGTGCATACAATAAAATTATATCATATACTATTACTGTACAATAACAATAGTGTACGCTAAGTACATACAATCTACATGAAAAATAAATAATTAAAAAACGAAGAATAAACAATAAAGATGCCATAGTCCTCTTAAAGTGTAACTCCAGTTTTGTTTAGAAAAAAACCTTCCCCTATGGGTGATCTATGTCCATTGCAAGGAGTATAACAAACTTTGTTTCAGATTCCTACCTTTTGTTATTCTGAAGAAATCCATGTGTGTTTGTCTGTGCCTCTGTTCTGAGTGTGTCTAATGGGAGTGGTTTCATAATTAACTGTCAGGTGTTAGATTCAACTTTTAAACAAGTTGCTTATAGTTTATATTGCTTTGCCAAATTATTGCTTCTATAAGAAAGATGACACGGAGTCAGGTATGTCTGTATCACAGTTCTGAGCATAAAAAAGGACTGCTCCCTTTACTTCTTTTATAGACAGTTCCAAAAACAGTAATCTTATCGGCATTACCAAATGAGGTTAAGGTACAAAGAGTTTCTCATCAGCGAACATGTAATGATTATTCAGCAGTTCCAAATTCCATCTAGATACAGATTGATAGAACAATTGATACGTACACAGGTAAGAAAAAACAGAAACAATTAAAGTGGAACTCTAAGTCATTATTTCAACCCTATCAATTTCCCCCTTTGACATCATCCTCTCCTTCCCCCTGGGTCCTCATGAATAAGTTCTAGTCAGTTTTTCCCCAGAGTCCTTTCCCTGACCGCGAGTTGTCAGAGGGGTAGAACCCATCCCCCTAGGTATTACCAACATCTTAAAATTCAAGAAGAGGAGTTTTATAGGAGTAGGGTGATGTCAATACACATTTATCAGTATACCCTGTCTATTCTCCTAATTTTCCTATTTATTTTCCTGTATAAACATATATTCGTGATTGTAAGTGATATTAATATTAGAATAATAATTACCATTGGACTTAACAACCAGTGAAAGGTATTGGTTGCTGTAGAAGACATTCCACTAAATATATCCCACCAATGTGGTGCAGTATCCTGTTGTATCTGTGAGGAAAGATGTACTAGTCTACCTTTGTCAATAATAATTTGCTACTTTAGGATCATCTATAGCCCATTCGAAAGTTGTTGTTTCCTCTACTTCAAGTACATTAATACCAGGAGTCCATGCATATATTTGTAAAACAACAATCTTCAACAAAAAATATGTAAGTAGATATTTCATCATGTTGTTTTCTCGGGTTGTTTCTTGCAATGTGATGCGTGTATCCAGGTAGGTTTTCCTTCCAGCTTTACTGAGGTGGCTGTGGTCAAGAGTACTTGGTAAGGACCTTCAAACCTGGGTTCCAATGTCTTTCTGGTGTGTTTCTTCACATATACATAATCCCCTGGTAGCAGCGTATGTGTACCTGTTATTGAATTAGGGTCTGGAAGAGAAGAATACACACTTTTGTGGATCTTAGTTAGACGTTGTTGTAATTGTATCACATATGCAGTCAAACTATCACATTGCAATTGCATACTCTGTGGAAAGTATAAACCCAATCTAGGTGCATTCCCAAAAAGTATCTCATATGGGGATAATCCTGTCTTTCCTGTTGGAGTGTACCTTATAGAGAACAAAGCCAAAGTCAGGCATTCTGGCCAAGGCTTGTTTAACTCTTGCATGGCTTTTTGTATTTTTAACTTTATTGTCCCATTTACTCTCTCCACTGATCCTGAACTCTGTGGGTGGTAAGGGGTGTGAAAACTTTGTTGAACCCCTAACATGGTCATCACATTCTGCATGATTTCTCCTGTAAAGTGTGTCCCCCTATCTGATTCTATGGTTTCAGGAAGACCAAACCTAGGTATTAACTCAGTGATCAGTTTCTTAGCTGTGGCTTTAGCTGTAGCCGATTTTACTGGATAACTTTCGGGCCAACCTGAGAATAAATCGATACACACGAGGACAAATTCAAAAGGGCCGCTCTTAGGCATTTGTATGTAATCAATTTGCAGTCTCTGGAAGGGGTATTGGGCCCGGACCTGGTGTTTTCGTGGGGTTTTTACTCTCTGTCCTGGGTTATTCAGGAGACAGATTTGGCAGGCTGCACAGTAGTTTCTTGCAGTGCTACTGAATCCAGGGGCGAGCCATCCTTGGTTCACAATCCTATACATGGAATTGGAACTGACGTGTGTGGGTAGGTGAACTGCCGCTGCCATTGCTGGGTACAGAGAGGCAGGTAGGCATATTTTGCCCCCTTCCCTCCATACATTGTCAAGGTCTGGTGCTGCTCCCATTCTGACCCACTTATCTTTCTCGCTCTCCCCTGCTTGCTCCTGTAATTTACTCAGCTGCTGCCATGTTGGTTCTGGGATACTCACCTCTACCGCTGCTAAGGTCTCAGGGCTTCCTTCCCCTAGAGCTGCCTGTTTTGCAGTCAAATCTGCAAATGCATTTCCTTTTGCCTCAATTGTTTTTGCGCTCGTGTGTGCCGCTATCTTCATAATGGCTACTCGTTTAACCTTTTGAAGATTGTTCAGGACTCTCTTAATCCCTTCTCCATGTTTTACAGGTGTACCTGCTGCTGTCAGATAACCTCTAGCCTTCCATATATGGCCATAATCATGCGCTACACCATAAGCGTAGGCAGAGTCAGTGTAAATATTCCCTTCTCGTTCTTTTAAGTATTCTAGGGCTTGTTCTAAAGCTTTTAATTCTGCTTCCTGTGCTGACATGTGGGCTGGTAAGGCCTGTGCTTCAATTACCTGCGTATCAGTCACTACAGCATACCCTGTGTGATATTTACCCTTGTCATCAGCAAACCTACTACCATCTATATACAAGGTGTGCTCAGCATTTAAAATCGGTGTATCTGTAACATGTGGGAATCCCATTGTCTCCTGTTCCATGAGCTGAAAACAATCGTGCTGATCTACTTCTTTAAACAAAAGAGTGTCAGTGTCCTCATTTCTTTTCTCACTAGTACTATTAGTACTATCATTCCCCCTTGCCAAATCTGCCATCCCCATCAACTTGTCCTGCAGGTCTGTGTGGACCTATTTCTGTCATAAACTGGTTAAGCAGGGTCAGAGTCATTTTGTGTCTGCATAGATCCTCCCCATCCTGCCAGGTCGCTTCATGTGTATTCATTAACTGTGTCACAAATCTACAAAAAGCAGCTGGCTTTGCTACCGGGTCTGGGGCGCTCTGTATTAATGCCATAAGGGTTTCTGCAGACCATGGTGCCCAAGTCCTTATTTGCATTCTACGAGTGACAGTAGGCGGGGCATTTGGATGGGCTGCTTGTCCAAATTCTGGATTGTTTACCTGAACAATGCGTGTATCAGTGCGTACGGGAGCTACAGTTTCTGGATGAGGTTTTTGTGCCCCACAATGCACACATTCTACTGCCCATTCTGGGTTTTGTGCTCCACAATCCTGACAAACCCATCCTCTCCCCTCAAGTACCGGATATATCTTGTGTGGTTTGCGTTCTACGTCAGTGTATGGGGGTGGGATGGCTGAGCTGGGAGCCTCGACATTTTTTGTTCTTCTATCTTTCATATCCCAACCATCACAATCTGGATTATACTTCCACCCCTCTTCTTTCGCTCTATTTGAGACCTTAATTAAGCATTGAACCTGACGCATCCATTGCTTCTCTAACACCTCTCCTTGTCTGTCCCTTTTTATTTCACTCCATACATCCGGGTCTAAGCCCGCTGCTCCTTTCACCTTAAATTTACGAAGGACATCCTTTAAGTCCTGTGCTTCGGTTTTCCCATAAATGTTCTTAATTATCTGTGGCACCGTATAGTGCGCCACAATTCCCTGACGGAGTTTTGTGTTCCTCTGGCCCATTCTAACAGTCCTGCCTAGGTAGCGTGTGGGACACTTAGTGTACAATATAATGTGGCTACAACATATACAAGAATGAATAATTACTTTATATGCTAGCCCAATAGCAAACCAGCTAAGTTACACTAGTTCCTCGTTGCCTTCCTCCTAGGGTGCTAGAATTCTAAAAACCTCTCCGGAATGAGATTTCTGAAACCGAATTACTTTATATGCTAGCCCAATAACAAATAATTACTTTATATGCTAGCCCAATAACAAACCAGAATGCGGCTACAACATATACAAAAATGCGGCTACAACATATACAAGCATTCCTTTAAGTGGCCAGGTATCCGACTAGATCTCGGGACTTTGTTGAGACCTTATTCCCTCCCCGTATCTGGGAATCCCTCTCATACACTCTTATCCCTGCTTTATGGAGCAGACAGGGCTTATACTCTCAACCCGTCTATGGTTTATGAGTTAGATGTGAGGTTAAGCATAAGCGTCAGACCCCCAAGCTCACAAGCCCTCAGGTTCCCAATCGTGTGAGGTAAGGCGCATTCCGTTGCTTAGTTCGGCAATCCCCTTCTAACTCATACCATCCTTGACAAGGCTCATTCACTTTCTCAACAAGACAGACAAGACAGACAAGACAGACAAAACAAACAAATAATTCCAGCAATATAAACTAAAATATGCAGTAATTCTAGACTCACCACTACAGAGGCTGGTGTTTTAAAACCAGGAGAACCGTAACTGACAGAACGGATAGGCACAAATCAGGGGAGCACAGAATATAAGAAAAATAAAGCTTTTTCTTACCTGCGCAGGTTTTTTTTGATCTGTGGTTCCCGGAATGCCTGTCTTTTTGTTCCGTCAGCCGCGTTCGTCCACCTCTTGTAGTATCATCGGTGAGTCCCTGTTCGGGCGCCAAAATGTTAGATTCAACTTTTAAACAAGTTGCTTATAGTTTATATTGCTTTGCCAAATTATTGTTTCTATAAGAAAGATGACACGGAGTCAGGTATGTCTGTATCACAGTTCTGAGCATAAAAAAGGACTGCTCCCTTTACTTCTTTTATAGGCAGTTCCAAAAGCAGTAATCTTATCGGCATTACCAAATGAGGTTAAGGTAAAAAGAGTTTCTCATCAGCGAACATGTAATGATTATTCAGCAGTTCCAAATTCCATCTAGATACAGATTGATAGAACAATTGATACGTACATAGGTAAGAAAGGAGCACAAACAATTTAAATAGAACAATTGATACGTACACAGGTAAGAAAGGAGAACAAACAATTTAAATAGAACAATTGATACGTACACAGGTAAGAAAAAACAGAAACAATTAAAGTGGAACTCTAAGTCATTATTTCAACCCTATCACAGGTGTGGCAGCAGCAGGGTACTAATGACGAAATCTGCTGGGCCTGCATCCCTTTAGACGGGTCCCTATTGAAAGTATCTCTCCAAAAATGACATTTTTGTTGCAGGGGATGCCTGAAATCTGACTTGTATCTTCATGCAGATTTCTGAGAAAATTGGTAAGCCACTCACACAAGCAGGAAATGATGTTTCTGGGGAGTGGTCAGTACACACTCTGTGTACAGAACAACCCCAGGTAGCCATATTGCAATGCACTCTCAGAAAATTACAGAGCTGCAGATTGAAAAGGAAAGGTAATTTTTAATAACATTCAATTACGATATGATTAGTGTCGCATTATATGGGCTATATTATTTTTTCTTTATTTGCTATTTTTTTCCCCATGAAAGTGGAGTTACCCTTTAATAATTTTTTTTTTAAATGCCGAAAGACACTCAAGCCTTTAAGCATATGTATTATAATATGATTATTCACCCTCAACCTAAAATAAAAATAAGAATATAAAGTGTATATGAATAAACAAGCATATACAAATGCATGTTATTTAGTGACCACGACAAAGATTATAAAAGTGAATAACGCAAAACAAAAAGGCAAATGTGTGTATAATGTCCATACAGATGGATAAATGTCCTGGTAAAAACAATCTAAAATCAAGATGGAAAATCCTAAAGGATAAGAAGAGCATTCAGTACAGCAGGAATAAAGAGTGCCAAGGAATCACACCACCCATATGTAAGGTAAACGCCTTACCATGGACACTGATCCCACAGATCATGAGGTGCCTTGCTGTCCCACAGCACCAAATGTTCATACACACCACTCCATCTAGGTATGATCCTGTGTAAATTTGCTCAGCATAAAGGGATTCAAAGAAAGAGGAGAGCACTATAGTGCAGTATTATTAAAATCATGGACTTTTAATAAGGTAATGTACTTACAATAAGAAGACAATTACAGGCATGTAACAAACAATAAGCACCGCTGTATTCCCACCAGTGCACGTGAAGACGTCACGTGTTCCACCCCACCCAATGCGTATCAAAACACTTTTTGTGTTTGTTTGGTAAAGTATACAGTATAATCTTATATTATCTAACATTTCCCCATCAATTAAACAAGGTATTTTTTAGAAAATAAATGACTTTTTACTATATAATTGTTGTAGGAGTAGTAGTTTAGTATTCTTTGTGAGCCGCAGGCAACACCAAACTGTCCTGATCAGTTCCAACAATGATCCACACAAATTCGGTGGATCAGTGTTGGGCTTAATTACCAATGCAGAGAGCAATGTGCAAAGCATAAATAACAACAGACTTGACATGTGAACATCATCATTGCTTTTGGCATCAGCCATGACATTTTCCAAACATGACATAAGTATGCTTGTGATATATAAAGTTTCAATATTGATAGCAATAATCTCACAGTGTAAAGCCCCATACACACAATCCGATTTTCTGCTGATTTTTTCCTTCAGATTTACCAAAACCATATAATATGAGGTCAAACCTTAGGAGTTTCAATTTGTATGCAATCAGGTAGGCCCTTGCACTACATGGTTTTGGTAAATCTGAAGACAAAAATCAGCAGAATATCTGATAGAGGGTATGGGGCTTTAGGATGGTTGAGTGATTAAGTTTGCCATTGGCAGGCAGATGACTTCTAAGAAATGTGTGCAGATCACTGCGGTAATGTACATCCAGTTACCACCTTCCTTCCCTCTTCTCATTAAAAAGACTAAAGCTTCATCTAGTCATATAGAGATTTTTTTAACTACTTGGAACACCCCATGCTAAAAGTGCTAATTACTGCCTCCTAGGGGTACTACTACATTGGGTCATCCATGACCTGCTAATATTTCTTAGCTTTGGATAGAGTATGGAATTGTCTGGGGTTTTTTTTGTGTTTTTGTGCCTTTGGGGGATATTGATTAACTTCCTGGCTGGACAAAACAAGGAGTGAGAGTAAATCTCTCTGAGGCGAGAGGAAATCCTCTCTTATACAGTTGTCTCCAGAACAGGTGTCACCCAAAAAAAAATGTGTTGTTCCTGTTTTGGTGAGAATTGAAAATTGTGGATTTCCCATCACTTTCCGTCCTGGTAAAAATGATCAACAGAATACATGGAAAAAGTGACTCTCCCCAGTCTGGCTAATATATCAAACTGGCATACACCTAAGTGTAGGGTGCTGAATTGTGCCACAACAGTCAGATGATGAAAAAAGGTTGCCATCACACCTCAATCTTCTGCAATCAAAACCAGCTGTATTGATGTTCATTCAGTATGTGTTACAAGAAAATGCAATGGGATTGATTTACTAAAACTGGAGAGTGCAAAATCTGGTGCAGCTCTGCATAGAAACCAGCTTGTTTTTTTTTGTCAAAACTTAATGGAACAAGCTGAAGTTAGAAGCTGATTGGCTGCCACCAAATTTTGCACTCTCCAATTTTAGTAAATCAATCCCATGGCAACCTTTTTTCTTCATCTGACTGTTGTGGCACAATCCATTAGTTGCTTAAGCACCCTAAACTTAGGTCTATGCCAGTTTGATATTAGCCAGACTGGGGAGAGTCACTTTTTCTATTTATTCTGATGACCATTTTCACCAGAATGGAAAGTGATGGGAAATCCACAATTTTCATTTCTCACCAAAACCAAAACAGGAAAAACACAATTTTTTTATAGGTGACCTCTGTTCTGGAGACAACTTTCTAAGAGAGGATTTCCTCTCACTTCAGAGAGATTTACTCTCACTCCTTGTTGTGTCCAGCCAGGAAGTGAATCAATATCTCCCCAAAGGCACAAAAACACCAAAAAAACAGTCAATTCCCTACTCTATGCAAAGTTAAAAATATATTAGCTGGTCATTAGCAACCCCAAATGCTTTGGAACCACCAGGGCCTCTTTTTCAGGCAAAGTAACATGACACTTTGCCTGATGCCGTAACCCCAGGTGGTACTGAAATGTTGCACTTTCCTGTATGAGACATTGAACAAATGGTAATAAAGTTGATTTTGATTGCAAAAGATTGAGGTGTGCTGCCAACAAATTTTCCTTATCTCCTGAGAGGGGACAATATTAAAAATCAAACATTGGATTTTACCACTTCCACACTCCATCCAAAAAAAACAAGTTTTGGCTTTAGTTATACAGTTCTTTTAAGTAATATGATGGAAACTGATCTGACATTCTACTGCCCCACGATATTTTCAGTGCTTATACATTTCATTATAATCATCACAGTAGTCCCATGTAACACAGATTGGTATAGTCACCTGTGAGGTCTGCTCATCCATTGCCAATAAGCCTGCATTGTGTGCATGCTGATTCAGCAAATATGCTCCCTGTCGGAGTGACCAGCAATTCTCGGATGTCATTACAGCCAAGACTGGGTTAAATGCCTGCTGACAGATCTCTGATAATTTAATAGCACTTTGTCATTGTTTGAAAGTGAATGGGGCTCCAGCTTCTAGCACAGGGCAGTGCATCAGGATCTCCCATCACTTATTATATTATATGTCATTATGAGCAGGTCTCAAGGAGACCTGTGAGAATGTCATCAGATGAAAGTAGGGGGAAAATAAACGGGACTTGTAAAGAAAAAGTCATAAAGTCTGGAGCCGTAGCCAAATTTCCTCTGCAAGGTGAGGTGTGGCTGTGCTGTGCATGGAACTGCTAAAGAGGGGACACACACCCTCCCCCTGGACTGGAGAACCTAAGACTGGCAATGGTCCAAGAAGCCAGACGCCAGGCTCTGGGCTCTCAGCACAGGGAGAGGCTGCTCCGCTTGGTTATACAATGGTATTATCTCAGGCCATCCACCGCTGCAGAAACTCTCAGTGCTTCCTGTCCTCATGGTAGCTGAACAAACTGTCCAATATGCAGTCAGCAGCTGAGACACTCACCAGCACTTGGTCGCCAGACTCCCTGTATAAATGTCTAAGCTCCCTCTTGGGAGTCAGAGACATCATATGTAATAGGCCATTGTACTTTATCCCCAAGGTCAAAAGCAAAAAAAAGTCTCAGGAGAAAAAAAAGATACACTTTCCTTTACAAAGAATTAGCTTGACCTAAAAAAAGGCTGAACAAGGCTGGGAAAGAATAAACTAAAGCAGTTATTACATTTAATACAGTAAGTGATCTTCCTATACATCTGATAAATAGAGTTGTAGTAACATCAATTAACTAAAGTTTTATATATTTTCTTCTGTTGGTTAAAGCACAAATGTTACAAAATAACATGAAAATACATTTAGTATTAGGTCTCGTGCATAAAATATGAAATATAAAATATTTTAAAACATAATAAAATATAAAATATGCTTGGCATAAAATTCCAGGTGTTTTCCTGCACTCAGATAGCCACAGGTGCCATATACAGACTGCCATACCAGTGAACTGCTGTACACGGCCATACTCTTATAAACACTTGTTCTTCTCTGCATCAACGTTTACCTGTGCATGCTTGTATCACATATTTCAGGAACGCAGACGTTTTGCATCGTATGTGCTTGCATGGGTAACACCATGCAGAGAAAAACCTGCATTTACAATAGTATGACTGCATAGCTTATAGCACAGCCAATTACCTGTATGGCAGGCTATAAACAGCACCTGTGACCCGCTGAGTACAGGAAAATACACCGGTGGGGGGGGGGAAATTTATTAAAACTAGTAGGCTTCTCCACGCTACTTCGGTCAAAGGAGTCCAGAATTTCGATCCACCTACGGTTAGCTTTAATGCTGTAGTTGCTTTTAATCACTGAAATACAGTGGGGGTGATTTACTAAAACTGGTACACTCAAAATCTGGTGCAGTGGTGCATGGTAACCAATCAGCTTCTATCTTAAGCTTATTCAATTAAACTTTGCCAAAAATACTGGAAACTGATTACTTACTATGTGCAGCTGCACCAGATTATATAATCACCCCCACTGTATTTCAGTGATTATATGTAACTACAGCATTCAAGCTAACCATAGATAGATTAAAATTCTGGACTCTGCAAGACATCTATGAGACACTATGATTTGCGTACTCTTTTGACCAAAGTAGTGTGGAGAAGCCTGGTGCCTCCCCCATCTATTGGGATACTAGGGATGTTTTGTTCTATTCATTAAGGAGGTGTGTTGTGGGGACATCTCCTTATGCTGCTGATCTTTTGAAATATAGGGTCATGGGCACCTGATATCTTGATTCTCTGAAATTCTATTGGCTCTTGTCATTCCATGCCATGACCCCATATGGGAGAAAGACAGTTCACATCATGTGGATTCCAGCTGATTATGTTATTCTGGAATTTATGGGTTCTATCATACTGATATTATTTACATATACTCCTGAGGAAGATCATTCGAAATGCGTTGCATCTACATGTGGATTATACTGGATCTAAACACTTGTGGACCCCTAAACAGACATACTTTAATGTGTTTGTTTTTTTCTCTTTTTTTATTGGATGTATAAATAAACTTTTTGGTTTTATATATGCAGTGTTTCTTTCTATATGTCCCTCTAAAAAAGTCCACGGCTACTAAATGTACATTGCATATACAATGAACTACAGGGACTAGGGCATATAGCACACAGGGGTTGATTTACTAAAACTGGAGAGTGCAAAATCGGGTTCAGTTGTACATTTTAGCCAATCAGCTTCTAACTTCAGCATGTTCAGTTAAGCTTTGACTAAAAAACCTGGAAGCTGATTAGTTTCTATGCAGAGCTGCACCAGATTACAGTATCTTGATTCACAAATTCTAGAAAAACATAATCAGCTGTAATCCACATGATATGAAGTGTCTTTCTCCCATAGGTGGGTCATGTCATGGAACGACAGGAGCGAAAAGAATCTCAGAGAATCAAGCTTATAGTAGATATCATCAGGTCCCCGTGACCCTGTATTTCAAAAGATCAGCGGTGCACTGGTTCAGCAGGAACCAGATGAATTTCAATCTATGTGCGGTCATTCCTGTTTGACAGAAATCAATCGTTAGATTAAATGCTGTCAAAACTGGAATGTTGGAAAACTGTTGTCAATCAGCAATTGCAGCCAGCTGGCTGCAGATGTCAATAAGTGTATTCTGACAGCGTAGAGTCCGGCTGTCAGAACACAATGTCTCAGCCCGCTGGTTGAACAAAAAGAAAAATGGACCCATCTATGGCCAGCTGAGGGAAGTCCTGAAAACATGACCTTTTGGGGGTACTTGAGGTCTGGAGTTGAAAAACATTGTTTTAGATTAACTTAAGGCATTGTAGAGCATCTTGACTTTGAGGACTCCCTGGGTACTTTAATAAAAAGTTGGAACTACCTACTTTTTTAAAGTTATTTAAAACCTATCCCCAGCTTTCACCCTACCTCCAAGGGGCGTCAATGACAGTCTGAACTTACAGGTCACTGGCCGTTTTTCAACCCAGAAGAAGATCGGTGTTGGACAACTGAAATGGTAAGAGCAGTATCATAGACAGTATCCGAGTGAAGGTGAGTATTGCAGTGAGAGCTGCATTTTTTTAATCTTAAGAGATGCTTGGTAGGGATGAGCCGAACACCCCCCTGTTCGGTTCGCACCAGAACCCGCGAACGGACCGAAAGTTCGCACGAACGTTAGAACCCCATTGACGTCTATGGGACTCGAACGTTCGAAATCAAAAGTGCTAATTTTAAAGGCTAATTTGCATGGTATTGTCCGAAAAAGGGTTTGGGGACCCGGGTCCTACCCCAGGGGACATGTATCAATGCAAAAAAAACTTTTAAAAACGGACGTTTTTTCGGGAGCAGTGATTTTAATGATGCTTAAAGTAAAAAAAAAAAAGTGAAATATTCCTTTAAATATCGTACCTGGGGGGTGTCTATAGTATGCCTGTAAAGTGACGCGTGTTTCCCATGTTTAGAACAGTCCCTGCACCAAATGTCATTTTTAAAGGAAAAAATCTCATTTAAAACTGCTTGCGGGTTTAATGTCATGTCGGGTCATGGCAATATGGATGAAAATCAGTGAGACAAACGGCATGGGTACCCCCCCAGTCCATTACCAGGCCCTTTGGGTCCTGTATGGATATTAAGGGGAACCCCGCACCCAAATTAAAATAAGGAAAGGCCCTATATACTCTGAACAGCAGTATACAGGCGGTGCAAACAAGACAGGGACTGTAGGTTTGTTGTTAAGCAGAATCTCTTTGTAATTTTGAACGGGTACATTTTTAACGTGTTTAGCTCCAGCCAAAAAATCTTTTTTAAGCTTTTTGGAAAACATAGGGAAGGGTTATCACCCCTGTGACATTTGTTTTGCTGTCTTTCCTCCTCTTCAGAAGATTTCACCTCACTTTTTTGTCCCAATGAAAAATGTTTTTTGAAAATTTGGGTTTTTATGTGGAACAAGGATTGGAAAGCATCAGTGGAAAGGAGAAATTGTTTTCCCATATTAACTCTTACAGGAGAGAATTTCCCTTCCTAGGGGTAGATTTCATCTCACTTCCTGTTGTCTCCTTCCGTTTGCAAGTAGGAGTCGTTTGTAAGTTAGATGTTTGAAAGTAGGGTCCTGCCCTATATACTCAGCAGAAATTTGGGCCTTAGGTGTTGCTGTGGCCACAACACTGTAAGCCCTCACAGGGCCCTGCTGTGAAATATTAGATCAAGAATTGTAATTACATGCCCCTGTTGAACAGGAGCTGAAAAATTAGGCCTTAGGCACTGGTGCTGGTGCCACAACACTGCAACCCCTCACAGACACTCTAGTTGGAACGCAGGAACGAGCCCTGCTGCAAAGTATTGCATCAAAAATTGTAATTACACGCCCCTGTTAGACAGGGGCAGAAAAATTGGTCCTTAGGCACTGGTGCTGGTGCCACAACACTGCAACCCCTCACAGACACTCTAGTTGGAACGCAGGAACGAGCCCTGCTGCAAAGTATTGCATCAAAAATTGTAATTACACGCCCCTGTTAGACAGGGGCAGAAAAATTGGGCCTTAGGCACTGGTGCTGGTGCCACAACACTGCAACCCCTCACAGACACTCTAGTTGGAATGCAGGAAAGAGCCCTGCTGCAAAGTATTGCATCAAAAATTGTAATTACACGCCCCTGTTAGACAGGGGCAGAAAAATTGGGCCTTAGGCACTGGTGCTGGTGCCACAACACTGCAACCCCTCACAGACACTCTAGTTGGAATGCAGGAACGAGCCCTGCTGCAAAGTATTACATCAAAAATTGTAATTACACGCCCCTGTTAAACAGGGGCTGAAAAATTGTGCCTTAGGCACTGGTGGTGGCGCCCAGAACCAAAAATGTTCTTACAAGCTATCAGCGTGATGATTGAGGAGGAAGAGGATAATTACTCAGGGATAGTCACTCAGCATCAGCATAGGCAGTCTTTGAAGGGATCTGAAAAAAATTATTCAGTTACATCAGCATCAGGTGCTTGGTAGCTGGTGGTGATCCAAGACTGATTCATTTTTATGAAGGTCAGCCGATCGACCGAGTCAGTGGACAGACGCACCCTGTGATCGGTTACCACGCCTCCAGCAGCACTGAATGTGCGTTCCGAAAGAACGCTGGATGCAGGACAGGCCAGTAGCTCAATTGCATACTGTGCAAGCTCTGGCCAGTGATCCATCCTCAAGACCCAGTAACCCAGAGGATTTTCGGTGGGAAAGGTGTCCAAGTCTGATCTTGCCCCTAGGTATTCCTGCACCATGTAAAACAGACGCTGCCGATGGTTGCTGGAACCGATCATACCTTGGGGCTGCGGACCAAAAAATTGTCTGAACGCATCGGTCAGACGGCCACCTTCTCCACCGCTCCTTCTTTGACTGACCGAAGCCTCAGCAACACGTTGTCCAGAAACAGGAGTTTGTAACCTCCCAGTCTCTGGGAACGTTGCACAGACCTTTCTGCAAGGCCTCCTGAAGATGTTTCATCCTCTGCTCCCTCTGCGATGGCAAGATAAGGTCCGCAACCTTACCCTTGTAACGTGGATCAAGGAGGGTTGCCAGCCAGTATTGGTCCTTCTCCTTGATACCATGAATACGAGGATCCTTACGCAGGCTTTGCAGGATCAGGGAGGCCATGCAGCATAGGTTTGCTGAGGCATTCGGTCCGGAGTCCTCTGGGTCACTAAGGACAACAACGTCCGCAGCCACCTCCTCCCAGCCACGTACAAGTCCATGTGTTCCTTGGGACTGATCCCTTAAAGACTGCTGATGCTGAGTGCCAGGCTCCACCTCCATACTGACACAATCTTCCTCCTCCTCCTCCTCCTCCTCCTCCTCGTCCTCTTCCTGTGTGATCGGCGGGCACGCAGGAACACTGTCTGGATAAAGGGGGCCTTGAGAGCTAAGGAAGTCCTCCTCTTCCTGCCTCTGTTCTGCCTCAAGTGCCCTGTCCATTATTCCACGCAGCGTGTGCTCCAACAGGTGGACAAGGGGGACAGTGTCACTGATGCATGCACTGTCAGTGCTCACCATCCTCGTGGCCTCCTCGAATGGTGACAGGACAGTGCATGCATCCCTGATCATGGCCCACTGGCGTGGGGAAAAAAAACCAAGGTCCCCTGACCCTGTCCTGGTGCCATAGTCGCACAGGTACTCATTGATGGCCCTCTGCTGCGTGTGCAGCCGCTGCAGCATGGCCAACGTTGAGTTCCACCTGGTGGGCATGTCACAGATTAGGCGGTTCTTGGGCAGGTTAAACTCCTTTTGGAGGTCCGTCAGCCGAGCACTGGCATTATATGACCAGCGGAAATGCACACAGACTTTCCTGGCCTGCCTCAGGACATCCTGTAAGCCCGGGTACCTGCCCAAGAACCACTGCACCACCAAGTTAAGGACGTGAGCCAAACAGGGCACATGGGTCAGTTGTCCCTGTCGGAGGGCAGAGAGGAGGTTGGTGCCATTGTCGCAAACCACCATTCCTGCCTTAAGTTGGCGTGGCGTCAACCACCTCTGAACCTGCCCCTGCAGAGCTGACAGAACCTCTGCCCCAGTGTGGCTCCTGTCCCCCAAGCACACCAGCTCAAGCACCGCATGGCATCTTTTGGCCTGCGTACTTGCGTAGCCCCTTGAACGCCTACGGAGCACCGCTGGTTCCGAGGAAGAGGCCATGGAGGAAGAAGAAGAGGAGGGGGTGGAGGAGAGAGGTGTGTCACAATCAGCATTTTGGAGGCGTGGTGGCGGAACAACCTCCAACACTACTGCACCTTGTCCTGCATCCTTCCCAGCTGCCAGCAGAGTCACCCAATGCGCCGTGAAACTTAAGTAACGTCCCTGTCCATGCCTGCTGGACCATGAGTCAGCGGTAATATGCACCTTACCGCTGACCGCCCTGTCCAGCGAGGCATGGACATTGCCTTCCACATGCCGGTAGAGAGCCGGAATCGCCTTCCGTGAGAAAAAGTGGCGTTTGGGTACCTGCCACTGAGGAACCGCACATTCCACAAACTCACGGAAGGGGGCAGAGTCTTCCAACTGAAAAGGCAGCAGTTGAAGTGCTAGCAATTTTGCCAAGCTAGCATTCAACCGCTGGGCATGTGGATGGCTGGGAGCAAACTTCTTTCGGCGGTGCAGCAGCTGGGGCAGGGAAATTTGCCTGGTACAATCTGACGTCGGTGTACCAAAAGCAGATTGCCCACAAGTACTTGGCTGTGACACACCTAATTCTACACCTTCATTCCTCTCACTGCAGGTCTCAGAGAGGACTGAAGGTCTAGTGGGGTTGGAAATCTCAGCTGATGAGGAGCAAGGAGAGATCCTCTTTGTTCTTTGGTGTGGGTCTTTTAGATATGCTTGCCAACGAACTGCATGGCAGGTCAACATATGTCTGGTCAAGCATGTGGTACCCAAGCGGGAGATGTTTTGGCCACGCGAGATACGCTTGAGACATATGTTGCAAATAGCAGCGGTGCGATCTGATGCACTCGTCTCAAAAAAGGCCCACACCAAAGAACTTTTTGAATAACGCGCAGAGACTGCAGCGCCCTGCACATGTGGAGCTTTGGGGTGTGATGCAGTCAATGTGCTGCCCTTAGGCTGGCCCCTGGAGGGCATCCTGCCTCGTTGGTGATGTGCCGCCTCCTCCTCCTCCTCCTCCTCCTCTCTCCTATCAGGCACCCAGGTTGAGTCAGTGACCTCATCATCCCCTCCCTCCTCATCACTGGAGCAAACCTGGCAGTATGCTGCAGCAGGGGGAGCATGACTGCCAGATTGCTGTCCTTCTTGGGCACCCCCTCTGTCCGTACTCATGTTACTGCCTTCATCGAGCTCAGTATCATCATCAGAGCCTTCCAAACGCTGGGCATCCTCCTGGAGCATGTACCCAACACTGTGGTCAAACAGTTCGAGGGAATCCTCAGGAGGACATGGTGGAGCTAGGGAAGGAGTCACTGATGACATTGAGCTGAGGGAAGAGGCCGCTGCTTTGCCAGACAAAGCACCCTGGGCATGGGTGAGAGAGGATGAGGAGGATGAGGACGGCTTGGTCATCCACTCGACCAAGTCTTCCGCATGTTGCGGCTCAACACGGCCAGCTGCCGAAAAAAAGGCCAAGCGTGTCCCATGGCCACGTGCTGATGAGGATGCACCGTCTCCACGACCAGCACTAGACACAGAGCCTGCTTGCCCTCTCTTATTGGCTTGTGACTGTCTGCCTCTCCTTCTTGGCCTTCCAGACATACTAATGGCCTGTAGCTGCACTAAGCTGGGATAGAACACCTGTAATTTTCTTCAGGTAGCTTTATATACTGTAACCAGACAAGCCTGCCTGTCAGTAGGAAGATAACAGGAACGGATCTAGCTGAACACTGTGAGCAGGACGCACTGCACTAAATGTAAATAGCAGGAACGGATCTAGCTGAACACTGTGAGCAGGACGCACTGACTGCACTAAATGTAAATAGCAGGAACGGATCTAGCTGAACACTGTGAGCAGGACGCACTGCACTAAATGTAAATAGCAGGAACAGATCTAGCTGAACACTGTGAGCAGGACGCACTGCACTAAATGTAAATAGCAGGAACGGATCTAGCTGAACACTGTGAGCAGGACGCACTGCACTAAATGTAAATAGCAGGAACAGATCTAGCTGAACACTGTGAGCAGGACGCACTGCACTAAATGTAAATAGCAGGAACAGATCTAGCTGAACACTGTGAGCAGGACGCACTGCACTAAATGTAAATAGCAGGAACGGATCTAGCTGAACACTGTGAGCAGGACGCACTGACTGCACTAAATGTAAATAGCAGGAACAGATCTAGCTGAACACTGTGAGCAGGACGCACTGCACTAAATGTAAATAGCAGGAACGGATCTAGCTGAACACTGTGAGCAGGACGCACTGACTGCACTAAATGTAAATAGCAGGAACGGATCTAGCTGAACACTGTGAGCAGGACGCACTGCACTAAATGTAAATAGCAGGAACAGATCTAGCTGAACACTGTGAGCAGGACGCACTGCACTAAATGTAAATAGCAGGAACGGATCTAGCTGAACACTGTGAGCAGGACGCACTGCACTAAATGTAAATAGCAGGAACAGATCTAGCTGAACACTGTGAGCAGGACGCACTGCACTAAATGTAAATAGCAGGAACAGATCTAGCTGAACACTGTGAGCAGGACACACTGCACTAAATGTAAATAGCAGGAACGGATCTAGCTGAACACTGTGAGCAGGACGCACTGCACTAAATGTAAATAGCAGGAACAGATCTAGCTGAACACTGTGAGCAGGACGCACTGCACTAAATGTAAATAGCAGGAACAGATCTAGCTGAACACTGTGAGCAGGACGCACTGCACTAAATGTAAATAGCAGGAACGGATCTAGCTGAACACTGTGAGCAGGACGCACTGACTGCACTAAATGTAAATAGCAGGAACGGATCTAGCTGAACACTGTGAGCAGGACGCACTGCACTAAATGTAAATAGCAGGAACAGATCTAGCTGAACACTGTGAGCAGGACGCACTGCACTAAATGTAAATAGCAGGAACAGATCTAGCTGAACACTGTGAGCAGGACGCACTGCACTAAATGTAAATAGCAGGAACAGATCTAGCTGAACACTGTGAGCAGGACGCACTGCACTAAATGTAAATAGCAGGAACAGATCTAGCTGAACACTGTGAGCAGGACGCACTGCACTAAATGTAAATAGCAGGAACAGATCTAGCTGAACACTGTGAGCAGGACGCACTGCACTAAATGTAAATAGCAGGAACGGATCTAGCTGAACACTGTGAGCAGGACGCACTGCACTAAATGTAAATAGCAGGAACAGATCTAACTGAACACTGTGAGCAGGACGCACTGCACTAAATGTAAATAGCAGGAACAGATCTAGCCTAATCTATCTAACTCAAATCAAATGACACTGTCTGTCTCTCTCTCTATCAGCACACCGGAACACACTACACAGGGCCGCCGTGCAGGCGGCCTTATATAGTGTGGGGCGTGTACTAAATCCCCTGAGCCATAATTGGCCAAAGCCACCCTGGCTTTGGCCAATTACAGCTCTCTCTACTGACGGCGCTGTGATTGGCCAAGCATGCGGGTCATAGTGCATGCTTGGCCAATCATCAGCCAGCAATGCACTGCGATGCCGCAGTGAATTATGGGCCGTGACGCGCCACACGAATTTGGTGCGAACGGCCCATAACGTTCGCAATTCGACGGACGGTCGAACAGCCGATGTTCGAGTCGAACATGGGTTCGACTCGAACACGAAGCTCATCCCTAATGCTTGGTAATGAAAAAAAAGTGACACAGAGTGGCTAATTTATTAAATTGGAGCAAATAACCTACGGTAAAAGTGTAGCTGTTGCCCACAGAAACTAATTCTGTTTCCCATCTTGTTGCCATTTGACACAATCAAGTTGGAGTTTTATGGTCTTTTTTCACATGGGTCGGCTAGTTGTAACTATTTTTTTGCAAAGCTCTACTTTAGGTGTTGAAGATCAGACTAATAGTCCGGCTGAAGCTGAGTCAAAGGAAACATTACCCTACTTTTTCTAACGTATATGGTCCTGTACAAAGTTTCATTTAGAAAAAAGTGTACAAGGGAGAAGGTACTCCTGTGCTTTCCTTTTTATGAAACCAAATCAGTGTCATGAGTGTAGCCTGTAGTAAATGTTTATAAATAAAATTTAGCCAGGTGCAGGGCTACACTAATATGGAGGTGGAGACATTGCCCTATATTCTTCTCTCCCTCTACTGAGATACTATTGTTATGCTGCAACATCCTCCACAGCAGCCAGCGGGGGGGAGCTAAAGCTAAGCAAGCCCATAGAGTAGTTTAACCACTTCTGGACCAGCAGCCGCAGTTTTACTGCGGCAGGTTGGCTCGGCTGGGCAAATCGACTTTAACTTACGTCGCTTTGCCTTTTGGCCACTAGGGGTGCGTGCGTGCCCACAGCGTGTGCCCGGAGCCCGCGATCGCTCATGACAGAGCGAGAACTGGGATCTGTGTGTGTAAACACACAAATCCCGGCTCTTTCAGGGGAGTAGAGACAGATCGTGTGTTCATATTAAGTATGAACACCGATCTCTCTCTCCCCTAGACAGTCCCATCCCCCCATAGTTAGAACACACACTAGGGAACACAGTTAACCCCTTGATTGCACCCTAGTGTTAACCCCTTCCCTGTCAGTGACAGTTATACAGTAATCAGTGCATTTTTAAAAAATGATTACTGTATAATTGTCAATGGCCCCAAAAATGTGTCAAAAGTGTCTAATTTGTAGTCCGCATATCGCAGTCCCGATAAAAATCGCGGATCGCCGCCATTACTAGTAAAAAAAAAAAAAAATAATAAAAATGCCATAAATCTATCTCCTAATTTGTAGACGCTATAACTTTTGCGCAAACCAATCAATATACGCTTATTGCGATTTTTTTTACCAAAAATATGTAGAAGAATACATATCGGCCTAAACTGAGGAAAAAATTAGTTTTTTTGATAATAAATGTGGGATATTTATTATAGTAAAAAGTAAAAGATATTGGGGGTTATTTACGAAAGGCAAATCCACTTTGCACTACAAGTGCAGTCGCTGTAAATCTGGGAGGTAGATCTGAAATGAGGGGAAGCTCTGCTGATTTTATCATCCAATCATGTGCAAACTAAAATGCTGTTTTTTATTCTCCTTGCATGTTCCCCTCGGGTTTACAGTGACTGCACTTCCAAGTGCACTTGCAGTGCACTTGCTGTGCAAAGTGCATTTGCCTTTCATAAATAACCCCCATTGTGTTTTTTTTTCAAAATTGTCGCTCTTTTTTTGTTTATAGCGCAAAAAAATTAAAAATGCAGAGGCGATCAAATACCACCAAAAGAAACCTCTATCTGTGAGAAAAAAAAGGACGTCAATTTTGTGCCAATTAACTCCTTACAATACAAATCCCATAGGCACCATTCAGTAGGAGGAGTGGGGTGATTTTAATTAAACTGCCTGGGAAAGCTCTTCCTCTTGGCACCAAGTTAATTAGACCCCTTTCACACTGGGGTGGGGTTGCGTTACCTCTGTTAAAGCAGCGCTTTTCGGCCGCTAACAGGGCGCTTTTAACCCCTGTTAGCGGCCGAATAAAGGGTTAATAGGGCCCTCGTTGGGGCACTGCCAAAGTGCTTTGGAGGTCAAATGGCACGACACATCACCCCAAAAATACCATCCCAACAGTGAATGGAGAAAATCATGGTGTGGGGCTGTTTTTCACCATACGGTACTGGCAAACTTCATATCACTGAAGGAAGGATGAATGGAAAAATGTACCAAGACATTCTTGATAAAAATCTGCTGCCATCTACCAGGATGATGAAGATGAAATGAGGATGGACATTTCAGCAAGACAATGATCCTAAACACAAAGCCAAGGAAACTCTCAATTGGTTTAAAAGAAAGAAAATAAAGTTGCTAGATTGGAAGCCAATCGCCTGACTTGAACCCAATAGAAAATCTATGGAAAGAACTAAAGATCAGAGTTCATAGAAGAGGCCCATAAATGCATGTTATAAGAAATATGTAATTTGAACATGTACCCCTTATCGGTGGGAACACCCATCTTTCATTCATACTTAACACTCTGTCTGAACCATAAAAATCTGAACAGTGTATGAAGTACAACTTGTGTTGTGTCAATTATTTATATACGCTGTTTCCTATGCATAGAAGATTTTGAGTGAGAGCAACGCAATCGGCTGACAATCGACGCAATCGGTAATTATAATTAGATAATAAGATTATAGTCATGACTAGTGGATATAGTTGCAGGTAGTCCTAACATTTACCAATAAAGGATTTTGTACGAAATATTAAATACATTTCAGTTAGTATGTTCAATACTTTTTCCCCATGTCATTCAATTTTATTACACATAACTTAATTTCTGAAATCATTTGTTTTGGTTTCTTTGTATTTATGGATTGCATGGGTTGTTACCAACATGTGGTGAAAATTTCATGCCAATAACACCTATAGAAATATATTTACCTAGAA
Source organism: Lithobates septentrionalis (assembly GCA_037952835.1). Classification (NCBI taxonomy): domain Eukaryota; kingdom Metazoa; phylum Chordata; class Amphibia; order Anura; family Ranidae; genus Lithobates; species Lithobates septentrionalis. The sequence continues at coordinate 369,044 of JBBDGP010001701.1, forward strand.
AAATGGTGACATGTTCAATACTTATTTTACTCAATCATTCGTAACTTTGTCAATGTGAATTTACAACTAAGTCAGCACTTGTCTGGGTCATGTGAAAAGTCAGCATAGACCATTCCTCATGATTTAAATATTTCTGTCTCCGTCTGAAAAAAACGGAAGGGTTGATCTAGTTTAATATTTACATGTCCATTATTCAAAAATTGCAAAAAACTGACTTTAACTGACCTCTCCATTTACCATTTCTATCTATGTTTCTCGAAAATGTTAGTCATCTGCATCAAAAATGTTTTTTCTCAGTCAATTGTTAAGTGCTTGCTTGACAACAGATGGGAAATACAGGAAGAGGAAACAGATAAAATTCTGTATCAACTGCTAGAAAGTACTACAAGATGAGTTTACATGAATTGCCATTAAAAAGATAATTGGCTTAAAATGATCAATATAGTATATTTTGGTTGGCATGATACCATTCCAAACAGCCATTTTTTTTACTACTGAATAAAACTATAAAGGTCATATGTCTTAAGCTGGGTATACACTAGTAGTAGACTTAGTTTGACATGTTTCATTGTAAGAAAGTTGTAAGAACATTTGTTAGCTTTTCTTATCTTTAGTGGGGTCAAATTGATGTGTGTTTTTGACCACAGTGATGAGAGAATTCAAAGGAGCAGGATGGAAAATGTTTCTTGAACGTACAAATTTCTAACAGTGTATATGGTTTTCATCCAGTAAAGTACATTCATTCCAAAAATCAAATGTTAAAACCAAACAAAATCTTGAACTTTTTTCACGTAACATTCGAATGTACTGAGAATTTTCATACAAATTTTCTACCCAGGTTTAGACCAGACATGACATGATTTGATCAATAGATTCCTCCATCCACACTATAGAGGGTAGGAATATCCCCAGCCAGTTGTTGTTGGCAGATGTCAGAAATTTGGACAGTGACTGCATCTTATTAGATGCAGTTACTGTTTGGACAACAATTTTTCAGCTTACTCCTTCAATTTTTCATTCGAAGTTTGTCCAGTTGAGCGGTGCCAACAAGGCCACGTATGGCTCACTTCAACACTAATTGGCTGAAATTCAAGCTATGTAGGCTAGCGTCACTCAGATAATACCTTTGGCTTACATCCAATTAAAGATTGCCACCTTGCCTCAAAGGGTAGGGAACATCTAATAGACTTACACACATATTTATATCCTGGTTTGTATTTTGGTTATTCATGTCAGCTGCCTGTCCTGACCTCTAGGTGGTATTCTGATTATCCAAGTCCTCTGTCTGCTCAGGCATTCAGCTTGTATCCTCTTTAGCTGTGTCTGTCTTCTCCATTGAACTCTGGCCAATATAAAGCTGTCTGTTTTAGTCCTCCACTATCTGATGTTCTCCTGCCTGTGTTCTCAGTAGTTCCTGGGCCTAAAGAAGGGTAACCCAGGGATTGTGACTTGGAGTTAGCTGGAAGCCAAAGAAAACCCCTACAAGGGGGCCCCTAGTGAAAACCGGCTGGCCCTTAGACTCTGCACCTTGGGGGATCCCTTGTCACCTGCTCTCTCCTATAGGACCATCTTTGAACTTCTTGGTAAGACAGAGATCCAGTGAAGGTCATGCTCAGTTCCAGCTTCCAGTCCTTCTCCATTCTGTTGTGCTCGGCTCTCCTGAGACCCTACTGCCGGTCTACACCTCTCAGGCACATCTATGTTAGCTACCCTGTACAATGAAGTATAAAGGCCCATGCCAGTAAAGGAGACATCTAGACAGTTCCCAGTGAAGACACCCTTTTGACAGATTTGTTTATCCACTCTAGCAAAGATCTGTCCAAACAAGTGAGATGTAAGATGTAACAAGTGAGATGATAATAAATCACCGGGACCAGATGGCTTGCACCCGAGGGTCCTTAGGGAACTCAGTCAAGTAATTGCCAGACCATTGTTCATCATTTTTACTGACAGTCTACTAATGAGAATGGTACCAGCTGATTGGAGAAAAGCCAATGTAGCACCAATATTTAAAAAAGGGCCAAAATACATCCCTGGGAATTACAGAGTAGTTAGCCTAACATCAATAATATGCAAGCTCCTGGAGGGCATAATGGAGTATATACAAGATTTTAGTAAAGAAAACAGTATGCTTAGCAGTATGGATTCATAAAGAATCATTCTTGCCAAACCAATCTATTAACCTTCTATGAGGAGGTGAGCTGCCATCTAGAAAAAGGAAGGCCCGTAGACGTGGTGTATCTGGATTTTGCAAAAGCATTTGACATAGATCCCCATAAAATGTTATTGTACAAAGTAAGGTCCGTTGACATGGACCATAGGGTGAGTACATGGATTAAAAACTGGCTACAAGGGTGAGTTCAGAGGTTAGTGATAAATGGCGAGTACTCGGAATGGTCAGGGGTGGGTACTGGGGTCCCCCAGGGTTCTGTGCTGGGACCAATCCTATTTAATTTGTTCATAAATGACCTGGAGGATGGGATAAACAGTTCAATCTCTGTATTTGCAGACGATACTAAGCTAAGCAGGGCAATAACTTCTCCGCAGGATGTGGAAACCTTGCAGGAGATCTGAACAAATTAATGGGGTGGGCAACTACATGGCAAATGAGGTTTATTGTGGAAAAATGTAAAATAATGCATTTGGGTGGCAAAAATATGAATTCAATCTACTCACTAGGGGAGAACCTCTGGGAGAATCTAGGATGGAAAAGGACCTGGGGTCCTAGTAGATGATAGGCTCAGCAATGGTATGCAATACCAAGCTGCTGCTAACAAAGCAAACAGAATATTGGCATGCATTAAAAAGGGGATTAACTCAAGAGATAGTTCTCCCACTCTACAAGACTCTGGTCCGGCCGCACCTGGAGTATGCTGTCCAGTTGTGGGCACCAGTTCTCAGGAAGGATGTACTGGAAATGGAGCGAGTACAGAGAAGGGCAACAAAGCTAATAAATGGACTGGAGGATATTACTTATGAACAAAGGTTGCGAGCACTGAACTTATTCTCTCTGGAGAAGAGACGCTTGAGAGGGGATATGATTTAAGTTTACAAATACCACACTGGTGACCCACAATAGGGATAAAACTTTTCCGCGGAAGGGAGTTTAGTAAGACACATGGCCACTCATTAAAATTAGAAGAAATTAGATTTAACTTTAAACTGTGTAGAGGGTTCTTTACTGTAAGAGCGGCAAGGATGTGGAATTCCCTTCCATGGGCGGTGGTTTCAGTGGGGGGCATCAATAGTTTCAGAAAACTTTTAGATAATCACCTGAACGACCACAACATACAGGGATATACAATGTAATACTGACATATAATCACACACATAGGTTGGACTTGATGGACTTGTGTCTTTTTTCAACCTCATCTACTATGTAACTATGTAGATGATTGTGAATATTGTAACAATGCTCAAAAAATGCAAATTATCGCCATTTTAAAATCATAATATGTTCGGAATCTATGTGCTAGTAATGTTTAGGTGTGTTTAGACGCATCTAGGAACATCAAGCAGCATTTGGGTGTTCATTCATTCTATTGGCTAGAATATGAATTTCTTCTGGCCATTGGTATGAATGAGCGCTCAAGCGCTAAACATGTCTAGCATTTGGGCATACTTAGGCGTGTTCGGCGTTTTTTGTTGTCAAAACACTCCTCTCCTGAATGCGCAAGTGGTGGTTTTTTTTGCTGCATCTAAACGCTCCTTCCTTTAAACGCCCATAAACACCCATGTGCGTATGGACACATAGGTTAATATCGAGGGGCATTTAGAGGCAGAAAAAATATCAAAAGCCTGTAAAAGCAGTGTTTTTGACATCCAGTATGCATGAGGCCTAAATAACTGCTTGTTTTCTCCTAACCATATTTGGGTTGAGGTCATATGTGGGTCTTGATTCCAGAAGGGGAGTTACTTGAACCAAGGAATTCCACAGGAATCATCAGTCTGAAAACCAACACAGGCAAATGCAGGCATCTTTAAGGTGTCTTTACTTCAATACCTGTACATTGGAAATAGTGTAGGCCAGTTTATCAGCCATTTTGTGATTGTTTTTATACATAGCATAGTATAGTAGCAGTTGTTGTGGGAGTTTTCTTAAGTCAATTTCATTGGATCAGTGAAACATCATCCTAACTTTGATCAGACATAAGCCTAGTATACACCACTAGTTTTTTTTTCGCTCAACCCAGCGGGTTGAACGAAAAAAGTATTGACAGCTCAGAAGGAGCCGCTGTACTACCTATCCAACATTAGTACAGGGATCTCCCCTGCTGTGCTATTGTGTTCTGACGGGGGGACTGCCATTCCGCCAGAACACTCCGGTCGGCACTCTCAGCCAATGATCGTGAGCTGATCGGCAGACCATTTTCGGTCATACTACTTTGGCAGAAACCGGCCGTCGGAGCAGTTACAGTACATTAAACCGGCTGATGCCACCCGACATTCGGCCTGCGTGCACTAGGCTTTAGGGGCAAACTATAATGGCCAAGGTGGGGTCAATTGTATTTAACTTTTTATACATTTTTAAGGTTTTATATATTTTTTCACTATTCGCATTAAATCCTTGTTTTTATTTACACTGGCTTCACAGAGCATTATGAGTTTTCTAAAGAGATAGCACAGCAGAGGCTGCTTGCCTTCAGGCTCTCTGACTTATTGGCTTCTGTTAATATATTAGAAACCTTGGTTTTCTTATAATCTGTTATCCAGCTAAAACATTTTATTTTAGTTTTTAATAAAATAAAGGGTTTAGGGACTCCGTCAGTTTTCTATTGCTGTCTGAGTCCTTATTGGAAAATTTCTCTTAATTGTTTATCCTGGCAGGAAGTAAAGGGACATCTTCTCAATGGAGATACAGACAAAAACAAAAACATGGTAGAGTGAGGAAGGGTTAGAATTTCTTACAATGTTTTTCATCCTGTCTATTTCATTCTGTATTGGTGACAACCACCGCCTTAATTTCTTGTACTGGTGTCACAAGAACAGGAAGTGAAGACAAAATCTCCTAAGTGGGGTCACGGACAAAAATAGACACCTGACAGAAATTTGAACTCTCACTCACTTTATCCAAAAGCATGACGTTTTCTCTAAAGTTGAGTTTAAAAAAGACTATTTGTTTCCCTTTACATATTCACAGAACAAAATCTTTCATAAATACATATCAGTTCTATGGTCTTGGTTCACATGCATTTTCCTTTCCTGGACTAATAAAGCAGAAGCCAACAAGGCCTTGGGGAAAAGCTTCCTAGGAACTATATGTATGTGGCTTGGGCTTCAGGAACCAAAAGAACAAAAACTGTAGGAAACATTTTAATAGGCCTTTTGTGCTTGCAATGCTGAGAAAGTATCAGGCTGTGTTCTGTCCTGAATGAAACAGCGAGTTATAGTACAGGCATGATCTCTCAGTGATCTTGTCAAGAGAACTTTTTCCTGATAATTACTTTCACTGTTTAGTCACAGCTCTGCTTGGGAATTGTTTAGGGTGTGACCTTCTGTGATAAGAGGAATAGTTCCACAGGCTGATTTGGTATTACATTAAAAACTACCATGGTAATGTGAAAAGGGCAATAACCCATAGAAACTAATTACAGCTCTTTTTTTAAGCCAACTGAAAATAGTCATCTTACACCAGACATACACAGAGCAAATTTCTTTACTACAAGCATGGGTTGACAGTGTTAATGCGGGAATCCCTCCTGCCAGGCCATTGTCTTCTCCCAGCGGGAGGGCGGGGGCGGGCAGGGGAAGCCACCCCCGCCGGGAGAAGACAGTGATTATCGCTAGTGATAATCGCAAGAGAATCCAGCAGGCTGGTTGTACCTAAGTTGATCGATTAATCAACTTGGTACATTCAGACTGCCCATTAACAGTTCGAATCTCAGTCGGTTCCTGCTGAACCGGACGAGATTCGAACCATGTATGGCCGGCCTTAAATTTAATTGGTTGTTATAGATAACTGCATCAAGCATTCCATTATAGCACTGTGTAAGGCTGGCCATACACTATTCAATTTTCCTGTTCAACTTTCCTTTAGATTTACCAAAACCATATAATAGGAGGTCAAACCTAAACACTTTCAATTTGGATGCAATCAGGCAGGCCCTTGTACTACATAGTTGAAGGTAAATCTAAAGAAATTTGAACAGGAAAATTGTATGGTGTATGGCCAGCTTTAGGCTCGATTCACACCTATGCATGTTGCTTTTGAGCGTTTTTGGAGGTTTTTTTTTCATGCTTGCCACGTTTTTGAGCCGCGTTTTTGCCGCGATTTTGCCGCGATTTGCGTTTTGCGTTTTTTTTTTTTTTTACATTTTTTTTTACAGTCTTAAAAAAAAAAAAAAAAACGGCAAAAACGCATCAAAAACGCACCAAAAACGCTGCAAAAACGGTGCACTTGCGTTTTTGATGCTTGTCCATTGAATTCTATTACATGCAAAACGCTGCATTTTGCATGAAAAAAAGTCCCTGACCCTTTCCAAAAATGCAGAGAAACAAAAAGGCATTGATGTGAACATGTTCCATAGGAACCCATGTTAAAAAATTCCCGTGCATTTCTGCAAAATGCTAAATGCATCAAAAAACGCGCTAGTGTGAATGGAGCCTTAAGGAATAAACTATGTAGGAGTTACTACATATTCTTTTTTTTTTCCTTATTTATTTATTTAAGTATATACTGTCATACAACAATAGTGGGACATACACACTAATAGGATTGCATACAATAGGGAATCGTAAAAGAACACGTGGTATATCCTGACATGCAGATTATCATATGCGCATAGATCAAATACCAATAGTGGACATGAAGTGACAGTTCAGAGTATATGACTCGCTTGTGCAGCTACGTTCTTCATTACCCTCTGAAACAGGTATGAGAGAAACTCGCTATGTCCACCAGAATATAACTAAATAAAATCTTAGGCTATTTTCACACTGGGGTGGGGGGTGTTAGTGGTAAAGAGCTGCTAATATTAGCGGCGCTCGCTGTAATAGCGGTGCTTTTTGGCTAGTGGGGTGCTTTTAACCCACGCTAGCGGCCGAATAAAGGGTTAAAAGAGCCTGCAAAGCGCCGCTGCCGAATCGCATTGCAGACGCTTCAGCAGCGGTGCCCATTGATTTCAATGGGCAGGGGCGGTGGAGGAGCGGTGTATACACCGCTCCCCCACTGCCCGAAAGATGCTGCTTGCAGTACTTTTTGTAACGTCCTGCAAACACACCACCCCAGTGTGAAAGGACTTGGGCTCTCACACTGGGGCTGCAGGGGAGGCATTTTTCAGGCGCTTTACAGGTGCTATTTTTAGCCCAAAAGCGCCTGAAAAATGTCCCAGTGTGAAAGGGATCTTATAGGTGTCTAAGTAGTAGAGGCATACTACGTATTCTAATGGCAGAAATTATTCATGCAAATAATAAATTAAACACTTCCTAATGCATTTCATGAAGGGGCATGTTATAGTAACCAGATTTAAACAGTGTATTAGCAAATTGAGACCAAACAGTCCACATAGAGATATTTGGGAATAATTTTGACTAATCTTTGTTGAAAATTGGGTCATTTCAATGTACAATCAATCTTGGCAAAACTTGTTTTGCTCATATCTACTGTTCAATTCATCTTGTTAGAGGTAGTCATGGTTATTTGCCCCCTTCACAGATCTGTTAGCATATTCTAAGATGTCACATGCACATTCTTGATATTTGTAGGTATCTTTTCAATGCACCTTCCAACAAATTGGATAAGGTTCTTGCTTAGTTTTTTGGAAAGTTTTGATTTTCTAGGTCATTTTAAAGATAGCAGTAGTTAGTCATATTCAACTAGAGTTGCTTGGTACTTTTCACAGCCCACTCAACAGCATCTTAATTTGTACTGTTAAAGCTCCTCAGATAAGTGGTGAAAAGTCAACAACATTTCAGAACTAGTCCAGAACTAGCTGTTCTTACTTAGTATTGGTTAAAACCTGAACTACCAGTACAAAAACTTTCAATTGTAATGGCATCAGCACTGTACTGCACATAGCCTCTGCAAAAAAGCAGAATTGTGTGTGTGTGTGTGTGTGTGTGTGTGTGTGTGTGTGTGTGTACCCATTCACTACAGGCTCTCTGCAGAAAACTACAGGGAGAGCAGATTTTGTAAAGAATAAAAGAAAGACATCCTTTGATTTCTATACTTCTACTGCAACACCAGAGATTCAAGCCTTTTCAAAACTCTGCCAAAATGTGTGTGTATGTATCCCCCACTGAAGAGATTTGCCATATCTACCTGTCTCTGTGAATCTCTCCTGTAGAAACATCAGCCTCTCTAAAAACAAGACAGGTTCTGAAATGTCTTCACGTCATCAAAACTGAAGTTAGACCTTATTGTATTTTAATACCAGGGTGATCTGCAAAAAGGGAAACCTAATTTACAGTTTCCTGGAATTTTTAAGTCCTGATATGGAACCCAAAATGTAGAGGCTCAGAGAGATTTTGGGTGGGAAAGAGCCTCCATCCCTGACTATGGGTACTGTGGTCCTGAAAAGCTAACCCACATGCAATAGAGGGCTGTAAAGGGCAGGAAGCAGTCAGCAGGTGTCCATGAAGTGTGATGTGGAGCAGGACACACTTGTGAAAGGCGCTGTGTATTCTTGCGGCTACCAAGACACTTCTGAGCTGTGGTGGCCTTTCTGGAGAACCATGGAGCACACGGGGACTTTGAATGCTGTATGGGACAAGGTTTTCCTAGTGGTAAGCTGAAGGTTTGATTTATACCAAAAGTTGATGGCCTGTTTTGTGGCATTTATGCTGAAGGAATCACTTTAATTTCCCTTTTTTGAAAAAAAAAATTTAAAAATGACTGTTTGCTTTTACCCACACAGCTGGCTGGTGATCCAGACTCCTCAAATCTCACAGTATATATATTAGACAATCTGTAATAAAAATAATTTTGGACCTTTGGTAAAACTATTTGGAGACTCGCTATTTTGGCTCCATTGTTGCTTTCCAGTGATGGATGCAAGTATTCTTTTTAGATGAAAATCTATAGACTTTAAACGTTATAGTTTAAAATAGGCTAAATATATTCCAGATTTGCAAAGTCTTTCAGTTTGTTTTATTTAGCAAGCAGCCACAGCCTGAGTAGAAAAGCTTGTGTCCTGCCAGCATGCTGTAGAGAAGGACACTCGTTTTCTCTGTGGAAGTAGTGATCTCTCTGCAAAGGTTGAATACACCTTCAGTTGAAAGAGAGCTTTCCAAACAGTAGGGAGCATAGGTTTTGCTCTCAATAATATTTATCCCTTTCCTATCACTAATAGGCAGACATAGACTCTTAACCTTCCTCTTATTAACGTTATATAAATTAACCACCAACATCTTATATTTTTAATGGGCAATAAAAGCAATAGAAGCTCTTTACTGAGTTTATATGCCCATTATGAGGGGGTCTCATTCTAACTTGTTTTGTTTATCATTTCGTTTGCATTACAGGGAATGCAGCAAAAGCAGAGAGGCTACTCCCTCTGATAAAAAAAAAAAAAAGACAAATTAAGTCCCCAAGAGATATAAAAAGCCAGTGGTGACCAGCCAATGATTCAGGACACCAGCCTCCACCCATCATTATTTTAATGTTTGGGTGGACTGACCCTTATGTTTTTGATGAAATATAATTTATTACTTTACTTGCCTTTGCTTTGGTATTATTTGGTATGATCATTCATGCATCATGTCAACGTTAAGATATATATCTATATTTTCCCTAATGCATGTGAACTGCTCAGTGACCTTCTAAAAGGAACAAAATCAGGCCAACCTATATCTGTCCACATATCTCATTACCTTTTTTTCCCCAAGAAAATGTTTAAAATGTATTAGACAGTTTGTCTGGTAAATCTAGGGTGTGTTCTTTCTAGGGGCCCGGCTAAGTCAACAAAGTTATACATAGCACAGCATGATTTAGTTACCAGCTGATATTTGTTCACCAATAACTGTTCCACAGATAAGTGAGAGGCAGAGGAAGTGTTCTACTTCCTTATTCATGCATCTCTGAATAATCCATAATGAGGCACCGTGTAATACAGAACTATTAATAAATGCCTGAGGGAAATTTTCACTCGCTTCTGTGATAAGAGATTAGTTCACAGTGTAATAACTCATTTCATCCTTTCTTGTTTCATACACTAGGAAGATAAAGCAAAATCCAGGGAACGCCTACTTAAGCATTTTAGGTCAAGGGCCCTCAGTGCATGAATGAGAGGGTTAACCTAAAAAAAAATTACAGTAAATGCTCATGCTATATGACCCATTGAAAAAAATTCTTTCCCAGATGTGATAAATGAGTCCATGTTTATTATAGTAAAAAGATAATGTTGCAATTTATACTGTATGACTTCAGTGTATAAAACAAATGTAATATAAAATTTTAAAGAAAAATTATGATATATTGGCCACATTGCAAGAAAGGCATGAAGGACAGTCAAAATCATGTTAGTAATAGGATTTCAAGCAAACACAGGACTACCTTACAAAGGCCCATGTCACACTGGTGCTCAGTTGTTGGGTCAGATAAGCAGAGAAATTCTCACCGCACAGGCATAGATCCACTTCCAGGTATCAACTCAGTTGTCTCTCAGGATAAAGAGCCCCAGGTGCTGGCTAATGCTGAGTCATGCTGAAGAAAATGAGAAAATCCGGACAGCCGCACTCCAGGAAGATGTATTTCAAAAGTTGTTTATTATAATAAATTCTTGAGCATACAGCATACAAAGCACTGTGGCAGAAAGTACAGGCAATCAGCTAACGCGTTTCACGCTTATCCCAAGCGCTTACTCATAGCTCAGAGCTATGAGTAAGCGCTTGGGATAAGCGCGAAACGCGTTAGCTGATTGCCTGTACTTTCTGCCACATTGCTTTGTATGCTGTATGCTCAAGAATTTATAATAATAAACAACTTTTGAAATACATCTTCCTGGAGTGCGGCTGTCCGCATTTTCTCATTTCAGCATGACTCAGTTGTTGGGTCATTGACTTTTTACATTGTTTAAAGCTAGCTGCTGCTGTCCTTAGAAGTTGTCTGCTGTAGCCTTCAATGAAATTGCCACTTCTGGGAATGTTGATCTCCTAGGTTCCCTGTAACTCTCACTAGTTCCTCCTGCTGATTTCCAGATCACAGCTTTACTCTGGGTAAGGCTCTGATGGCTGAACCAAAGAGAAAATCAACACTTTAGAATTTCTCAGGATGGTAGTAGGTGGTGATTTTGGCCGTGCAGGTGGCGGAAAAGGTTAGTCCTTTCTTCTTCTACGGGTAGCCACGGGAGCCCTGAGCATCCTGGAACACCGTGCATCACCCTGCCGACCCTCCATCTGAGTGGGTGCCTTGGGATTACTAAACCTCTCCTTGGGCTGCTATCCTTTGGGCTGCTCTGGTGGGTCTGACAAGCGCTCTATTTCTTCTTATATGTAAGTTGTCAATTGTCCAATAAGCTTGTTTTGATTTTGCTAATGCTGCACTTAGAGTGGCACTCTGTGTTTTGTGTTTCTACTGTACAGAGTTTTCTTCATACCTCTAGGGAGCTGCCTTTTTTGTCCAGTTTTCCCCCATGGTTACCCACATTGTGATCACCCAACTGCATTGTCTCCTGATCTCAGTTTTTTCCCACTATTCGCACCATCTACCACTGACAACGTAATCTTCTACAGGTATGGCTTCCTTTAAAACTTTGGTATAGCAACAGGATTGCTTTTACATAAATTACATAGGTAATCAGGTTTAAAAAAGACACAAGAAAACCTCCATATTTAGTACCCTATACCCACAGCTGATCCTATAAACCATTATCCAATTTGCTCCAGTGGGGGGGGGGGGGAATTTAATTCCCCAAAAAGTTTTTGGGGATATTTATTATAGCAAAAAGTAAAAAAATATTGGTTTTTTTTTTCAAAATTTTCGGTCCCTTTTTTTGTTTATAGCGCAAAAAATAAAAATCGCAGAGGTGATCAAATACAACCAAAAGAAAGCTCTATGTGTGGGAAAAAAAGGACACAAATTTTGCTTTTGTACAACGTTGCATGACAGTGCAATTGTCAGTGAAAACGACGCAGTGCCGAATCGCAAAAAATGGCCTGGTCAGGAAGTGGGTAAATCCTTCTGGGGCTGAAGTCGTTAAAATAACTCTGTCACTTTAAGAATAGAAGCATTGATTTGGCACTTCCCTATAGTGGGAGAGCTTGCCCAGCCCCACCGTGGTGCGTGGAGATCCAATACTGCTCAAAATTGTTAGAGCTTTGCCCGTTCAGAACAGCAAACATTTAGCCATTGCAGAGGTTATAAGTACTACTGGAGTTATGATCTCTAGGTCACTATGAAGTGAACCTGTACTCAAATTAAGACAGGCCATACTTGTGCAAATTTCTTTCCTGCAACCCATGGGTTTTCGCACAATTCCCCCATCAATGCAGACAGTGCTGAAAGGGGCATCCCTCCAGCCGAGTAATTGTCTGCTCCTGGCGGGGGGGGGGAGGTCAGGCGGGGGAAGGAGTCCCCCCTGGGAGAAGACAGCGATTATTGCTAGAAGCTATAGCAGCTGCTAGCGATAATTGCAAGAGAATCTGGCAGGCTGGTTGTACACAAGTTGATTGATCAATCAACTTGGTATATTCAGCCAGCCCATTAACAGTTTGAACCGTGTATGGCTGGCCTTAAAGCTATACCACTCTTTTTGGACCAATCTTTTGCACTACCAGAATGAACCACTATTATCCAAAGCCTACTGAAATGTACTCGCTCAATTTCGGCGAAAGAAACAGGCAGTAAGTTACACACCAGATGGTACCTAACCCCATACAAAATAAACTCATTTTATCCATCGGTATCTCCCACATGTTTCAGGGGATGCCCAGATCAAGGTACCATTTTACATACCATCTGGAACTGCAAAATTTTGAAACCCATATGGTTACAAGCGGCTGCTAAGATTTAACATATTATAGGCAACAAAAATTCCCCTTACCCCTCAGATGTGTTTATTGTTTGCCCCTATACCTAATGTACCCACAAAGTATATTAGACTAATACACACACTATTTAATTCAATACATTGGATGATAACTTTTAATTGGCATTCATTAACAGTCCCTTGGTCCCAGGTATTGAGTAGAATGGAACAAATAAAACTCTCAGAGCATATCCACCATACATTCTTTGACACCATGCACACTTTCCAAAAAAAAAGAAAAGGATATTAGTTATGAACCAGTTTCAGAGAGGAATGGAGAACGTAACTGCACAAGCGAGTCATATACTCTGAACTGTCACCTCATGTCCACTATTGGTATTTGATCTATGCACATATGATAATCTGCATGTCAGGACATACCACTTCCCTTAATCATCACCTTATATAGCCTAATAATACATATCATTATAGAATAAAATAGTGTTTTAAATTATACTACCTGATAGGAAAAATCCATACTTAGATCCCATCCTTATTGTTCTTATGTTGTATTGCTATGTTACATAGTTACATAGTAGGTGAGGTCGAAAAAGGACACAAGTCCATCAAGTCCAACCTATGTGCGTGATTATATGTCAGTATTACATTGTATATCCCTGTATGTTGCGGTTGTTCAGGTGCTTATCTAATAGTTTTTTGAAACTAGTGATGCCCCCCCGCTGAGACCACCACCTGTGGAAGGGAATTCCACATCCTTGCCACTCCTATGCCCTGTACACACGGTCGGACTTTCCGACGGAAAATGTGCGATCGGAGCTTGTTGTCGGAATTTCCGACCGTGTGTGGGCTCCATCGGACATTTTCCATCGGATTTTCCGACACACAAAGTTTGAGAGCAGGCTATAAAATTTTCCCACAACAAAATCCGATCGCGTCAATTCCGACAGTGTGTGGACAATTCCGACGCACAAAGTGCCACGCATGCTCAGAAGAAATTCCGAGACGGAACAGCTCGGTCTGGTAAAATTAGCGTTCGGAATGGATAGAGCACTTTCCTCAGGCTGCAATCTTTAAAATAGTTTAATACAGCGCACTCTCTTCTTCTTTATAATGCTAGAAGAATGAAGTAGTTTTGCTTCTCATATTCACACAGACTTCTCACAAACTTTTTTCTTTATTATTTATCGTAATTCCCTCAATATATTTTGATTTGTCACATCTGACAAAAAATATATCTATTATTATTTTTTTGGTTTGTCTTTTTTTCAAGGCAGATTTTTTTTGGTTTTTAATTTTTTTTTTTACTCCAGAATATTTTTGTGTGTGTTTTGTGTGTCAAGTTACCACAACAACATTATTATCTTGTATTATTTAATCTCAAGGAGGTTGCTTGGTGTTGGTGTCTCTTGTTAATTTCACATTGTATTTTTGAAATGTACCTGAATCCTCACAAACAAACTGTCCTTTTTGAATGAAAACACACATAGGCGAGTATAATTGAAACAAAAATTCCTTTATTAAGGGCTCAGAGCCAAACAAAGAGGGAGGCAACGCTGGATAAACATCATAAATTGGCAAAGCCTTTGACCCCCAGGGCACACATCAATTATTTTACAACAAAATTGGTGGCCTGAGGAGTCCATATCTAAGGGAGTGAAGTCTGGTCCAGAAGTCCAAGAGATCATGAAAGCAGCAGATGACATCTGTGTTCCCAGGCTGTGGTCATACAAGAGCCTGCATCTTTTTCCAGACCAGACTGAACCCAGGGCCATCACTCTCTGGTCTTCCTTACACGCTTCCTTCCCGGCTGTGGCTCTGGTGTTGGAGGTGTGGCAGGAGGAGGAGTAGGACCTGGAGGAGGAGGAGGATCTGGAGGAGGAGGAGGACTATGGGTGAGGTGACAAATGTGGGTTGCACATGTGATTTGGCCCCTCAACCCCTTATTTAGAGCTTTCAAAATTAAAAACTCACATAGGAGTCGTTGGCCCTCCTCCATCTGCATCATTTTGCATGCAGTTATGGCAGCAAAGTCCTCCTCCACACTGTGGGGTGTTCTGAGGGCCTCAGTAGCCTTCCAAAATAGGCCTATGGCAGCCTCCTCCGGGTTACTCCTCTTCCTGACACTTTTTCTTTGAAGGCGGAGGGGAGGGACCTGGGTATCAGGCAGCCTGCTTGGCCCGGCCATCTCCTGGCTGAGACTTTCCTGTCTATGAAAAAGGGACATCGTTTTAGTTTTTGCTTCATCAATCACGATCATAAATTAGTACTCCAAACTAACATATATTTAACATCATTGATTGGACAACCAGAAATATTTTGAAGAATGCTATACCTGGCTCAATCTGGGCTCCTCCACATGTTGCTGCCTGGAAGGCCCAGGTTGGGCGTCAGAAGCCTCAGCTGAGGTGGAAGGAAGCGTGGAAGGTAGAGTGGAGAGTGCTGGCCTGGGTTCACTCTGGTCTGACAGAAAATGCAGCCTGTCATAGTACCACAGCCTGGGGAGATAAATGTCATCTGCAGCTCCTGATCTCTGGGAATCCTGGACCTTGTTGTGCTCCCTTAGATAAGTGCTCCTCAGGCCACCAATTAGGATCTTCAAATAGGTGATGTCTGCCGTGGGGATCACCGACTTCAAAAATTGCAGCAAATTATCCAGCGCTGCCTTCCTTTTTGTTTGGTTCTTATAATCAGGGTGGTTTATCTGCCACAGACAGGGCAGCTCCCTGAACATATCTATGAAGATTGGCATAAAGTCATGATCCTTCAAGATATCCATTTTAACTGCAAGACACAACACAAGACAAACCCTAATGTCAGCCTAAAGTCTTCTAAACTTGTCCAAATACAGGCCTCAATCTAGAAGCAGTATAGGCCCAATTTTAAATCTTACCTTCGTTATCACGATCGGCGCCTCTGATACTCCTTCCTCCGCTCACAGAACGTACGTAAGACGCAATCGTGTTATGCTTTATATACACTGCGCATGCGGGAAACTTCGCCCACCCCTGAAATTCTTTCTAGTCTATTCCCCGCCCCTTCTCGTTCGTCGCAGTGGGGAAGAGCACATGGCGGAGACACAGCAGGTGTCAGATAATTACACCAACGAGGAGGAGGAGGAGGAAAGCCCAGAGCCTGAAACGTCTGGATCCAAAAAGAGACGATTTAAGGCATCAAATATGTCCTTTGGGGAGATGTTGGAGATGGTGGACATCCTGAAGAAGGCCGACTATGATGGGAAGTATGGACTATACCCCAACCCCAATGTCAGAAAGGCCAAGATCATGGCAAAAGTAGTCAAGAGTCTGCACCGGAATTTCGGGGTATGGCGATCCAAGGATCAGCTCAGGAAGCGGTGGTCAGACCTAAAATTAAGGGAGCATGAGCGGTACAGAAGGATCAGGAGAGTGCTGCAAAAAAGTAAGTAGTTGTCCTGTGTTCCTATTCTTTCTTTTTATTACGTTCGTGCTGCTCCATGTGCTTTTCTTTACTGTTGTACAGTTTAAAATGGCAACTTTCATGTTCATGGGCACATTGTTCGTTCGTATGAAACATTGTTCGTTCAGCCTAGAAAACACCATTGTTTTGGCCATATGCATTTGAATACATTTTTTCGGCCATACTTCTATTCAAATCATTTTGTTGTCTAGATGGGTTTGTAAGTAGAATGTAATGCAAACTAGATTCTGTGTAAGGAGAGGACATTCAGCAGCAGTTTTCACATCTGGACACTGGAGCACTAGTGTGGTACACAAGAACACCCTTTTTATTAGGGGGTCCCACAGAGGTGCTCCAGTGTATACTATAGGGGTGTCTCCATCTGAGAAGCTTGTACAAAACAGGTAAGAGTTCAAGCTTGACAAAGTCAAAAAATATTTCTTCATCTTGGAACTCTGCCCAAATAGACAATTGTACCCCACTTCCAAGCAATGTTTCATATTCCTATTTCTGCCATGAAATATCTGTGTGCTAAGTATACCTATTTTTTTTTACATAGGTGAGAAAAGACTCGGAGGCCACCCCTCATCCGAGGAGACCACAGACCCCCCCACCTCAGGAAGAAGTGGAGACCCACCAAAGACAACTGGAGGAGGAGGAAGGAGATGTGGTGGAAATTGTCACCACAACAGGTGTAAGAGAACTGTTGCGTCCCGGGTTCACTCGCGGGTATGCACGTTCGTAAAGGACTCTTTACGCACGCATGCGTTCGGGAAGGTCCCTTCGGATCGCAGACGTGCCAATGCGCGTGCGCAAAGGAATGGGCGCGCCTATTTAAAGGACACACTGACTGTGACAGGTGCTGACTGATCTTCAGCTGTTCCTGTATCTGTATCCTGTGTTACCTGCCTGCTTGATATCCGTTGCTGAACCTTGGCTCCCCTGACTTTGCTTCTGGACTCTCCCATATCCTGATTCACTGGTTCCTGATTTCGGCTTCCTACTTGACTCTGCTTCCGCCTGATGATTTGGTACCTTGCTGTCCGCCTGCTTCCGAACCCGGCTATTCCTGTGACTCCGCTCCTGTCTCCTGTTTGGCTCCAAGCTGCCTGTCAAGTCCTGCATCTCGGCTCCTGCGATCCGCTGCGACTTCCTGCCTACCTAAAGTCGCATCATCTGCCTCAAGATTCCTGGGCTACCTCTACAGGCACTCGTGTTCCTCCTTTCCCTGGGGTCCCTCTGTTCCCACTCTCAGCGGGACCCGGGTTGGAGATACAAGGGAGGCCGACCTCGTCACTTCAGACTCCGATCAGGTACGTGACAACAGGTGAGTGTCTGTGACCACAGGCTCAGGTAAGAGATGGATGCCGGCATTTTTCTAATACATGGTGTGTTTTTGTTTCTATCTTTTTAGGTGATCATGATGTTGTGGATCCAGGTCATTTCACCTCTGAAAGTGCACAGATCCTGATTGGGGAGATCATGGGGTGTAATAGGGACTTGGAAAACATCCAGAAAAATATCAATGATGTTCAAAAAAAAATTAAGAACATCATTGATGTTTTAGGGAGAGTTTAAGACCCCTCCAAATCCCTTCTCTTTTTTGTGCTTTTTGGAATCTAAAAATTCTCACAGTTTTTTACATATTCTCAAAAAGCCAAATTTTGAAGATGCACACAGTGTGTCAACATGTGCTATCTGCCATCTCGGGAGATCAATGTATGCGTTTTGGGGGTGCAACCCCTTCCTTTATTATAGATACTTCCAATCCGCATCTGCTCCTGATGAGTGGTAATATGACCAGGAAACGCATAGAACTTTCCAATGTAGCTACATCACATTAACCACGTGCAATATCTTAGATCTATTATATATATCATAACATACCATTTCCATCATTATTATCATGTTTATATGTTATCAAGTTTCATCTTTGGGTCTGCATACCCAAGGTCCATTACAATGTGTATCATTTTGGAATAATTGTGTATATATTTATGAATTGTTTAGATGATATCTATTGCGACCTAATATATATATTTTTTTACTGTTTTACATTATGTATGCCCAATGAAATAATAAACATCTACTATTTTAAAATTATTGGTTTGTTTAATTCAGTAATGTGCTTCATATAATGTCCCAAAAACCCCATTCCTCTTTTAATACGTATCAGGGATGGAGATACATGTACTGGCATAGTCATGGCCTCATATAAAATCCCAACTTTGGCTTTCTTCACCCCCGGGAGCTGCAACGCGCATCGGGGCCTTGCCCCACCATCCCAATCTATTATAGACATGGGGGACGGGTGGGCACTCGCTGCTGGTCGATGCATCGCCCACATGACGAGCGAGTGGCGTCATTGATGACGCTGCTCGCTGACATGTTGTTTCTCCACCTGTGTACACCACCAGGGAAGTTTGAGCGCCAACCGCCAAGTGCCAATTGCCACTCAGGCGTTGGCCCCGCCTACCCTCTGTTTATGCTGCGTGACATTGGTGGTTACCTGTGGCTGATTGCTGGTACTTATACCACACCTTGACAGGAGCAAACACTTTGGTTAGTTCACTCCTGAGACACTGTTGCACTATCTTGCAGCATTCCTTGATTTCACGTTTAAGCTGCTTTGTGGTTTACCCTACCTATTCACTAACCTCTACACCGCTACCCTTGTCTCATCATACAATTTTGGTAAGACACACTATTTCTTTCCTTTCTTTCTATTCACCTGGCTTTCTTATTATTGTTATATGGTTCTTTGGGATACCATTCCTTTCCCTAGTTTATCAGTTGTGTCATCACCTTATCGATACATTATTCATTTTTCCAGATATTTCTTGGAATTATACACAGCATCAATTCTTATCACAGCTCATAACTGGAGACTCCACCTTTTTGGTCTTTCACTGGTGTTGGTGCCGCCGTATTGCCGCAGTAGTTACCACCTCAGCTCCCCGTGGATGACGTCTCCTATAGTGCCTCCAGTCATTGATATTATTAACAATTTTATCCATATACTATAGTTAGGTAGGATGGAGATACATGTACTGGCATAGTCATGGTCTCATATAAAGTCACAATCTTTTTTTTTTTCTTTTGTTTTCATTTGCCATGTAGTTGCCCACCCCATTAATTTGTTCAGATCTTCTTGCAAGGTTTCCACATCATGTTCATTTTATATGTACCATTCAACTCATATTAAGTACATACCTGATATATTGGATGTACCTATGTTTCTGTTACACATTTGTACTAAACTATGACCTTCTACAATAATAAAAATCCTTTGTAAACAAAAAGAAAAAGCTATACCACTCTTGCTGGGAATGGATACATAAACAATAGTTGGATACAATGCTTGCCTATTGTGTCGCACAGAACACATCACTCTAGGCTTTTGTGCTGTTGAATAGCAACTGAGGCAACCTTAAGGCCCCATTCACACCTGAGCTTGGCATTTTCAGGCAGAAAATCGCGTGATTTTACAGCGGTTTTTGCGCCGTTTTTACTACGATTTTGCGGCCTTTTTACCGCGATTTGCCGCGATTATGTGCAGGGCAAAAGGTCACCAATGTAAAAAGCAGAAAAACGCCCAAATCTGCCCGATTCGCGCAACAAAAAAGGGTCCAGAACTTGTTTGAGCTTCAGGCGTAGGGCTTCAGGAGTTTTGGAGTGGAGATGTGAACCATCTTCATAGAAAATAATTGATTTTTTCCCCTCCAGCGTTTTGTAGCTTCAGGCTTCAAGCTACAAAATGCTCAGGTGTGAATGGACTCTAAGTCAGTTTCCAGCAAGACTGTTTGTATGGTTTTATATTAACATAAGATGTTCAGTTAGTAGACAACCAGCTTTGATAGCATTTATCTTAACTGTTGAACAGTATAAGCAATATACCTTTGAAGTTGCTTTGGAGTTTAGAAAATCCCTCTTATGGCTTTTCTTCCTATATGCCAGTATAATGTTTTTAGTATACGTATATCTATAAATAAATACAAACTTCTAAATAAGTTTACAATTATTTCCCATTTTACCTACTAGATGACATTCATTTATGGCAGTTTTTATGCTTTTTTATACTTTAGAATTAAGTGACTTTATGAATGTAATTAAAATCTTTTTGTCTAAAAATAACTTAAATAACAGCATACAGTTGATCAGCAAAGACACAAATAATTTTAGGGTGGATGCCTAGTACCAGGGCAATCAGAGACATTATTTTGGAATGTGGAATGAGCCAACATAGTAACTTTAAAGTCATGGTTTTAGTTTATTGTTATCAATAAACGTGCTCATATACCCAGTGAATACAGCAGTGTTTTGTTGTGATCCACTGCTAAGCTGCTGCACAATAGGTCCTGTGCCGCCATGATCTTCCTCTCTGATGTTACCGAGAGCTGGCTTTCTCTTCAAGGTTCTTATAGCTAGCCTCCTGATGATGAAAGCAGCAGGACAGTTTTAATCAGGGATAATAGGGAAATTGGTGTATGCCTAACTTTTACTTTATCCATGGGGGTGGGAGGGGTGTGGTGAATGTGAGTGATGTCATGCATAGTTTAGGTGCACAATGTTCTTGAAGAAAATTGTGTTCTTTCAAACAATGCAAAAAGAAAAAAAGGACCTGGGTGGACTGTCAGCAAGAAATGCCTGATGCTCTCCAATCACCCCAAACTTAAAGTTAATATAAAAAATAAAATGCATAGACCCCATTTCCTAGAATAAAATAGCTCAGGTGTTAACAATAAAAAGCTAACTGTCAATCTGTTGTTGCAGACAGATATTGGTCCTTAAAAGGATTTTCAGGTGTCAGGTCTGTTCACAGAGACTGCCACATCAGAAAATGTACCCACATAGCCTCCCCGGGGGGCATCAGTAAGGCTCTGGCTACACTACCATTGCCTAAGAAGAACCAGGAAGTGGGAACTAATTTTAGGTAAATTAAAAGCAAAAATATTTTTTTAAGAAATTACCGTTAGATGATACAGAGTCTCTTTAACATGTAATGCCCCGTACACACGGTCGGATTTTCCGATGGAAAATGTCCGATCGGAGCTTGTTGTCGGAAATTCCGACCGTGTGTGGGCTCCATCGGACATTTTCCATCGGATTTTCCGACACACAAAGTTGGACAGCAGGAGATAAAATTTTCCGACAACAAAATCCGTTGTCGGAAATTCCGATCGTGTGTACACAAATCCGACGGACAAAGTGCCACGCATGCTCAGAATAAATAAAGAGATGAAAGCTATTGGCCACTGCCCCGTTTATAGTCCCGACGTACGTGTTTTACGTCACCGCGTTCAGAATGATCGGATTTTCCGACAACTTTGTGCGATCGTGTGTAGACAAAACAAGTTTGAGCCAACATCCGTCGGAAAAAATCCTAGGATTTTGTTGTCGGAATGTCCGAACAAAGTCCGACCGTGTGTACGGGGCATAAAACCTCCTTAATCTCTCACATCTCCAAATCTCCCAAGATGCACAACACTTTTCAACCTAAGGGACATTCAGTACCAATTGACATCTATTGTACTTTACTGTACCGATGTATTTTAGCAGCAACACTATGGGGGTTATTTTTCTAAAACTGAAGCGTGCAAAATTTGATGCAGCTCTGCATAGAAACCAATCAGCTTCAAGGTTGTATTGCCAAAGCTTTATTGAACAAGCTGGAGTTAGAAGCTGATTGGCTGCCATTCATAGCTGCACCAGATTCTGAGTGCAACAGTTTTTGTAAATCTCCCCCTAAGTCCCTACGCTTTCCCTATGCCAGCTAAGTACATTGTCAATATGGTTGTAAACCTTTTATAGTAAAGGGGCTGGCACATGCCAAATCCCCCATTTTTGTAGATTCTAAACCACCTTACCTAAGTTCAGAGACCAGAAAGTGCATTATTGGTAGTTGGGTGCTATAGTGAACAGCTACATTAGTTTGCATGTTTGCGAACCGCAAGCAAGTTGAGTTTGCTGCAAATCTATGCTCAACCTGAACCCAAAGCTAATCCTTAGTATTGACAGTCGTACGTCTGACATGTTCTGACATATTGATATGTTCCATACTGACATAATTTTATTTCATTCGCAATTCACTTGTTATATTAAAATCTGTTCCCATAGTGGTTGTAATAATACGGATACATGAAAAGGCAGCTTCTCCAGGAGGTGATACCTGAAAGCAATAAACAAGTATATAAAAGAGTATATTGTAAAACTTTCATGCCCATCGCAGCCCTCTATACGCTGAGATGGACACAATGAAGGGAAGTTTTGTTTTTGTATGAAACTTCCCTTCAGTACTTCAGCTTTCAATGTAATTGTGAAAAACAAAAAACAAAGGAAAAATCAAAGGAAATCAAAATATAATTTTACACCATTTATTGGCTTAAAGGTAATATAAAACATTCAGTCTATGGGAATACTTCACAATAAAAAAAAAATCTTTTTCTTATTTTTATTTTATTCATGTATTTATTATATCAGAAGTAAACTATAACATTTGAAAAATATTTTTTTTCTGTTTTATTCAGGTAAATATGAAATATTGCTTATAAATATATACTAATTTCAGCCAACAATTGGAACCCTAGGTTCTTTTTCATGAGTCTTTATTTGTATGGGTTTCACAGGGACAAAAATAAGGGGAAACCTCCCCAACAGAGTCACAATGGAGCCAAAAAAAATAAAAAATCACTAAGCAATTTGAAAAGAAATGAACAAGAAACCAATGGATGGCAATGTGGACACTCGTTACCCCAATGATACAACCTTTCCTTGTCCCAAGAGATCCTATACACATAACAAAAAAAAAATTGATTGAACCACAGTTCATGGACTTTATGGGCACAACTAAACAAAGTAAGGTTAACATACAAAACTTTACTGATGCACAATAAGAACTTAAAACATTCACATTAAAAACACAGCAGCATTCTTCACTCTAGGCTTATTTACACTTGCTTCAACTTAAACACAGATTAAGGCACCTGCCTCTTCAACATGCTTTTTTTTATGTGTTTTTGATTCTTCTGTGATGCTTCTGCGATGCTTTGGTGGTGCTTCGATGGTGCTTTGGTGGTGTTTCGATGATGCCTCGGAAATGCTTTTTTAAGCTTTAATGAAGCTTGGCGAATGCCCTGTGTGTGTTGATATCTCATACCTGCAATTTATCCAAAACAAAGTGAAGCTAAACCTGAGTAAAAGCCTCTCAAAAGCGAGCTTTACCATAATGTTTATTAGAGCCTTTGAAGATGCTTTGAAGCACTGCTAAAGTGACATAGAGTATAATTTTTGAAGCAAAGCAAACATAAAGTGTGAACAGAAATGTAAGTGAACTGTTTTATTTAGTGACAGGTGCTTTGATTGGCGCTCAGAGTGCACTAAAAAAGCGTGTCCAATGCCATGTTTTCAAGCAAGTGTAAACAACCCCTAATCGCTGAGGGTGGTGGCCCAATTCAAATCAACCAAAATGTCCGATTACAGATTAGAAATCTGAATGGTATAAATAGTACAGGGTTCCACCACCCCTTCACAAAAGAATTGACATGTTTTGTGTATTCTCATGAGCAAAAGGTGCTGATATAGAAATGCTACTTAAAAACAAAGAAGAAGGGAACAAATAATAGTTCATATGGTAATGTATAATTAATGAACACCACCATCAACAAAAGAAAATTGCATGAGTGTAGTTATTCTTTGTACTTACAAATGGCGTCGCCTAAACCAAAGTCCCAGGTAAAGGAACAATAAATAAATGATCAGCATCAAATAGGTATGTAATAAAATCTAGGGAGAAAAACATACAGTCATTACACAGCACTTGACCCTATAGTGTTAAACATATCCCATACCACTGTGGTTTGAATTAGCAATTTGATTGAAGATTATTTTGGTGCATAAATATTATTATGTGTCATTGGCATTCCATAGACATACAAATATATTTGCAGCATTTGGTATTTAAACAGCACATGTATGATTAGTTACATATCCATCATTTCTATGTGAACATTTGAGTAAAAATTTAAAAATCAATAATTATTTATTTTAATTCATTAATTATCTTAATTCCACACACATGTTGCCTTGTGTTGCCTACATTTTTCAAAAATAACCAAGAGCAACTGTATAAAATCTTCACCAAAATGTTTACCCACGAGCTCTCAATGTTTCAAATACTTCCACAACATTCCGTGGCTAGATGTAGTCTTCACCAAGCAGTTATCTATTTACCATGATGATAAACCAAAAAACAAAAATATAATATGTCGCAGCTTATCAATTCTTAAATCTGGTGTCTGCATTTGTTTTGATTTTGATGCTTTTTTTTTTACCTTTCTTTTCACCTGGTAATTTCGCCAGTAACTCACTTCCTGTCTTAGGGTGTCTCCAATCGGGATAGAGGAATAACAGAAACACCTCTGGATAACAGCAATGTCGATCTGGGGAGAAGGTAGTGTTGGATGCACTAGCAGTTTAAGATGAACATGACTAACAAATGAAAGCAGAACTCCAGCTAACGCAAATGGTAACAGCAACAGTTTTTTTTCCTTCTGAGATAAATGTTCTACATAAATGAGTAAAAGCTGATCATTGTAAGCCAGTGTAAAATGGTTTCACTAATCACTTTTACTGCCACTTTTGCTGTACGATTTGGTCTGTAAAAGGAAGTTAAAAATTAACAGACTTACTGGCACATATGGTAACACAAAGATCTCTGTGCCAAAATTCAAACATATTTTATGTGAGATTCACCAGATCAAAATGTAATCAAAACTTATTGATTTGAATGGCGCACATTAAAGTCAAAGTGTCAGTTCACAAACTCTCTGTAAAATGTTGCTATATTCTGATATTTTTAGTCTCATCCAAGACTTGTGATCAAAGCACACTAATCACATCTGTAGTGAACTATCCTTAAATCTTGTATATATATATATATATATATACATATATATATATATATTTATACAGTCTCAGCAACACAATGCATCAAATAGGCATGCTTCAGCTGGGAGTAGCCATATTGCACTAAGGGTGGGAGGGGCTTAGTTTTAAAAAAAAAAGTTTTTTTATATAAATGAAAAAAGGCCAACATTTTCTGAGGCAGTATATTTCATTCAACTCGCTGTTTGGACGAAAAAAACAAACTCATCTATGGGCTGCCTTAGATATAACCAAAGAATGTTAAAAGAGTTGAGGATTTTCACACAATATATTGTGTGAATATTTACCGGTACTTATATTATCTAATCATGTGCTGTGCCAAAAGTTGGGAGTAGCCATATTGCACTAAGTGTGGGAGGGGCTTAGTTTTTTATATAAATGAAAAAAGGCCAACATTTTTTAACTCCCCCCCGCCCACAATATTTTCCACTATCTGTTATAAAACATATCCAATAAAAAAAATTCAAAAAAATCTAATTTCTTCATAAATTTAGGCCAAAATATATTCTGCTACATGTCTCTGGTAAAACAAAACCCCAGTAAGCTTAGGTTCACACATACGCGTTTTCCGCACCGCTTTACAATCATGCTGTGTTTGCGATTAGCTGCAGGTGTCAACACAAAGTTAACGACACCCCACAAAAGGATAATAAACGCAGTGTGATTCATCCACATGGGATCGCATGTTAACATGCAATGCGGCTGTGGTGCAGCTCCAAACAAGGTGCCTTCACTTCTTTGGTGCAATTACACCGCACTAAATTGCAAGCGATTTGCATAGGAATAAAAAAGGAAAAATTCCTACGCGTTATGTCACGTGACCTCGTGACTTCGAGGTCACGTGACATAACGCGTAGGAATTTTTGCTAGCCGACGCATCCGCTAGTCAGCACTCTCTGACCCGGTTGTTGATACCGCGGACCGGAAGTATCGTACTTGGTGATGGCGGTTCGCCGCCTTGCACTGTGTTACTGTATGCACTTTATGTACAGTGCTTTTTTATTCCAATAAACTCTAATTTTTACTACTACATTATTGGAGGCCCCCCTATGTTCCCTTCTTTCTTTTTGGCATTATGTCTGGGAGGCAAGCCTGATGTGGACTCACCACGGACACCTATCCACCTGATGTCAGCCACCACCATCCAGCAGCATCCAGTACAGCCATCCCCACTGCCATCCAGCACTTTCTACAATTAAGGCTTTTATTAAAGCCCTCTAAGGTAAGGGCACTGAGAGCACGTGTGCACAAAGATTACCCACGTTCACTTTTTCCACTGCAATCATGGAAGAACATCTATGAACATTACCACTATTGATGTGCACAGACTGATGATTTATCTCTGCAAATGAACTTTTATTTCTTACTATCAACACATTCATTTTTATTATGTTTTTATCCGCACATGGTACTATTTTATATTATCCTACCATTGGGCATGTTCTTCCTTTTACACACTATTAATCGGATGTGAATATTTGATGATTATTTCACATGGTGACTTAGTGCACCATTTGACACATGTCACATATGTGAATAAGTTTCATTTTCATTGTTGTGTTCTGCGCGAAATCATTTGTTCATTTACAGCAAGAGACAAGTATAGCAGGCAAGTAACAATCCACAATGTGTGGCATGAAACGTGGCAAGTGACAATCTGCAACATGTGGCATGGGACGTGGCAAGTGACAATCTGCAACGTGTGGCATGGGAGGTGGGAAGTGACAATCTGCAACGTGTGGCATCGGACGTGGCAACTGACAATCTGCAACGTGTGGCATCGGACGTGACTAGTGACAATCTGCATCTAGTGCCTGGCGACGTGGCAAGTGACAATCCGCAACGTGTGGCAGGTGACAGTGGCAAGTGACACGCTCAGGGCTCCCACTGATTCTGCATTATGGTGAGTTGAACTATTTAATTTTTTATAACAATGTAATAATGGTAATAATGCGCTTCAATCATCCTGATGCCATAACAACCATGGTGCCGTGATGATTGAAGCGCTAACACCAGCCATTTCCCCTTTAAATTTACCCCAAAAAAAGTATTTTCTGGCAGTGCCCCTCCTGAGACTAGGCTCTGGATCCGCCCCTGGGCGGCACATGGTTTTGACATGTTCCTGCAAAAAGAATGACTATGACATGCACAGAATCTGAAGATACCTTGCTGAAGGGGTGAATAGTGTGCTTTGATCCCAAGAAAACAGCACAGAGACAGTGGCATTACTTGCAAATTTTTACTAATGTATTTATTATTGCAAGTTTTTTCCTACTGAGGTTATACCAAGTCAGCATAAGAGAGAGGAACAGTTAAATGCTCAAGATATTTGATAATTGTTGGGTTACTGTTATATGTCTGTGCTGCCCGAAAGGCAGAACTGGAATTTGAAAGGTAGAAGGAGTTGCATAGCTCTCTACTGTCCCTGATTTTGAGGGACTGTCCCTGATTTGGAACAAAGTCCCTTTGTTCCTCTTTCCTCCTTATTTGTCCTTCATTTTGGTCTGATCTACACTCACCAGCTACTTTATTAGGTACAACTTTTGCTTGGACCGTGTTGGACCTCCTTTCGTCTTCAGAACTGCCTTAATCCTTCGTGGCATAGATTCAACAAGGTGTTGGAAACATTCCTCAGAAATTTTGGTCCATATTGACATGATAGCATCATGCAGTTGCTTCAGATTCGTCAGCTGTACATCCATGATGCGAATTTCCCCTTTCGCCACATCCCAAAGGTGCTCTATTGGATTGAGATCTGGTGACTGTGGAGGCCATTAAGTACAATGAACTCATTGTCATGTTCAAGAAACCAGTGGTGAGATGATTTGCGCTTTGTGACATGGTGCATTATCCTGCTGGAAGTAGTCATCAGAAGATGGGTACATTGTAGTCATAAAGGGATGGTGGACATGGTAAGCAACAATACTCAGTTAGGCCGTGGCATTTAAACGATGCTCAACTGGTACTAAGGGGCTCAAAGTGTGCCAAGAAAATATCCCCCACACCATTACACCACCACCACCAGCCTGAACCATTGATACAAGGCAGGATGGATCCATGCTTTCATGTTGTTTACACCAAATTCTGACTCTACCATCTGAATGCCGCAGCTGAAATCGAGACTCATCAGACCAGGCAACATTTTTCCAATCTTCTATTGTCCAATTATGGTGAGCCTGTGCAAATTGTAGCCTCAGTTTCCTGTTCTTAGTTGACAGGTGTGGCACCCAATGTTAGTGTATAGTGTAATGTATAGTGTTGTGGGTAGTGTATTGTGTGTAGTGTATTGGTCTGTGGGTAGAGTGTTGTGTAACAGTCAGTATGTAGTGTATTGAGTAGTAGTGGTCTGTGGGTAGTGTATTGTGTGGTGGTCAGTATGGTGTGTGGTCAGTGTGTAGTGTAGTGTAGTGGTCAGTGTGTAGTGTAGTGGTGTGTAGTGGTCAGTGTGGTGTGTAGTGTAGTGTGGTCAGTGTGTAGTGTAGTGTGGTCAGTGTGTAGTGTGGTCAATGTGCTGTGTAGTGGTCAGTGTGGTGTGTAGTGTGGTGTGTAGTGGTCAGTGTGTAGTGTAGTGGTTAGTGGTGTGTAGTGGTTAGTGGTGGTCAGTGTGTGGTGTGGTGGTGTGTGGTTAGTGGTGGTCAGTGTGTAGTGGTCAGTGTTGTGTGTAGTGGTCAGTGTGTAGTGGTTAGTGGTGGTCAGTGTGTAGTGGTCAGTGTGTGGTGTAGTGGTCAGTGTGTAGTGTAGTGGTCAGTGTGTGGTGTAGTGGTGTGTAGTGGTCAGTGTGTAGTGTGGTCAGTGTGTAGTGTAGTGGTCAGTGTGGTGTAGTGGTCAGTGTGTAGTGGTCAGTGTGGTGTGTGGTCAGTGTGTAGTGGTCAGTGTGTAGTGTAGTGGTCAGTGTGGTTGTAGTGTAGTGTGGTCAGTGTGTAGTGGTCAGTGTGTAGTGTAGTGGTCAGTGTGGTGTGTAGTGTAGTGTGGTCAGTGTGTAGTGGTCAGTGTGTAGTGTAGTGTGGTCAATGTGTAGTGGTGTGTAGTGGTCAGTGTGGTGTGTAGTGGTCAGTGTGTAGTGGTTAGTGGTGGTCAGTGTGTAGTGGTCAGTGTGTAGTGGTTAGTGGTGTGTAGTGGTCAGTGGTGTGTAGTGGTTAGTGGTGTTTAGTGGTCAGTGTGTAGTGGTTAGTGGTGTATAGTGGTCAGTGTGTAGTGGTTAGTGGTGTGTAGTGGTCAGTGGTGTGTGGTGTGTAGTGTAGTGGTCAGTGGATAGTGTAGTGTATTGTGTAGTAGTATAGTGCAGTGGTCAGTATAGGAATCAGGTAGGTCAGTGTGTGGTGTTTAGTGTAGTGGTCAGTGTGGTGTGTAGTGGTCAGTGGATAGTGTATTGTGTAAAAAAAAACTGACAGCTCCAGTCAGAGCCGCTATACTGTTGTTAGTACAGCGATTTCCCCTGCTGAGCTGTTGTGTTCTGACAGGGGGATGGCCCTCCTGCCAGGGCACTTCAGTCAGCGCTCTCTGCCATTGGCTGAGAGCTCTGATCGGCCGCGGATCAGCTGCTGGTTTTCCAGCATGCTCGCCCGACAGTAGCAGGCTAGAGTGGCTGAAATACACACGGCCGAATGTCAGCCGTTTTTTATTGAACTGGCCGATTACTTTTGGCCCATGTGTAGTAGGCACTACCTGTATCTTTAGGAGATATTTACTTTAGCAGCACCGATGATTTTACCAGCACATGCGCGCTGTTCTCTCAATGGATGGCGTATCATCCATAGAGCGAGTCATGCTGCGACCGCGAATTCCATGCGGGAGTGACATCATCACGGCTCCACCAGTCAAACGGTGGCTGCCCACGAACCTAGAAGGAAGTCCGAAGACCGGGTGAAGATGGAAGCCATGTCAGCAGTGACAGCTCACTGCTGGAGGGCTTTGTTTTTAGATAAGTCTTTCATAAATGAATGAATGAATCATTTGTAAAGCGCTGCAAATGCGAACTGAATCGCCTCAAGGCGCTAGATGCATTCTCTGTTGTCAGCTTCTTAGAAAAGGAAGGTCTTTCGTTTTTTCCTGAAGGCCTGGTGGTTTACTTCCATGCGGATGTTGGTTGGAAAAGCATTCCATAGTCGAGGTCCTTGGACTGCGAATCTTCGTTCTTCCTTTGCTTTGTAGCGGTATTTGGGAATGGTAAGGAGGTTTTGGTTAGCTGATCGAAGACTGCGATTCGGTGTGTAGTGTTTTATTTTCTCGCGGAGATATAGTGGGGCGTTTCCTTGTATACATTTGTGGGTGAGGCAGAGGGTCTTGAATGTGATCCGATTCTTCACGGTTAGCCAGTGTAGGCTCTTTAGGGAGGGGGAGATGGATTCCCAGGGTTTTTTTCCTGTTAACAGTCTTGCCTCCGTGTTTTGGATGAGTTGTAAGCGCGCAAGCTGATATTGGGGTAGTCCTACGTAGAGCGAATTTGTGTAGTCAAGTCGGGAATTGATGATTGTTCCCACAACTGCCGCTTTGTCCTCTTCTGGGATGAAGGGGATGAGTCTACGTAGCTGGCGGAGGAGATGGTGGGATCCGCTCACCACTGATCCTATTTGTGCATCCATTGTCATTCCTGAGTCAAAAATGACTCCGAGACTTTTGGCTTTGGTGCTTGGAGAGATGGTCTGTCCAAGGATGGTGGGAGGTGTCCAATGGAGTCTTTATTTTGGAATTTTTGTTAGCTTGTAGGAGAAGAAGTTCTGTTTTTGATCTGTTGAGTCTTTCATAATGTGCTAGTATGCGATGCATGACATTAATTTGCAGGGAGATTTTTTTTACTTTTTTTTTTGGAGTTTACTACCACCTTAAAGTGTCATTAAACCCACATCATTAAAAACTTTCAGTATATGCTGTATTACATGCTGTTCATACTCACTGTGGGGTTTGTTTTCTGTTTTCTCAAAAAAACCTGGTAATGCTGATGTTCTTTGTCCCCCCTTCCTTGTCTGTGTCCCCACAGCAGCCTGAGATTGTGTAAACCAGCAATTGCCACTACTACTGAGCATGTTCCAGTTTCAGTTCCCTTCTAAGCTCCTTTTTCTTATCTGTGCAGCCCACTTGAATATACAGTCATACATGTGGGCGTATACAACCTGGATAAATGACAGCTCCCTCCCTATGCCCTGTAATTCTAAGCACATACAGGACACAGACACAGGCTGGATAGGGGGGGTGGGATCTGGGGGCCCTCTTGTTAAAGGGGATTTCCAGATTCTGATAAGCCTCCCCCCCGCAGACCCTCACAACCACCGGCAATGGTTGTGGGGATGAGGCCCCCTGCCCCAAAGTACCCACCCCCCATGTTGAGGGTATGTGGCCTGGTATGGTTCAGGAGGGGGGGTGCTCGCCACCCCCTTTCCTTTCCCACGCTTTTCTTTAAAAAAGTGTTGGCTTTTTTTTTCTTTTCTTTTTCAATAGCTGGGTGCCAGCAATTGCAGCTACAGCATGTTCTATATGTGCTACAGATGCACCACTTTACAGGCAGACAATGGGGACCCCAAGGCACTATATTTAAAGGGATTTTTAAAAAATTTGCATTGATACATGAGCCCCAGGGCAGTACCCTGACCCCCTTTTTTTGCCAATTACTTTCATTTGAAGCGCCTTCAAAATAGGCATTTTTGATTTTTCCTGGGGTTCGCCATGCGGGTTAGAACTTTTTGCAGTAGAACTCCTGAACAGGGGGGTGTTCAGCCCATCTATACTGGAGACATTTATCTTATGAAATAGGATGTAACAGTTAGAAAATTTCATTTCATCTGCTTGCTCCTAACTAAATTTCAAAGACACTGGGGAAGGATAAAATACAGAAACTTTTCTTGTGATTAGTCTACAAATATTCATATTTAATACATTAAAAATATATTTGGTAGAGCCAGCATGTAAAATATGTAAACGTTGCAACACTATTTTAACGTGTATCTAAACCATAAATGTTTTAAATTACTTTTGGATAATGTGGGAATTAGTTAGGACTCCTGTCAGGTTTTTTTTTTTTGCTGTCCCTGCCGGGGAATTAAACCCCTGGTATTTTTTACTAGTGACTATTGTCACTAAGCCAGAAAGTGATGGAAAACCCAAAATTCTACAGTTCTTATCAGAACAGATATAAATAAGAAGGATTCCAATGGAGATACTGTACATGTTGAAGTGACAACTGTCTAAAAGGGGATTTCCCCCACTTTGGAGAGGGATTTGATCTTAAATCTAATAAATCTCCTCAGTTAGACATAGTCAGAATAACAAGAGAAAACTTGGCATGGGTTTTAACCAATCCCCACTCTATCCAAATGAAAAAAAAAAAACATTTAAAAATATGAGCTCTACAAAAATGCATTATACCTACTTATTAAAGAGCCACCTCTCGGATACCCAACTGGATCTTCTGGTGCTTGGGTTCCTACATTACAAAAAGGTACAAAGCCTTAAATTAGTTTATTTATTTGGTGACAGAGTTTATTTGTTGACTGTGTGGGAATTACGCTGATAAATATTGTCTGTGGTAGCCTCCATGTGACATTTTAACCCAGGTTCACAGCCTTG
This sequence comes from Lithobates septentrionalis, assembly GCA_037952835.1. NCBI lineage: Eukaryota > Metazoa > Chordata > Amphibia > Anura > Ranidae > Lithobates > Lithobates septentrionalis. Next base: position 401,908 of record JBBDGP010001701.1, read on the forward strand.
ATTACAGTTCAGATCTTTTTTAAAGAAACTTTGATGTTGAGGTCTTCATTCATCTGCTGTTTGTTATTGTCCCATGTGTTTGCCTTTCACTGAGTATAGGTTTCTTTGAGACAGGCATTGGAAAACTAACTCACCTTATTGGTTACATCATTGCTTGATTAGACAGGATGGAGAACCTTAAAGATAGACCTTGTTTGGTGAGTGGCCATCATCTACCCAGTGTAATCACTTGCAGTCTACCATGAAACAATGTAAACATTACTTACTATAAACGACAGGGTCAGTACAAGTGCACCAGTCATTCTACCCATCCCATCTCATCATGTAAACTCATTTCTTTGGGTGCAAGATGACATACCAAGTTAACATTAGGGGCACAGATTGTCTGTGTTTTGGATGGTTGTTTTTATTAATTTTATTTTATCTTAGTCATATCCTTGGACATCCCCACTGGGGTATTTATTGTGATAAAATTCTAAAAGCCTATAGCCAAATAATGTCTTATAAGTTATGCTTTTTGACATATTGTCACCTCATCCCATGCTCGCCTTCAGGACTTCTCCAGAGCCTCCCCCATCCTCTGGAATGCTCTACCCCAATCCGTCCGATTTTCTCCTACTTTGTCCACTTTCAGACGATCCCTGAAAACTCATCTCTTCAGAGAAGCCTATCTGGCCCCCACCTAACAACTGTACACTTATCTTCTCAATCAGCACATCACCCACAGTTATTACCTCTTGTATCTCCTGACCTTCCCTCTTAGATTGTAAGCTCTAAGGAACAGGTCCCTCTAATTCCTACTGTATCAAAGTATATTGTATTTGTACTGTCTACCCTCAAGTTGTAAAGCGCTGCGTAAACTGTTGGCGCTATATAAATCCTGTATAATAATAATAATAATAATATTGGGTATTGATGGGAGGCAAGTTTGATGTCCAGATTTCAACCTTCAGATCTAAAACCTTGCCAGCCATGTCTTGCGTGGATTTTAATTGGTCACCTATCAAGCTGTTAAATAATTGGTTACCAACAATCAGATAGTTGCATGTACAACAAGCAAAATCAGATGCAATAAAACTAAAGTAGACAAACCAGCTTGGCTTAAACAGTCAAGGAATCTAAGCCTTCCCTCTACAGCTCAAGCCTGACAACTAATACAAGGCAAACATCCAGCTATGCTGTTTAGTTTTTCCCCTCCATTAGATTTCTTATCTTTGATTTTTAGGTTATTTGAGTTTGTAAAGAAAGTGGACATTTAATAAGCATGTCAGTGATGCCTCTATCTCCTCCTAAAGTGACTTGGTCAATAAAATGTTTACTGCATAGCTCATCAAACACAAACCTCTGACAATCATAAATAAACCAGGCTTTTCAGTATCGTTCAGCCACAAGTAAAGTTACTTTTTAACTTGACCAAGTTAAAGCTTGAAGATGAAAGTAAAATTGCCCACAGACTTGAGATTACAATTGGCCTATGCAACTTATTTAAGTAAGATATTGGTCAAACCTTTTTCATGCCATTCAGTAAGACCAAACACTGGTATCCGATCTCTCTGGAACTGGTGGCTGACTTCTTAGATTTATTGAGTCACTGCTTTTCTTCCCCCCCAAGATAATCCTGAAGCTTGCTGTATCTGGCCATGTCCTTGTCTGCATAGTCTTTAGGGCAATTTTTAAGTCAATGATACGTTGGTCATTAGAGCATCTGACAATCTTCTAAAATATTGTTAATGCATCGTCTTTAAAACAACAGCCTTCTTTTATAATTGTATGAAAAGCAGGATTCAGCTGTCACACTGGCAGCCTAGACCTGCACATTACACTGGGAGAGTTGTCTTCTAGTGCAATCTACAGGTCTGGGATGTTGGTTTGATAGTATAGTCATGGACAGTGAAGGAGACAGCTGGTCTCATCCATGAAGCTGGTCTATCAGCACAGTGCCTGAATTGGGAGCCTCTCCTGCCTCTACATAAACTTGGTCCTACTTAACCTTAGCCTCTATGATTAGCTGAATACTTATCACTCTCAAATCCTTTCTCATACCTTAATCTTACCTATCCCTTAAACCCATTAATTTAACACCTGCTATCCCATACTTTTCTTTTCCTTTGCTGATATATCAGGCCATACTGTGTTAAGACACAGCTCCCAGTACTGTGTCAAGATCCTGGAGAAGAAAATAAGTGATTGGCTTTATATGGATTAAAATTTTCTAACCAGGCAAACCATTCTAATGCAAATGTACAATATTCTGATTGTGTATGAAAAGAAAATAGTGCTTCTGTAGCAAACTTTAAGGAGTAATTGTTCCGCGGTGCCTACAGTTACAAAGATCAGTGAGGCTTGTTAGGAATATGTAAATACTTGGATGTTGGAGCATGGCCACACATTTACTTTAAAGCTGTGACCCCCCCCCCCAACCATACAGTAAGGGTTAATTGTTTGTTTAGTCTGTTGGGTGCAAGCGGAGGACCCCCTACCTTATTCCTTGCTCCTACAGACTTCCTCCCTGCTGGATGACCAGTTACACAAAGCTGCTCCTCGTCGCTGGTCATGTGACCAGCAGTTCTGCATTGTACACCAGAACATCGAAGACACTCCTTCATTCTAGGATTTAAAGGGAGCACGGTCTATTGTGGGGGGGGGGGTAGAAAGTCACCCCCTAGACTAAATGAGCTTTTAAATCCTATTATATGGGGGTAGGAGAAGTGGGGTGCACAAGCTACAGGGGTTCATGTTTAAGGTGCCCAGAAATAGTAAGTGATGGTGTAGGGAGGATCCAGTACAGACAGGCTCTGCCATTGTTTGGCTGTCACAATGCCAATGGCTTGGACAAGGTTCTCCAACATATTCAACTGTTATTTCCCTTGAGATCTGATACCTGCTATTGTCTGCAGGCCACCAACAATGAGATCATCGTGCTAGCTCGGGTCGATAGGTAGCTTGAAATACAGACCAAAAAAAAAAAGACTGATGCTAACTAGTGCTAAAGACGTATAAAGAGCAGTGCTTACTTATTTGATATTCAATAGCAAAGAAAAGTTCAGTTTTCCTCTCCCCCTTTTTGTGCTATTGTCTGAATAAATGATATGGGAACTAATACTGGAAGCTGTAACTCTAATACTATTTTAGGAAATTCATAATGCTGCCGAAGAGAGACAAATGAGTTATTAAGGAAAAGTGTGGGAGGCACGAGTCATCAAGGAAAGGTAGTGTGAATACAGTAAGGAAATGAAATCATAGCTTCTGGGACATAGCAGCACCAGCCTTGAGTACTGCGTAGTGCAAACAGAGGACACTCCACTGTGTGGCCTTCTTCAAAGCCCTCGGAGAAGCTTTGTCCTAACAAAGGGGTATTTCTAGGTAGAAGCAATGGAGCTAAATCATGTTTAGACCCGAAAACAACAATTTTTTTATATTGCATGATAACGGTTATTATTTGTAATGGCTGCATTCGTTTTCTATTTTTTGAAAGCTTTTTTTTTTTTTCTTTATTTTTACCTGATAATCCTGTGAATAACACACTTTCTGTTCCTTCATGTTTAAACTTTTTTACTCCACAGTATCTATAGGGGCAGCCTTGGTTGTCACAAAAATTGGACTTCAAACATGTCTGCATTTTTTCATCTCTATCACATGGTGGATTGAAGGGACTAGTAGTTTACACATAAAACTCACAGGTAGTAACAAGGACACTGCATATCTGGCAAGATCAACAGGTATTTTCTTTACTTGTTGAAAATGTTCTTGGCCTGAATAATGAAAACGAATGTAGCCATCACGTCTTAAAACTGGTAGGTTTCAATATTTGAAACTATTGGTTTTCGATATGTACACTTTAATATGGATATCCAATAAAAAAATTATATTGCCACTAAATAAAAACAAATCTTAACTTTGATTTAAAATTGCAAACACATCCTATTATTACCAGTCCTTAAAGTGGAACTTTCATTTTAAAAAAAAGCAAACAGACAAGTTTTTTAATATAATATGTATTATGCTTTAATGTATTCCTACCCGCCTATTAACATTGTATGCTGAGCTGAGCACACATAGCTCAGTGTACAATTTCAGCATCGGCTTATACGTGGGAGTGACATCATCTCAACATGGGCAATCAAGAGGTCTGAAGATTGAAACCTGGAAGAAAACCGGTCTAAGATATCAGCAGCTGGCATCGAGCTCCTGGACATCACATCGCTGGAGTGGAGGTATGTGTAGGTTCCAAAAGAGTTTGTAAAATTAAAGTAGATCTAAACCAAATAACTCTAATGCCATATAAGTTTTAGATTGCAATTAAAGTAGAAAACAAAATCTCTGAGATACAAAAAAAGGCACATGTGCCATCCACAACAAGTTTAGTCGAGAGCAAGTGTCAAGAATAGTCATATAAAATTTACACCAGTACAACTACAAAAAATGTGTATATAGTCCTATATATAGGCATATAGTCCTAATATCATAGGGGTTTCAGGTGAATTTATAAGCTGAACAATCAATGATAGCCATATTACTGAAAATAATGGAAGCTTTGTTTCCTAATGTGGTCCTGAATAGGTACAGATAGCATCTATTTCCAAAAGCAAAAAAAGGAGTGGGGGGGGGGGGGGGGGAGCCTTGTAGGCCTATTTGGAATATCTGAGAGCATCACATAGCCAATAAGCAAAGAAAAGAAGAGAGGAAGTGTTGCCAGCTTCAGCAAAGAAAGTAAAGAGAGCTGCCCCAGGATTCTCTAGTCCTTTGACAGTCATATGAGTTGTGATATGCTAAAGGAAACAGTTTTTATCTGCAGCTTTAAAAAAAATAGTACCAGGTGATCCTGCCAGGAAAATCCTTGTTTAGGCACTTCTTGTTATAGGGTGCAACCTGCGGTTTTGGTACAGGTTAGCTGTGCTTTTCCATAGACTTCTATTCTTTCCTGCGATTTACTGCGTTTTCTGAAAGCACACGAAAAAATCCTGCATGCAGGACTTTTGGTGTGCTTTCATAAAATGCACCAAAACCACAGGACATTCGGTTGATCCCTGCTGAACAGACCAAGATTCAATCTATCTATGGCCAGCTTTAGGTCGGCACTCACAGGGCTTTTCATTGGAGAAATAGCGGAAAAATAACAAAATGTTATTATGGCAGTAATTTGAGTGTCAGCCCACCTTTCTCGAGGCCTTGGCGGGCTGAGATTTAGTGAAACCAAACTTTTTGATTGCTTTATTTTTTTGCATTGCAAAACCCTATAAGGATATGGAAAAATGCAGCGCATGTACAAAGGAACATAGGTCTTTATAATGGTGAAACAGTAAAGAAATCACTAATTAACCACAGGTGCCTTGAAACACAAACGTCCATAGATGGATGTGAATGTCCAACCGCACAGGAGGTGTAAGTACTCCAAGGGGTGGTGATGGTCTGATGGTTGTCAGAAAACACCTGGCATCATACAGCGACTTCCCAACCGAGAAACTGGGTCACAATGGGTCATTCAGAGAAAGTGCAAAAAAGCCTCTTACCAGATCCTGTGGATTCCCATGTCAGCGACAGGGAATCGCATGCGCAGTTTGTCACAAATGACGTGGAATGGGAGCTCAGGAATCGCCAATCCCTTGGATTGTGGTCTGTATGGATCTCGGCCGGCAGCCGGATGGGTCCTCACAACGAACCGTCCTCACACCGAACCGTCCCAGCGTGCATCAGAAGTTTCACAAACGGTCCCCCAAAAGGAGCAGTTGGAGGGACTGGATCTCATGTGGTAAATGTGGAAACAAAAAGAATGTGCCTCCACATGGTGCAGATAAAAAAGGGTGTTTTTATTGACAAAAAAGACCATACACAAATAAAAGCGTGATCACGGTGGATAAAAACAAATGGGCAACAAAGAGAGCGGTGTATGTACCCCATGCGTTTCGACCTAGGGGTCTTCAACAGGGGCTATAAGTGTTTACCTTACCTTTACTTATATAGTATATACAATATGTTACAGTATGTGAGCTGTCTGCTGACTTGCTGTCTTACCTGCTAAATGTTTGCTTAGCCAATATCATAACCAAGGAGTCCCTGCTAGTTCAGTGACCACTATACTGCGGTTAAGCAGTGCAGCTTTGGTCACCAACCCACACCGTGGTTGCTGGCTGTACAAGGAAGGAGCATACCTGACCGATGACTGATGATTAATTTGCTATGTTTCTCCCAGCTCCTGTCAGACTTCAGTTAAAGATTTCCAGCACTGTGCAAAGCAGTATGCATGAATGGATTTCAGGGGATTACAAAAAGCGCATACAAACACGCACAGAAAAATGCACATTTCCCTGTGCTGTAGCCCTTTAAAAATACAGGAAGTATAGAAAACAATACATGGTAATCCAGCCAGAAAATAGATGATGCAATTTTCTTTCCTGCAATCACGTGTTGCAAGAAAGAAAATCACTAGATTTCACCATTTACACAGTCAATGCTAACGGGGGAATCCCTCCCGTGGAGATTCTGTGATCTCCTGGTGAGGGGAGCCAACCCTGCCGGGAGAACATACAGTGATTATTGCTAGCAGCTATAAGCGCTGGCAATAATCGTATGAAAAATCCAACAGGCTTGTTGTACCCAAGCTGATCGATCTATCAATTTGGATACAATCAAACTGCCCATACATAGTTGGAATCTCGGCCGGTTCAGCGGGGATTCAGCTGTCTATGGCCGGCTTAAATTCTTCTTGCTGGTTGTCAATGCTGCCTCTGCTACGCAGAAATTCAAGGCAGCCTATCACCACCCCTCTCTGTCAGTGGGGTTGAGTTTACTAAAATAGGAGTGCATGTTAACTTTGCAAAGTATATTTACACTTACCTTAGTGAGTGAGATGAAGCTGTACTGACTTCACAATAATCCAGCCACATGCAAGCAAACATCCTGATTTTTGTTTTCTTGAATATGATTAGGTATTCTTTGCAAGATGAATTTTCACTTATATTCATTCCATTTACTAAGCAAAGTAAAAGTTCACTTTGCAACATGTAAACGCTCAACTTCTTTAATAAGGCAGACCATAGACTGTACACATTTCTTTCCTGCAAACACGGGTTGCAGGAAAGAAATTTGCATGGTTCCCCCATCAACATAGACAGTGCTAACAAGGGAATCCCTCCTGCCGAGATACTGTCTATTCCCGGCAGGGGGGCTGGGGAAGCCGCCCCTGCCGGAAGAAGACAGTGATTATTGCTAGTGGTTATAGCGGCCACCAGCAATATTAACAAATGAATCTGGCAGACTGGTTGTACCCAAGTTGATCGATCAATCAACTTGGTACATTTACCCAACCCACACACTGTTTGAATCTAGGCCAGTTCCTGCTGAACTGGCTGAGATTTGAACCAACTATGGCCGGCCTAAATCAACCCCATTGTTATTTTTTTGTTTTTTTTTCCCAGCAAAACAATACTGCTGCCTGGACTCCAGGGAAGATGCCCACACACTGGGGTTAATTTACTAAAGCATTCTAGGCTGCTCACATTGCAAAGTGAATTTTCACCTAGCTTAGTGAATGAGGTGAGGTTGTGCTGACTTCAATCATCCAATCATATCTGATCCATTCCTTTTTTATTTTTTACTTGCACTTGATTGGTTATTCAAAGTAAACATAGCTCAACCTCATTCACTAAGCTAAAAGGAAAGTGGACATGCTGTATTCTTTTTTGTACCTTGTTGTACCTGTGTAAGCTCCTGGGAGATGTAGTTCTGAGGGTGTGCTTACATTAATAGGAACACTTTGCTGATCCCTCAACCAGCCTGGTGATAACATCACAGGAAGTAATGAAATCTGTTTCTCAGTACAGGAACAATATTAAATTTAAAAAAATATTGTTTTGATATGTTCTAGTGGGTAGAGTGTGGGGGTAAATGTGAGTTATACCTGGGATCTCCTTTTCATAACATTCATTTGTACTCTGAGTCTCTAGTAGACCGTATTAGGAAAGGTATGAAGGTAAAAGAGGAAGTGACCTGGGGTGTACCGTAGTCACGTGGTCAGTATGCCTAAAGGGGGCATACCCAAGTATAAGTAAAAGAGAAGAAATAGAAAGAAAGGGGAAAGGGCGGGTGGGACAATAGCAAAATGTCAACAGGAAATGGAGGCTAGAGGGTGGGCTTAAATACAGCCTTCCCACTGGTCAGCCTTCCCACTTGTTCTCAGAGTCTCTAGTAGACCGTATTAGGAAAGGTATGAAGGGAAAACAGAAAGTGACCTGGGGTGTGCCGTAGTCACGTGGTCAGTATGCCTAAAGGGGGCAAAAATAAAGACAATAGGGTGAAGTAGCAAAACAGATTTATTGAAAGTCACTGTATGCAGCATAAATCAAATTATAAGATGAAACAATCAGCGCCACAAGTAAAAAATATTGTGATGCTTAAATAAGATAACCTAATAATAAACGTGCACAGCGGCTAAACATTCCAAGTGGTATACCACACTAATTTCAAAATAGATAGTAAATAAATAAATGTAGCGCTATGTGTAAAATTATAAATATAAAATGCAAAGCTCTAAAATAAATAAATCCTACATATAAATGAATAGTCCATAAAATGAAAAAATGAAGAAATAAAACATGAAAAACTCTTCTTGTGATCTGTGTATCCACACAATTCCACCACAGTGATTGTTCGTCCTCAAAAGGAGTGCACACCACCACCAGTAAAAATGCGCGCTCACCTCCCAGATGAGTCAAAACTCATATACGGATCTCCCCATGAGCTCTTTGCTCTCACTTCCTCTTCCAAATCAATGGTGGGTAATCCAGATGGCTCTTTTCTTAATGGTAACTTAGCTCATTAATATCCAAAGAAACTGATCATCTCCCAGCTTGGCTCAAGATTCCATGAGTTCAGGACACGTAAATAATAAGTATAGAGACCATAGTGTTCTCCGTATACAAATTTATTCAAAGCCCCCAAACAGACAAGTTGCACTTACAAGATAAAAACTTTTAAAATCACATAAAAACCTCCAGAGTAGCACCGCCGTGTTCACATACACAGTGCCTGGCTGAACGTGACTATTAGCTCCTCCCTTCTAGGCGTGTATCGGCCAATCACAGGCCTTCCTCAGGCCTACGGAACCTGAAGATGTGTCAGGTCACATGTAGTGAGTAGTGCAACGACAACAATGTATGAAAACAGTCTAACGTCTACTGTATGAGAAACGGGTGAGGAGACTTGCCACCGCACAAGCCAAACGAACATCTCAACCCGCTGTTACCTTTAAACGTGATAGGTAATACTGCAGTGGTGAATGTCGTGACCTAAAACGTGATGGCAGAACATGTACCAAGTATGGAAATGACAACGAGATACCGGTAAGCGGAGAACCAAAAGTACCGATATCTGCACAAGAAAAGTACATTAAAACCAACCATAACTTACCTTCAACCTGGATTTCCCTCTTATCCTTTAAGGCCTGCACCCGGTGACCGAGGCCAACCCTGAAATACAATGTATGAGTGGAACTGCAAACGTGTCAACCCCTGAAATACAGTGGCCGAGCAACCTGAAGCATGGCAGGCAAAATTAAACGTACCTCAGGCCTAAGGAAGGCCTGAAGACGTGTCAGGCAACTATGAGTGGTGAAATGTCATGATGCATGAAAATGTAACATGAACCGTATCTCAATCCATTAGCACCCAAAAACGTGACGGGTGACCCAGCAGTGGTAGAACACCGTAAGGCCTAATGCATGAAGAAATGACCACATAATATATATAAGCTTAGCAACCAGCATAAGGTGAAACAAACAACACCTACCTATGCTGAACAAAGTTACCACCTGAACGATGCATGGATTGTCGAAATCAGGTTTTGAACATGAAATCCTCATTGTGATGAGCCATCTCCTGACTAGCAGAGTAGTGGACACAGTGAGTGACCTCTGAGTGGAGGAGGTCCGGATAATATGTGCACTGTGACCCCTGCCAACCAACCTGTGAGATGCCTGGTACAACTGGCTGGTGCCCTTACTAGCTACTCCCAAGTGACATGGTGGGATGTGAGCCGTGCCATCAGTAGGAACAAGGTGGTAAGCAGCGTTGTCCCAAAATCCCACATATGCTAAGAACTGAGGCTTGAGAAAATAACTGCGGCAACAAGCAATGTGCTGAGGACATGACTAAAGTATAAAAGCTGCATCCACACCCACCTCAATCTGTGAAACCCGGACCGTGTCTGACTGAATACATGACACTGAGCTTCACGGTCACAATGACGCGTATCTTGAGAAGCGTCGCCCACGCGAGAGAAACGTCGACAGGAAATGGAGGCTAGGGGGCAGGCTTTAATAGAGCCCAACTCCTCCTACAAATTCAGGCTGACCTGCGGTCAGCCTTCCCACAAATGTATTAAAATTTTTGTTAGGTTATCAGAATTAAAAATCAGACAAGACTGTGGTTCTTTCTTAGGCAATTACTCCATACACACAATCAACAGCTTGGATGGAGGAATCTTTTCTGCCAGCTATTGTATTCTGATGCCCCTGCTGACAGCCAATTGGATGCAGTCACTCTTCCACTAAAAATGTTCTGCCTGGCTTCTTCACTTTTTTCAATTTAAATTTAAGCCAGGTGATACAAACAGGGCCAGCAGGACAGTGACGTCCCTAGGGTTGGTGTCACCTAGTGCAGTAAAACATGTTGTTTTCTGAAAGTGCTTCAAAGATGCAGCATGCTGGACTTTTGGTGCGCTCTCAGAAACTGCAGAAAAAAACGCGCAACCCAATAGAGATCTATAGATCTGCAGCTATAAAAGCAGGGAAAATGTAGGAAGACCCCCTTACCTCTGGACCCCTTTACATTACACAGCCCCCATACCTCTGGACCCCTTTACATTAAACAGCTCCGCACCTCTGGAACCCTTTATATTACACAGCCCCCCACACTCCTGGACCCCTTTACATTAAACAACCCCCCCACACACCTCTGGACCCCTTTACATTACACAGCCCCCCACACACACACACACCCCTCTGGACCCCTTTACATTACACAGCCCCCTCTCCCCCATACACACCACTGGACCTCTTTACTTTACACAGCCCCTTATACCTCTGGACCCCTTTACATTACACAGCTACCCCCACACATCTGGACCCCTTTACATTACACAGCCACCCCCACACCTCTGGACCCCTTTACATTACACAGCCTCCCCACACCTCTGGATCCCTTTAAATTACACAGCTCCCCCTACACACACACCTCTGGACCCCTTTACATTACACAGCCCCCCCCTCCCCACACACCTCTTCCTACCTTATTCGAGCATTGAGAGCGTGAGACACAGGAGAGCGTAGCAGGGAGCAGGAGGCAGAATGGGAGAGAGAAACAGCAGCACTGAATAGACAGCTAAAGCTGCTGGAGTTAACTTTTTAAGTTAACCAGCAGGTGATTGGTTGCTAGGCGGTCCTAGCAACCAATCACCTGCAGGTTAACTGTCTTGGAAAGTTAACTCTGGCAGCTCCCACTGTCTATTCAACGCTGCTGTTTCTCTCTCCTGTTCTGCCTCCTGCTCCCTGCTACGCTCTCCTGTGTTAGTGAGCAGCGGAGGCAATCCGGCGGCCAGCCATGGATGTCACCGCCCCCCTGCCCCCCGTTGGTACGCCACTGCAGCAGGAATCAGCAAAAACTGGAGCCGTATTTGGCAGATCAAGCACCCAATTAGTAATTTCACTGAAGGGTAATTGGATATGTTCAATATGAAAAAGCTGAGAATTAAAAATTTAGGAGGTTATATACTTTGGGTTATTAAAGCGGAGTTCCACCTTAAATGAAAGACCACCTCTCCACCCCTCGTTTTTATCTAGTTAAAACATTTTTTTTTTCTTCTAACCTACCTTTTTATGAAGCACAGCCTGTACTGCCGATCCACCCGGTTCGCGTCGCAGGACGTCATATCCTCTTCTTCGTCAAGCCCCCCATGTCTTCTGGGACATGTGTACGTCCCAGAAGACAGCCGGCCATTCACAAAGTGCCGCGTGACTCGCGCATGCGCAGTAGGAAACGGGCAGTGAAGCTGCAAAGCTCCATTGCCTGTTTCCCTTAATTAGAATGGCGGCACCTGCACCTGATCTGATGGACGGATCAGCCTCGGAGGGCCGACTTCCCTGGACAGGTAAGTGTCCTTATTAAAAGTCAGCAGTTACAGTGTTTGTAGCTGCTGACTTTTTTTTTTTAAAAATTGCTGGTGGAACACAGCTTTAAAGAGTGACACTTTTATTATGGCCTGGAGAGGAGGCAATTTAAAGCGGAGTTCCACCCAAAAGTGACCTAAATCCAATTGAGAATCTGTGGCAAGACTTGAAAATTGCTGTTCACAGACGCTCTCCATTCAATCTGACAAAGCTTAAGCTATTTTGCAAACAAGAATGGGCAAAAATGTCACTCTCTAGATGTGCAAAGCTGGTAGAGACATCCCCAAAAAGACTTGCAGCTGTAATTGCAGTGAAAGGTGATTCTACAAAGTATTGATTCAGGGGGGCTGAATACAAATGCTCACCACACTTTTCACATATTTATTTGTAAAACATTTTGAAAACCATTTATCATTTTCCTTCCACTTCACAATTATGTGCCACTTTGTGTTGGTCTATCACATAAAATCCCAACAAAATATATTTACTTTTTTTTTTGTAATATGACAAAATGTGGAAAATTTCAAGGGATGTGAATACTTTTTCAAGGCACTGTAAGTGTCCATATATTTACAGTATTTGTAGCTGCTGACATTTCATTTTTTTCCCCCTAGGCTGGAACGCATTTTTAAGTATCACAGATATCAGAAGCTGTAAGTGCCTGAATGTATTTACTCATCTGAAAGGACAATATCAATTTTGGAATTCACCAGACCTTAAAGTGGGGTTCCACCCAAAAAAACAAAAATACATGAAAAATCCTAAAAAAAAAAAAAAAAAAAAAACATTTCTATATTTTCTTTTTAACTTACCTCTAAATGCCTGTTGCTAGGGGGTCCCTCGTAGTCTGCCCCTTCCAGTGCCTGGGCTGGTGACATCACTTTCCCCTCGGCACAGGAAGGGCTCCGCTCTGCTCCCTCCCTCCTGTCAATCATCTGGGACCCATTACAGGTCCCAGGTGACTGAGAGGCCAATCACAACGCGCGGCGCCGCTCGTGCATGCGCAGTGGGTGCCAGGCTGTGAAGCCACAGCCCGGCGCCCACAGTTGCAATGCCAGCGCCACTGCACGAAGGGGGAGACGAGCGGGGCTTCGATCCCCCGCATCGCTGGACCCAGGGACAGGTAAGTGTCCAATTAAAAGTCAGCAGCTGCAGTATTTGTAGCTGCTGACTTTTAATTTTTTTTTTTTTTACTGGACCCCCTGGGTGGAACTCCTCTTTAAAGGATAACTAAACCCAAAAACAAAAATATAATATATTGCAGCCTGCCAGTCCTGAATGCTTTCTTTTTTATTTTTTAGGCTAAGAAAAGTTTTAACAAGTACAGAAAATAATGATTGATCTTGCAAGAAATGCAGTGTCCGTGCCCTTGCCTATAAGGTGGACTGGAAGCAAAATCAAATGTTATTTTCTAGTGTAATTTACTAATCCCATCCCTCCCTCCCCATGTAATGGAGACAAAGTACAGCCTGGCTGTCCCATGGCTTCCCCCACAGATATAATGGAGTAGTAGCCACCCAGGGACCGGAAGTGTGTTATTTTTAGGTTTACCAGGTAAAAATAAAGGAAACAAGCTTGACAAAAGAAAACTGTTGGGTATCTCATCTAAGAACTGCTAAACTGCAATATATATCACAGTTTTGTTTTTGGGGTTAAATAAACTTTACAAAAAGGATACTAGTTTACACAGTACTGATTACTTGGCAATGCCAGTATGACTGCATGGCAACTGCAGATCAAATACAAGTTAAGATGGCAGCTTCCTTGGCTTTTAAAGGAAAGATTTTGTTTTGCTTTAAAATATAATTTTTCTTCCTGTGTGAGGGATTCACTTTAACCCCTGGCACCAAGCACTTAAAACCAACCAAAAACGTACCCCCCCCCCCCCCCCCCATTACACTCATGTGTGAATGTAAATGTACGCTCGGGGGCACATACTCATGAAAACGTTGATTGTGTTACACATGTTATATATCGCTGTGCATTCCAGAGTAGGGTCATTATTCATGGTTAACTCTAAACTAATGACCTGTAGGGGCTTTTAAACTGTCACCTATGGAAAATATAGGGTACTGAAGTTTGTTGCCATTTCACAGGTGCATGCAATTTTAAGACTTGTCATGTTGGGTATCTATTTACTCAGCGCAACCTCATCTTTTATACTTTACTAAAAAAAGTGGGTAATGTATTGTGTTTATGAAAAAGAATGGCAATGGTATTAGTGAGATCAAAGGTGCTGCACACCCTGAATATGCATGAAATGGAAAGGTTTCCCCATGGGATTTTATTGCCAGCAAAAAATTGATTCAAAAAAATTAGTTCTTTCTTAGAAAATATAAATTTTATTAAGTAAAAATACAAAAAAGACATTGATGTATTAAAACATGAGCTCTGGACATGAAGCTAAAACATGTACAGTTGAACCTCGGATTACGAGCATAATCCGTTCCAGGAGTATGCTCTTAATCCAAAGTATTTGCATATCAAAGCGAGTTTTCCCATTGAAGTCAATGGAAACGAAAATAATTTGTTCCGCATTGACTTCAATGAGATGGAATACCGCATGCGGCCAGAGGTGGGGGGGCGCCGGAGAGCCTCAGAAACGTCCGGAAAGGCCCGAGGACACGTCAGCTGACCTCAGCAAACGTCGGAAAGGCTTGGAGTATTTCCGTGTATTTTCGTGCACTTCGTGTATTTTAGAATTTAAAAAAAAAAAGTTGCTCGCAAATCAAAACGCTCTCAAACCAGGTTACTCTTAAACCGAGGTTCCACTGTACATGGTAATACAGCCGTGAGTACACATAGAAAGGCATAGCATGATATAAGATGTATGTAGTCATACTATGCACCCCAAACTCCGACGCGTTTCAACCTTAGACGGAGAGGTCTTCTTCTGGGGGTTACAAAGGGAGGAACGCTAAAAGAGAATGCATTGTAACAATGAGAAACAATACTATCAAGGACAATACATAATAATACTTTTAAAAACAGTCATTGTAATTGAGATATATTTACCACTAACGGCTGAGCAAAGGAACTCCTGATTGCTGTGCCCAAAAGCTGCCAAGGGATCCGACTTGTGTGGCGAGCACTCCTGTCCCACTATGCGGAGCGGGGGGGATGCCCGCGAGAAAAACACCCCCAAGGCCCCCACTATATTGTGTTTATGTGCCCTAAGAATAACTTTGGGATATTTTTTTACTAAGATTTCATAAATCTTTGTACTAATATTGTGTGACATAAACAATTGGAACAATCACTATTTTATTCTGCTTTCAGAAAATTTACAATGTTTGGGGGTTTTACGTAATGTTCAGGCCTCAAATCATTTTTTCAAAATGTTTGCAGAAAAGGCAAAGAAATAAATAATAATAAAAAAAAACAAAAAAACAAAGCTGCAAAACATATATTGCAAATATAACATTTTTTTGTGCTCTTTAAATTATTTAACACAATGAAATCAGCTTTAGAGTGAAACTGCTGCAGGAAAGTTGCAGAACCTATGTGAATTGCACCTGCAACCCTTTTCTTCAATATGACTTCCTTACATGGAGCCCAGCAATCCTCCTCCTGGGAAGGAATAATCGCACACCTGCAGAGGAAGCTGGTCCCAAGTTTATGTTCTTATCAGTTCGGTCTCACTGATAGAACTCATGTATAGATGTACTGTGAATACATTATGCACACATGCTGACACAATAAGACAGCCTTTAGGGAAATGTCCTCCCCTGTGAGAAGGAAATGATGGTTCCTGCAGATTTCGCTTACTTATTATGTACTGTCGGCAACCCCGGCGAAAGACATGACTACAACTTTTTGTGCACAAAGCATATATTGAGCAGATGACAGACATACAGGTGATGGTAATTAGCAGATTGCTGCTCAAACACTAGCAAACAATAACAGTGAAAATTAATTGAGCCTATGCTGCTTACAAAAAAAAAAAACCCCTGTCTGTAAAAAATTAAATAAATGGCACCCCGTAAAAGAAGACCTTACCTTTCCAGTGAGCGGTGAGTGGAATTATCATTCTCTTGCATAGCTCAGGGTGTCATTGCTATCCAGCACTTCTAGTTGTTTCAGAAAGCATAGTCCCCCGATGAGTCCGGTGCTTTCTCCAGCCAACTCCCACTATTGTGTTCTGTAGTGATATAGCAGTCAGAAAATGTAATAATAAAAAAAAACATAAAAAATAACAACATAACTCTTTCAGTTGTTGATATTGTACAACGCACATATTATTAAAACTTTTATTCCGTTGAAACCATGATGTCGTTTAACCACTTCAGCCCCGGAACGATTTGCCCCCTTAATGACCAGGCCATTTTTTGCGATTCGGCACTGCGTCGCTTTAACTGACAATTGCACGGTCGCGCGATGCTGTACCCAAACAACATTTATGTCCTTTTTTTCCCCACAAATAGAGCTTTCTTTTGGTGGTATTTGATCAGCTCTGCAGTTTTTATTTTTTGCGCTATAAACAAAAAAAGAGCGACAATTTTGAAAAAAACAAACAAACAATATTTCTTACTTTTTGCTATAATAAATATCCAAAAAAAAAAAAAAAATGTCTTCATCGTAAGTTATAGCGTCTACAAAATAGGGGATAGACGTATGGAATTATTATTTTTTTTTTACTAGTAATGGCGGCGATCTGCGATTTTTAGCGGGACTTCGACATTGTTGCGGACAGATCAGACAGTTTTGACACACTTTTGGGACCACTGACATTTATACAGCAATCAGTGCTATAAAAATGCACTGATTACTGTGTAAATGTCATTGACAGGCAAGGGGTTAAACATTAGGGGGCGATCAAGGGGTTAAATGTGTGCTCTTGGTGTAACTGTGGGGGGATGGGACTGACTGGAGGAGGAGAGAGTTCACTGTTCCTAATAACTAGGAACAGCAGATCTGTCTTTCCTCCCCTGTCAGAACGGGGATGTTTAGATTGACAGATCCCTGTTCTGGCTCTCTTTCCCATGATCGCGGGTGGCCGTAGGACATCGTGACCGCTGACCACGCGCATTGGGTCCCCCGCCTGCTATGGCTCTTAAAGGAGTCGAGGTACAGGTACGGCGATTCGCGGGAACGGCAAGTGGTTAAAGTTACATATGAAAGAGCTTTCAAAAATCTACCCAACCTTGTTAGGTTATTTTGGTGCAAAGGGAAAAAAGACAACACAGGCTAATGGTAAGGAAATATGAGATTGTATTATGTATTTTTGTTTATCTCAGCTTAAAAGAAAAGTTTTGGGATGAAAAAAACTCAAACATTTATACTCAACTAGGAGGATGCAGCATTCATTTGATGCTGCAACTGTACCCTGCCGTCTCTACACTGATCACTGAACGATCAAAGGCTGCTGTCAGTCAGCGGCTCTCTGCTCTGCCCCTCCAGTGCTCACTGGAGTGCTGGGCTGTGGAGGGGAAAGGAGCGGTTGGTTTGGGCTCTGAGAGAGGCTGGGCCAGCTGCTGGTCCAGGCATCTGGATGGATCCCAGCATTAAAGCGGGGGTCCACCCACACCGCCAAAAAAAAAAATATTAAAAGCCAGCAGCTACAAATACTGCAGCTGCTGACTTTTAATACATGGCCACTTACCTGTCCCAGAGTCCAGCGATGTCGGCAGGGGACGCCGAGAACCCGCTCGGTTCTCAGCAGCTTCCGCCGCCATCCTAGGTGAGGGAATCAGGAAAGTGAAGCATTGCGGCTTCACTTCCCGGTTCCCTACTGCACATGCGCGAGTCGCGCTGCACGTCCCAAGTGGTCCCCGCTCTCTCCTGGGAGCTGTGTGTTCCCAGCAGACAGCGCGGTGGGGACGGGAAGAGGCGTAGACACCCATGGGAGTCTATGGCGGAAGTGGGTGCAAATACCCGTCTTAGACAGGTATCTGCACCCCCTCCCCCCTGAAAGGTGCCAAATGTGACACCGGAGGGGGGGAGGGTTCCGAAAAGCGGAAATTCCATTTTTGTGTGGAACTCCGCTTTAAAGTCAGAATCTCTTCAGAGATCTTAGATTAAAAAAATTACTAAACTGAGCTGTTAATCAAGGAAAAGTAAGGTCAAAACTCTTTTGGCTGTACTTCTGCTGGAGATCATAGGAGTGCATTTTGTTCCCATAAAGCCTTTTGTCGGCTGACATCGCTCATCCATGTCTTTATGGACGTTGCTTTCTGCATCAGTGCGCAGTCATGTTGGAACAGGAAGGGACCATCCCCAAACTGTTGCCACAAAGTTGGAAGCATGAAATTGTCCAAAATGCCTTGGTATGCTGATGCCTTAAGAGTTCCCTTCACTGGAATTAAGGGGCTAGGCCCAACCCCTGAATAACAACCCCACACCATAATCCCCCTCCACCAAATGATTTGGACCAGTGCACAAAGCAAGGTCCATAAAGACATTGAGGTGGAGGAACTTGACTGACCTTCAGTCCTAACCTCAACCCGATAGAACACTTTTGGGATGACTTAGAGCGCAGACTGTGAGCCCAGCCTTCTCGTCCAACATCAGTGCCTGACTTCACAAATGCGCTTCAGGAAGAATGGTCCCATAGACACACTCCAAATCCTTGTGGACAGCCTTCCCAGAAGAGTTGAAGCTGTTATAGCTGCAAAGTTGGGCCAACTCAATATTGAACCCTACGGACTAAGACTGGGATGACATTAAAGTTCATGTGCATGTAAAGGAAGGTGTCTCAATATGTTTGGTAATACATTGTATATCATATTATCATTTATTTTACAAAAAAGGTAGCATAGCACAAAAGGTCACCAAAAGACACAATAATAACAATAAAGGAGTGTACAGTCTGTCATAGGGTGTATTGGTCATACCTCTGAATGAGGAGTTGATGTGAGCTGCTCAGGAAGGATAGAATTGTGACCTCATAGTGTCCCAGAGCACAGGGGGATTGTATGATAATATTTGTTTAGTGTCAGGTGTGAAGTGTGAAGGGGGCACACCCAGGTATATTCCCAAACATTCACACCTTCCCTGTCCCTACTTCTCAATGACATGTGTCTTCTCAGCTACCACCCAGCTCTTCACACCAGACAGCTCTCCCTCGCCAATAATAAGAAGCGTCCTCATTTCTTCTAATACACAAATACACCATCGCTGTCTGTATTCCTCAGTTCCGGGGACAGGGAAGAGGTGACAAGTCCGTCTCTTCACATTCAGGACCTCCACGGGTCCCGATTACATCACTGTGTACAGGACAGACACTGCCCGACTGCTCCCCCTAGGGGCCGCTTTACACACATCCAAGTGGCCGATATACAGGAGTTCAGGGACAGTATACAGCAGTGACTATATGTTCAGACTACAGTATACAGATTAATAGATAATACGAAGAAAGGACACAGAGCAAGCATGTACAGTGCAGTGACTATATGTTCAGACTACAGGATACAGGAAGAAAGACAAAAAATGAATAGATAGACACAAAGTTAGATGATAGATAGATAGATAGATAGATAGATAGATAGATAGATAGATAGATAGATAGATAGATAGATAGATAGATAGATAGATATAGTAAGTAAAGTCAGATAGATAGATAGATAGATAGATAGATAGATAGATAGATAGATAGATAGATAGATAGATAGATAGACAGATAGACAGACAGACAGATAGATAGATAGATAGATAGATAGATAGATAGATAGATAGATAGATAGATAGATAGATAGATAGATAGATAGATAGATAGATAGACAGATATCATAGTAAGTAAAGTCAGATAGATAGATAGATAGATAGATAGATAGATAGATAGATAGATAGATAGATAGATAGATAGATAGATAGCTAGATAGATAGATACTATAGTAATTAAAGGCAGATAGATCCACAATAAATTGTTTGGGGTCTCTGGAGATATTTATACCGAGAAATTTTATTTGATTCGCCATTTGTATCTGTGTAGCCTCTTGAGGTAAGGAGCTTTCTAGGGGGTCAATTGGCAGAAGGGTACTTGCGTATCTCCAAGTAATAAAAGGAGATCATCCACGTATAATAATACTTTTTCTTCCATCCCCCCTCTTTTTTACCCTTTTATCCCTGGTGAGGACCTAAGGGATATAGCCAAGGGTTTGATCAGATAGGCAGATAGATAGATAAATATTAGAAATATATAGATAGATGGATATAGATGATACCGATAAAGGATAAATCGATAGATACAGTAGATGGATAGATGGATGATTTGTGTTGTAGGGTTTCCTCTCTCCCCCAGCACAGGTCTCCTGGTTAATCTGGGTGATTATCTCATGTAGAATACTCTCTCATGGATCTTCTATAGAATGGTGTACACATAAGGAACCTACAACCTTATCCATATATCCAGTCTGTGTAGAAGATCAGAGTGTGCTCAGTATGAAAGGTGTCTTACTAGGCCCAGTAAAAGATGGAGATTGGTTGTTCTGGCTCACTGAGATCTGTCAGCTTTTTCTGGTACCCAAGTTACGAATGTGACTTCATAATGGGGGTCCCTGGCTTGTCCCACTATCAGGGTCCCTCAATCACTGTCCCTGTCTGGGTGCTGGTTGCCTCTCTGCAGTACCAGATTAAACTTTGAGGCCCCTATGTAGTCGAAACCCTGGCCCCCTCGCAGGTTTCTGGAGGTTTCTCTTGCATGCATTCTAGTAGGATAACATTGAAATAGAGTAGTGTGCACATCAGCCCCAAGTTGTTATGGGGTATATTACATTAATGCAGTTTTTTCTCTATAGAGCCTAAGGCTCGGTTCACACTACCGCGACTTGGGATCCGACTTGTAAGCCCTCAAGTCGCCCCAAGTCGCCCCAGAAAGACATTCACATTACAATGAATGGGAGCGTCTTAATAGACACTACTGAAGTCGCTCCGACTTCAGAGCGTACTCCCTGTACTACTTTGATCCGACTTGGTAGGCGACCTGTACCATAGAAATCAATGGAAGTCGCCTCCAAGTCGGATCTCTCTGTAAAGTCAAGCGACTTTGCAGGGAAAACCCCTCCCTCCCCCCTCCCTCCCAGAGAGCTGATTGCCCTGTGATTGGCCACAGCCGAAGTCGCCTGTCATGGAGGCGACTTCAAGTCGCCTTGTAATTTGCTAAAGTCGCGCTGAAGTCGCGCTGAAGTCGCGTCGAAGCCGCGTTGAAGTCGCCGTGCAAAGTCGCGCTGAAGTCGTGTTGCCCCAGTGTGAACCTTAAGGTAAAGTTTTTGATTCTTTGAATTGATTTTTTTCTATGTTTTGTAAACAATTTAAGAAAGCTTCATTGTAGTTTTCTTTTAGATCAACTCAATATTATTTTGATCCATTGTTGAGTGGCCCTTAAACAGTGTGGGGCCCATAGGCCAGTGCCTACTCTATCTAGTTTTTTAATCCGGCATTGCCTCTCTGTACCATTTGTGTCTGACCTGATAACATTAGATGGGGCTGTATTTGCACTCAGGACTTCTAGAAATCTGTTTAGTAAAGGACTGGTCATTGTCAGCCTAGTATTGTAGAGGCTGGTTAAAGGCCATAATCAGCCCTGAACTGTTCAATAGAGAGGCAAAATACAACTTAAGAATACATGTGTGGTATATGAATAAAGTGACATTGATTTAATAAAGGAGTACAGATTGAACACTCTGCAAAACTAGTGTTAGTAAATATGGCGAATCTGAGCTTATTGACAATTTCAAAAAAAAAAGCTGGATTTATACTAGCAGATGATTGGTTGACTGAAGTGAACACAGCTTCATCTTATTTAGAAAAGTTGGTTATGAACATTCACCTTGCAATCTGGACATGCATTTTACAAAGTAAACAGTCATAATACCTTAAACCAGCTATACTGTACATGGATCAAAATTCATTGCTGAACTGTCCGAATTTTGATTCATGTATGGGCACCCTGGTTGCAGTTGATTTATCTATTGACTTCTGTGCAACCAACCTATCCGGTTTTTCCCAATCGTTCAGTGTCCTCAGCTATAGTCAGTGTATTCCAGCAGCAAGTAGGTCTCCCTGCCATCAGAACATAATAGCACAGCAGGAGGATTCCCCTGTCTACATCGAATGTGTGAATGGGAGAATTGGATTTTTTTTTTTCGTTCAAACCGCTGGTTGAATAAAAAAAATAATGCCTTAAAAAGGAACTTTACTCTACATGACATAAAAAACAAAAATCACTAACACTTGTCCCGTCCCAGAATAAAAAAAGAAAATACAGTAAAACCTTGGATTGCGAGCATAATTCGTTCCAGAAACATGCTTGTAATCCAAAGCACTTGTATACCAAAGTAAATTTCCCCATAAGAAATAATGGAAACTCAAATGAGTCTTTCCACAACCATTTATTCATAGGTCCTTCAGTTTATAGTCTATATAAAAAGATTATAGCAATGTGACCAGGTTGTGTAACCATAAAATGTCAAACCAAAAATGAAAGCCTCCACAAGGGGATTAGAAGCAAAATCCAGCAAGAGCTCCAGAGTATAAAAGAGAAGAGAGGAGCCTCTAAGTGTAGCAATGTGTTGCTAAATTTTGTACCTTCATTAAATGTAACCATATTGCTAAACTTAGAGGCACCTCTCTTCTCTTTTATACTCTTTTGTGACATGACGCTACTTGTATATCAAGACCAGGGCTGCCAACCTCCCGCAGCATTTTTTACTGACAAAACATGGAAAATTTACTGACGGAGCACATTTTTTACTGGCTAACGGAGAAATTACAGAACTCCTATTGAAAACTAAAACAGTGAATATTTTAACTTTTTTAAACATGAGATAGAAATCTGTATCTCTCTTTCTATAGACAGAGGCCTGATCTCAAGATTGTACAATTTTCTAAATAGTGTTGGAGTACCAGATAAATCCTCACAGATGATTAAATGGGAGTCAGACATAGGTATCACTTTTAGCATAGATGATTGGTCATCTATGTCAATCAATTTACGCAAAAGTAATAAAGCCATCTCATTCAGAAAAACTCCAATTAAAATATTCTCAAGATGGTACCTATCCCCTGCTAAACTACACACGTACTACCCTTCAATTTCTCCTAATTGTTTCAGAGGGTGTACGGAACCTGGCACGCTCATACACACTTTTTGGAAATGCACCCACCTAGATCCAATATGGTGCAAAGCCTTTGAAATAATTGAAACCTCCACCTAACAAAAAATAACACCCACACCTCAAATATGCTTACTATATGCAAACATACCAAACATCCCCCTCCCATGCATGAGACTAAATCACTCTTTATGTAGCTCTATCCACTGGATGATAGCATATAACTGGAAATCCAATAATCTCCCATGGCAACAAGTAGTCTCCAGAATGGATTCACTCAAACTTTCAGAATGGATATAGCATACACTTAACGATACTACTCATATCCACAAGAATAAATGGTCTTATTGGATCTCAAATTAGTATATAATATATACTGTTATATGATTTATTATTACTATATTATTTGTATACTTCTATGGAACTTCCAAATAAAACTTTTGTAAACAAACAAAAAAAAAAGAAACACTGACAATATCTATAACAAAGAAATTTGCTTGATTTACACTTAAAAAGTCAACACAGAATGAAATTATTAGCCCCTGATATTTACTGGCACTTGTAAAAAAAAATCACAGGTTTTTACAAACAGTCAGTAAATTTAATGGCGGTTGGGAACTCTGATCAAGACATTGCTTGTATATCAAGTGAAAATGTATTAAAAAATGTTGCTTGTCTTGCAAAACGTTCCCAAAACGTGGAATTCCAGCTTACACCTAACTAGTCCTAAAACTGTCCCCTCCCCCTATCTCACACCTATGCTAACTAGCCTGTGTAAAAAAAAAAATCTGTCTACTTACTTATTTTCAGGCAGCTCCAGTTACGTGATCTCCCATGTGTCCGCTAGTGGTGGCTGCTGGGGAGAGGAGAGGGCGCTTTGAGGACGGCTATTAAAGCTAACAGTGGTGACATCTCCCATAGGCTTCAATGGCCCACCTATTGCCAGCGCTCCCTCCTTTCCCCTGCAGCTGCGCTGGCTGACTCAGGGGAGCTTGATTATGTGACCAGACTGGAGCGACCTGAAAATAGGTAAGTATATACATCTTCCTTACACAGGTTATTTAGCATAGGTGTTAGAAGGGGGGAGGGGACAGTGTTAAGGCTAGTTGATGTAAGCTGGAATTCCAATTCAATACACCATGGAGTTCACTGTTGTCTTGCTTGAAGCAGAAGTTCTCCCTTAAAGAGGAGTTCCACCCAGGGGGGCCGTCCAAAAAAAAAAAAATTAAAAGTCAGCAGCTACAAATACTGCAGCTGCTGACTTTTATTTGGACACTCACCTGTCCCTGGGTCCAGCTATGCGGGGGATCGAAGCCCCGCTCGTCTCCCCCCTCCGCTCGTCAGCGCCGGCATTACAACTGTGGGCGCCAGGCTGTGGCTTCACAGCCTGGCACCCACTGCGCATGCGCGAGCGGCGCCGTACGCCGTGATTGGCCGCTCAATCACCTGGGACCTGTAATGGGTCCTAGATGATTGACAGGAGGGAGGGAGCAGAGCGGAGCCCTTCCTGTGCCGAGGAGGAAGTGATGTCACCAGCCCAGGCTAAGGGACAGGCAGACTACGAGGGCCCACCTAGCAACAGGCATTTAGAGGTAAGTGAAAAAAAAAAATATCCAAATGTTTTTTTGTTTTTTTTTTTAGAATTTTTACAGGTAGTTTTGTTTTTTGGGTGGAACCCCACTTTAACCACACTTCTCCAGCGCTGCCATCTTTATGGAGAGCTGGTACATGGGCAGACACTCTGTTAGACCTGGCAGAGCATGCGCGAGATGTCGGAAATTGCATGCTGGGATGCAGTGGTGGCTGGTACTCAGGGAGGGGGGGGGGGCGGCAAACCATCAGCTGAAACTGCATATAGTCATAGAGAGAAAATGTCACCAGCACACCAGGATCTCCAAAACTGAGTCTAAAATTTTAATCAACGATCACATAGTTACGAAGAAAGCGACGTTTTGGAGCCACGCAGAACCCCTTCATCAGGCAAGTGAGCCTCCATATGGAGCGGCCGCCACTGCTGCAATGTCTACATCACATATCTCAGGAGACCGGTCTCACACATGCCCAGCCACACCATGGGGGGTGTTCTGCCATACTAGAAGAGGTTGCTGATCTTGTATGCGCATGTGCAGGAACCTGCAATGCCATCCTCTCCTTGGTGAAGGTTTAGCAAGTAGAAAGAAAAAATTAAAACGTTTTTACTATTTATAAAATGTGTTGGGGGACCTATCTAAAATGGGTGAAGTTCCACTTTAACCACTTCCCGACCAGCGCACACCGATGTACGTCAGCAGAATGGCACGGCTGTGCAAATGGGCGTACCTGTAAGTCCCATTGAATTTCCCTCCGTGCCATTGCGTGCGCGCCGCCGCCAGCGCGCGCCGGCCGGGAGCTCCGTGAGTCAGGTCGCGGGTCCTGCGGACTCGATCACCGCAGGGATACCCACGATTGCCTTATAGAGAGGACGAACGGGGAGATGCTGATGTAAACAAGCATCTTCCCGTTCTGCCTAGGGAAAAGTGTCACTGATCATAGCTCCCTGTCATCGGGAGCAGAGATCAGTGACATGTTACAGCTAGCCCATCCCCCCTACAGTTGTAAAACACTCCCTAGTACTGACTTAACCTCTCCCCGCCCCCTAGTGGTTAACCCCTTCATTGCCAGTGTCATTTACACAGCAATCAGTGCATTTTTATAGCACTGATTGCTGTATAAATGACAATGGTCCCAAATGTGTGTCAAAAATGTCAGATGTGTCCGCCATAATGTCGCAGTCACAATAAAAATCGCTGATCGCCGCCATTACTAGTAAAAAAAAAAATTATTAATAAAAATGCCATAAAACTATCCCCTATTTTGTAAACGCTATAACTTTTGCGCAAACCAATCAATAAACACTTATTGCAGATTTTTTTTACCAAAAATATGTAGAAGAATTCGTATCGGCCTAAACTGAGGGAAAAAAATTTCTTTTTAATTATTTTTGGGGGATATTTATTATAGCAAAAAATAAAAAACAATGCGTTTTTTTCAAAATTGTCGCTATTATTTTGTTTGTAGCGCAAAAAATAAAAACCGCAGAGGTGATCAAATACCACCAAAAGAAATCTCAATTTGTGGGAAAAAAAGGACATCAATTTTGTTTGGGAGCCACGTCGCACGACCGCGCAATTGTCAGTTAAAACGACGCAGTGCCGAATCGCAAAAAGTGCTCTGGTCAGAAAGGGGGTAAATTCCTCAGGGGCTGAAGTGGTTAAGTATCCAATGACACTGATCTATTCAAGGTGTTCACTCAGTAAGGAGAATGTTCACTTTGTAAAGAAAATGTTTGTCCTTATTTTCTTTTATTTACTTTAAAATAAGGTGAAACTACATCCACACATATTATCCAATTACTGTGCAAAGAAACTAAACATAGGGGGAGATTTACTAAAACTGGAGAACTCAGAGTTGGGGGGAAGCTGTGCAGGGTAGCCAATCAGCTTCTAACTTCAGCTTGTTCCTTAAGCTTTGACAATAAAACAGCTGATTGGTTTCTATGCAGAGCTGCACCAGGTTTTGCACTCTCCAGTTTTAGTATTGTAAATCAACCCCAGTGTGTTTCTGCAGGTCAGGTTGGTTGGTATTCACTAAGCTGTTAGCAGTCACTTATCCTTCTGTAAACATCCCCCAGTGTATATTCATATATGTGTGTGTTAAGTAGAAATAAATACATATAGAAATATCTGTTAGTGGATTCCAGCATACTACAAGTCTCCCCAGGTCTGAGATTGCTGCATTGTATGTAAATAGGGCCCTTTCAAGCAGAGAAGTCAGTCTGCTGGGTGTACCTTGGGACTGTCACCCATTGTCCTGTATATCTCTAGACAGACAATAAGAACAGAAGACTGTCTGGTGTTCTGTGTATTACCTGGTCCTGGGAAGGTCCGACACCTAGTAAAAAACTAATAATAAAATAAAACTCATAATCACTTTTCTAAAAAATGGCAGCAGGTGGATGGATCCTGCAGGATGACTGTCATTATTTCACATGACATGTGCAGAGGGGACACAAGAAATCAATGAAAAGCATGCAATGCCATCAGAGATACATGCAATACTCAAACCAATGTAATGAAACAATAAATATGGGTACATGTCACGATGAATATAGAATATGCCATGATGAATATATAGAACATACAATGACATCGGAGATACATGTAATATTATCTCAGACCCATGTAATAGCTACATGCCATGATTAATATATAGAACATACAATGACATCGGAGATACATGTAATATTATCTCAGATCTTTGTAATGGAACATACAATGATGAATATGGTACACGCCATGATGAATATTGAATATGCTATGATGAATATAGAACATGCAATGTCATCAGAGATACATGTAATATTATCTCAGGCACATATAATGAAACATACAACAAATTGTATACATGCCATGATGAATATAGAATATTCCATGATGAATATATGGGATATACAATGTCACCGGAGATATATAATATTATTTCAGACCCATGTAATGAAACATACAATGATATAGTACATAATGAATATGAAATGATGAATATGGAAAATACTATGTCACTGGAGATGTATAATATTATCTCAGACCCATGTAATGAAACATACAATGATAAATATGGTACATGCCATAATGAATATGCCATGATGGATATAGAACAAACAATACATGTAACATTCTCAGACCCATGTAATGAAGAATATGGAACTTGCCATAATGTATACATAATAAGATACAATGATACATATTTTACATACACTGATGGATCACGAACACGCAATTATATCTGAGACACTACAATGATGAATACGGAACATAAAATGATGTATGTTCATATTCCTCATGATGATGCATGATCATCAGAGATACATGTAATATTATCTCAGACTCATGTAATGGGACATACAATGATAAATATGATACATGCCATGATATAGAACATATGATAAATATGGTACATGTAAAGATGAATCATGAACATATATTGATAGCTGAGACAAATGATGAATATGGAACATACAATGATGTATATGAAACATGCAATAATATCTAAGATCCATGTATTGATGAATATGAAACATACAATAATGAAAGAGCAACATAATACCTGAGACACATTTAATAATGAATATGGAGCATGCAGCGATGAATCTGGTACATAATACATGAGACCCATGCAATGAAAAATATATAGAACAGACAATGATCTCTGAGACACACATTCATATGTGAGATCCATGACATGATCCATCAGAAACAAGCATTATATCTGAGCCACATACAATGATAAATCAGTGAATCTGCAAAACTCGCAATAATTTATGTGACCCAGAAAAATTATGCAATAATGAATCAAGACCACGCAATGATACCCTAGACACATGCAATCATATCTGTGTGAGCCATGCTATGATATCTGCAGTGACAAAGGATCAGGACATGTAATAATACCAGAGACCTTCCAGTGATATGTCATAGTCACACACGTATGATCTGTGATCTCCATGCAATGATCAGAACATGTAATACCTTAGATCCATGCAGGGATCTCTGGGCACATATACGGATGGCAATTGGTGGCATGTAATTCCGATTATTATCTCACTTATCCATAGAGATCACATGGCTTCTTCTTTGATCTGTTATCATTAATCTCCAATAACTTGTAATAAATCGGTGTAGAATTTGAATTCTTCGTTTAATTCTAGAGTTCGATCTTTCTATTGTTTACAGTAAAAACTGGAGGTACACCTACTTGTATAATAATAATAATAATAATAATAATAATAATAATAATGTTACATTTAGTACATATAATCGCTGCCACCTACAATTGAATACAAGGACATATTTCAGAACCTCTTGCCATGTAAAGATCAGTTGAGTTCTATGTCCTGTGTATTTGTGTGTAGCCGGTGACTGTATATACATGATGACTATCCTGGATGGGGGTATTAGGAATTAAGAGGGTTATTATTAGCACCGATTAATAGAATGAAAACAATCTGATCGGAGCTTATTTTTGCTTTAAAAAAGGTGACAAATCTGACAAAGGTGACGACAAGATGAATAAAGTGTGATGGGAGTCAGAGGAAAGATTTCAGGGCAATAAAAGGAATATTCCACACAGCGCGGCGCTCATCAGTGCAGGTGTCACTTTTAGGGGGCGTGGCCACATCCACAAGGCGCCAGAAACACAAGTGCAGACAGCATACCCGCCCTTCACACCTTTGCCGGTCAGCCCCGCCCCCGCGCGCTGATTGGCCGGCAGCGCGGTTATAGACAGTAGGGGGTGTCCTCGGAGTAGACAGGAGTCCCAGCAGAGCGAGCCTCACACAGCCATCCTTCTCTCCAGACATGAGCAGCCCTGACTGTGGCTACGCCAGTGACGAGCAGATCCAGGGGAAGAGCTCCGTGCTGCCAATGATGATGCCCGGCCTGGGCCAGTGCCAGTGGACTGAAACCATGGAAGCCAAAATCAAGTGTGAGCCGGGGACTGCCAGCAGCGGCAACAGCAGCAGGGGCAAAGCCGAGGCTCGGATCCGCCGTCCGATGAATGCCTTCATGGTGTGGGCAAAAGATGAGCGAAAGAGACTGGCCCAACAGAACCCGGACCTACACAATGCCGAACTCAGCAAAATGCTAGGTAAGTCATCTCCTGTCTACACTTCATTCTCACATCTACACAAAGATGGGTTTTCTATTATAGCTTATCATAAATTAATCAATCTTTACTGCTAATCATAAATTAATTATTGCTTATCATAAATGGATCAATTATTATTGCTAATCATAAATGGATCAATTATTATTGCTAATCATAAATGAAAGAACTGGCGAAGGGTACACAATTATTATCAGTGCTCATCATACATGTAAATCTAATGATCATACATGTAAATCTGATGATCATACATGTAAATCTAATGATCATACATGTAAATCTAATGATTATACATGTAAATCTGATGGTCATACATGTAAATCTAGCCTTGGTATACATCGTTCTTATAATTCATCACCTTTCCGTTCTAATCCTTACACTTCTCTAGTTTTAGGTTTATTCCTATATAACGCTTCGATTTCTTTTTAGTTACAATGTATTGTATGCGGTGTAGTTACCATTAGAGCCCCTACTTGGATTTCTTATATTTGGATACAATTTGATCATTTTGTTCTCATTCTTAAATCTATTGCCAACTATTATTATTTGTAGTCTGGTTGTGACATAAGACAATTGCCCCGCATGATGGCTTTTAACAGTTCTAAACAATTGGACAATTTTATTAATGAATGATTAGCATTAATAATTAATTGGCAAATTTGCTATAATTCTTAAACATATACTTTATTGTAAATGACTATAATTAATCGTTTGGCTGTGAGATGTCAATATGGTATCACATTCTATATAGTGAATCCCTTACATTAGACATAGAGCTGTTTGTATAAAAAAACAACAATAAAAAATGAAGTGATTTAAAGACATAGAGCTGATCATACTATGCAGTTATAGCATTAAGTTATAATATTGCAGGTATAATATTAAGAACATCACTTATACATGATCGTTATTAGGCACTTATAAACGTCTTTATATCAATAGGATATTATATTGCAAGGATATATATAAAAAAACCTTTGGAAGTATTTTCTTTATTCTCTATTTCAGTGGTCCGCTATGTATTGAGCTGAACATACTATGCAGCTTATTATTATTATTACACAGGATTTATATAACGCCAACAGTTTGTGCAGGATTTTACAACATGAGGGCAGACAGTACAGCTATGATACAATTCAGTATAGGAGGAATCAGATATTACCACGATAACTACATATATATTTTATATAGGCAGTATAAGGCTGGTATAGAGACATTACATCACAAAGATTGTAATTGATCTTTTTTTAAAAAATTTGTAACATATAAAAATATTTGTTGCCAAGGGAATCATTTATGTTAACTTTAGGCTCCATGCACACTGGGTTTAAAAAAAAGTCTGTTCTCTCTGGAGTAAAAACGCTCATATAGAGCATTTTTTGCACAAAGTTTAGATGAGTTTAGGAGAGTTTTACGGGTTTTTTTTTGTCTCCAAGCTTCAATCAGAAACGTGAACCAGAAGGTTTTTTTTCTGACTTTAAATACTCAAAATATGCCTCCTAACGTCCTAATGTACATGGACACATAGGATAACACTAAGCTGCTTCTACAGGCAGAACATAAAACTCCTGTAGAAGCAAAGTGTTTTAAGCCAGTGTGCATGGAGTCACTTACTAATAATTATGTAGTGAATACTGATTACATTGTACAGGATATCTTAAATAAAACCTTTGCAGCACATTATTGGGATCACGTTTTCTAATCACTATTAATTTATAATTAATTTATAGTTTATATTTAATTGATTTATTAATAATTAATGCTCTAATCCGGTGATCTGCTGTGTATTGAAATAGAATGAGTATTGGTATGATATGAATGTATATGTACTGGTTTGTTCTATTTAAATTAAATACTACTACATTTTTGTTGAAAAATATACTGTATTTCAAGATATAAAACAAAACAGACTTGAATAATACTAATATTTTATTTGAATATACTATATATATATATATATATATATATATATATATATATATATATACAGGCATACCCCACTTTTAAGTACACAATACGGTTTATTTACTAAAGCTTGAAAGTCAGGCTCACTTCTGCATAGAAACCAATGAGCTTCTAACCTCAGATTGTTCAATTAAGCTTTGGTAAAATCTGGAAGCTCATTAATTTCTATGCAGAAATCAGCTTGATTTTGCACTTTCCAGCGTTAGTAAATAAACCCAATTATGTACTTAAAAATGGGGTATGCCTGTATTTATAAATAATTATTATTACTACATCGCATCTCATCATCTCATAATCATTTCTGCTTAAACAAATATATACTGTGTATATATATATATATATATATATATATATATATATATATATATATATATATACACAGTATATATTTGTTCAAGCAGGAATGATTATGAGATGATGAGATGCGATGTAGTAATAATAATTATTTATAAATATACACACAGTATATATATCTATGTATATATACATAATTATATATACATCTATATATAAAATTACTTTCTGTTTTAAAAAAATACTTTATTTGTATATAAGATACAGAAAAGACCAAAAATAAATATTACTAAATTGTACTACTATTACACTGAATTTGCTATTGGTCATAAAGGTATAGTAAACATTATGTGTTGTTATGTGCTGTTCATCATGCTGATTGTCTGGTTTCTCTTGATTTGCAGGGAAGGCCTGGAAGTCTCTGACCCTGGCAGAGAAGCGTCCATTTGTGGAAGAAGCAGAGAGACTGAGGGTGCAGCACATGCAGGACCACCCCAATTACAAGTACAGACCAAGGAGGAGGAAGCAGGTGAAGAGGATGAAGCGGGCAGACAATGGATTCATGCATATGTCAGAGCAAGCGGACCCAGTAGTCCTGAGTACTGATGGGAGGATGTGTGTGGACAGCTTTAATCTGGGCTACCCTGAGCCACCCTACCACCACCATCACCACACTCAGAATCCTCAGAGCAGCCACTACAGGGAGTCTCAGGTAATGGGTGCCCATTATGAGAGCTACAACTTACCCACCCCTGAGACTTCTCCCCTGGACATGGCAGAAAATGACTCTGTGTTCTTTACTTCTTCAGTCCAGGAAGAATGCCAGGTAATGCCATACAGCTACAGTGCTGCATACGCTTCCCACCAGCAAAGTTCTGCCAACAGCATGCTTGCCAGGCAAATGGCGCAGACTGAGCAAATGGGGCAAGGCAGCCCTGTGCATAGCATGATGGGATGCCAGAGCCCACCACAAATGTATTACAGCCAAATGTACATTCCCAGTACTGGAAGACATCATGCTGTGGCACAAAGTGGGCAGCCATCTCCTCCACCAGAATCCCAGCAGACCAGAGCAGAGCAGGTGCAACAGCCTGAACTGATGGCAGAGGTGGACAGGACTGAGTTTGAGCAGTATCTGAGTTATGTGCCAAAGTCAGACCTAGGAGCGCATTACCATGGACAGGAGCAGCCTGGGATCAATTCAGAGAATGGCCTGATATCCTCTGTACTGTCTGATGCCAGCACTGCTGTCTACTACTGCAATTATTCCAATGTATGAGATACATTCCACATTCATCTGCTGCAGTGGTGTCATCACAATGATTTCCAGCTGAGGAATCATATGCCCTTTAAGTCGTTTCAGACTTTGGACTGTATAGGAAAAAAATATAAAAATGCTATGTAGCAATTAATTTATGTAAATTATTACATATGAACTGCTATGTCTTTACCAGTAGAATTCATTGAGATCAAATTACATTTGATCTTCAGTCTTCATTGAATGCAATGCAACCTAAGTTCATTATTGTGTACATGTACACGAACCCTTTGTATAAAGCAATGATTTGTTTTTTTATATATGACAGATTTTTTTTTTTTATGATTTATTTTGCACTTTTACAAATAAAAGATTTAATATGACCAGTCTTGTCATGCTTTGCCTTTCTCCTAAAATGACTAAGAAAAACAGGTTGTTATTATTATTATTATTATTATTATTATTATTATACAGAA
This sequence comes from Lithobates septentrionalis, assembly GCA_037952835.1. Lineage (NCBI taxonomy): Eukaryota > Metazoa > Chordata > Amphibia > Anura > Ranidae > Lithobates > Lithobates septentrionalis. The sequence goes on from JBBDGP010001701.1 coordinate 435,811, forward strand.
TTTATATATCATCTATAGTTTGCACACTGCAATAAAGAATAAAAAGAGACAGTACTGTTACAATACAATTCAAGAGCTTACAATCTAAAAGGAAAGGGTTTTCCAGTTATATATACAACATAAAACAATTCTATTTTAATCCACATTTTTATAGAAAAGAACCGAGCTACTAATTGTGGTAATGTCTTAAAAATGTTCTAAATAGTTCTTGCTGGTATTTTGTTCACATTTCTTGCTTTAACATTCAAAAATAATGGGGTACATTGTCTTTATTGTAACCATATCATTTACTATATACAAGTCTTTCATTTTCCAGGGATCTAAAAGGTGCAATCTGGTTGGTCACTCAAGGTCATTATAGTCCTCAAAGCATAATTGCTATCCACACTTTATTTTTAATTTGTAAGTACTTGGACACCGGCTAGGGGGTATTTAAGTCTACATTTATTTACCCTGTGTGTGTTTATGTTTACAGATTTTAAGATTTCCTTTTCTGATATCTAGTATATCCTTAAAATGTCAGCTATTTGTTAAAAAAAAAAAAATGTTTATTGCACTATACAGCTTAAATGCTTTCATATATGTACTGTAAGGTGATACAATGTATTTCTTCATCATCTTCCAAACATTGCTACAGATGACCTGAATTCCATATAAAACACTGATTTCATAAGTACTGATGGACCAGTAATTGGTAAACTATTTTTCAATGACGATCTCTTATAGGGAATAGCTGTTTGTTCCCCTGATGATGTTAACATTGCAAGGACAGCAATGCCCACTTAAATCCTTTATATATGCTACATGTGTTCATTTTTTATACATATCATTCAGCAGATGATGAGACTAATATAGTATTGTGCTGTGTCCCCATATAGTGTTAACAGAGGCAAGTCATTGAATCTACCGCTGTGTAAGAACTACAAGTTATAGCATGCCCAGCAACTGGATTTCAGGGATGTCATTAAGAAGCTCGATAATGTGCAAAATGAAATACACTTCCAAAAAGCTAGGACACTTTCTGAAGAGATGGGTGAAATGTATTTCCCATAGAAACCATGAAAATATTATTACTGAGAAATAGGAAATGACAACTGGAATCTGATTGGCCAGCACCTTTCCTTTTTTGTCCTTTAAGGTTTATAAAATAAAGTTTTTGATCTCTGAAATGCAACTTTTTAGGGATGATAAAAGAGGCATAGGGGTTTATTTAATAAAGGAAAGTAAACTGTACAAAGTGCAATTGCACTCTGCAAGAGCAGTTGCTCCGGAGCTTAGTAATTGAGCAGAAGCCCTGCTGACTTCCATCATCCAATCATGTGCAAGGAAAAATTCATTTTTTTTTTATTTTCCTTGCACGTGATTGGGTACTCGTTGCAAATTGAAGCTTTAACTCATTTACCAAGCTCTGAAGCAACTGCAACTGCACTTGCAGAGTGCACAGCCTATCTGCCTTTAGTAAATCAACCCCATTGTCTTGCAGTGGCGCCTGATGTTTTTTTGTTTGGGGGGGCGGCAAACATTCACCGGCACTTACCCCATCTAGCGGGCACATTGGGCAGCGCTGAGGATCAGGCATCGGCGGGCACATCGAGCAGCGGTGGGGATCGGGGCATCGGCGGACATCAGGCTGCAGCGGGCATCGGGCAGCAGCTAATAGGGTGACGCTAATAGGGTGACGCGTATCAGACCTGCTTTCTGATTGGCCGGAAGAAGGATCAGTGTTGCAACAGCGAATATTCATGCGCTGTTGTAACACCTGTGTGGGCTCATGGTGCAATGCTCTGTGCCACAAGCCCACCCTATTTTGAACCCTTTTAGAGCCTCTGGCTCTAATCAGGTGCTTCAAAAAAACACCCCCGCCTCTGTAATTCATGTATCGGGCGTCCTGAAAGGGGCCGGATGCATGAATAGGGGGTAGCGGCCGTGGATCAGAAAACATCAATTAGGATGTGGCGGCCATGGATAGAGGGGGTGGCACCCGAGCGCCCCTAATGGACAGGCCGCCACTGTATTGTAGCAAATTAGCATAATAAAAAATTATATATATATATAGAGAGAGAGAGAGAGAGAGAGAGAGAGAGATAATTTTATATTATTATAGAGATTTGTTTTTCATGAGAGGTTCATAAAAGGTCTCAGGCTTAAGGCTTAAGGCATGGGTGCTCAACCTGTGGCCCTCCAGCTGTTGCAGAGCTACAAGTCCCCTCATGCCTCAGCTTTTGGGAGTCATGCTTGTCAGCCTTGCAATGCCTCATGGGATTTGTAGTTCTGTGACAGCTGGAGGGTTACAGGTTAAGCACCCATGGAGTATGTCCAGTAAAACTTTTTTTTCCTAGTTTTGGATAGAGTAGGGAAGGATTGGAGGCCCGTCAGGTTATACTGCTATCCTGGGCTCTACTAGAGAGATTTACCTTTACCTAATATCGTGGTGACAAGAGTTTCTCCAGGCAGGAAGCAAGGGAAAATCTTCAACACAGACAGAAATATAAAAGGCCTCTTCTTTTTTTTTTTTTCTCAAGAAGTAGGCTAGAGCTCTCTCCTTGATTTATTGCTGTCTACAATTGAAGTGCCAACCCCTTTCCGCTCTATATAAATCTAAAGAAAAAAGTTTTACCTAATAGTTTACCTCCTATAACCTGTAACTATTTCAGTAAATGAACAAAGAATATCTTTGTTAATGGAACAGCTATTGCGATTTAACTCTGGACAGCTCTAAAATGTAAACAATATAAAGGCCACAGATAGTAAAAATAAAACTGACAAGGGTTAGACCCCTTTCACACCGAGGGCGTTTTGCAGGCGCTATAGCATTAAAAATAGCGCCTGCAATCCGCCCTCAAACAGCTGCAGCATTGTCTCCAGTGTGAAAGCCCGAGGGCTTTCACACCGGAGCGCTGCGCTGGCAGGAAGTCAGGAAAAGTTCTGCCAGCAGCTTCTTTGGAGCGGTGAAGGAGCGGTGTGTTTACCGCTCCTCCACCGCTGCTCCCCATTGAAATCAATATATTCTGTACATTAAAAAAAAATTTTTTTTTACACTTTTTAAATTTTTTTTTATCACTGTTATTGCTGTCACAAGGAATGTAAACATCTCTTGTGACAGTAATAGGCAGTGACAGGTACTGTTTATGTAGAGATCAGGGGTCTATAAGACCCCAAACCCCTCCTCTGCACTTGAAAGTTTTCAAAACATCAAGATCAGCGTTTTTTAATACTTTATATATTTTAAAACTGGCACCTTTAAGATGCCAGTAATCCAGGAAGTGATGTCATGACATTGCTTCCAGGTTACTAGATCCGAGACCCGAATAAGGCATCGGCTTTGTTTGGGTCTTCTGCCAGCCGGTGGACGTGCCGTTGGTTGCTCGGGCCTCCCGATGGTATGGGAGAGCCCAGGCGAGCGACGGAAGGTGGTGGTGGGGGGGGTGTCCCTTCCCGCTGCTTGTAATAACAGCCGGGCGGCTGCTGAGCTGCATCGGTTTTTATTACAATAAAGCCGACCGTCTGCTCTAAAGAACGGTACCGGGGTGATGCATGCAGCTGCATGCATCACGCCTGTAAAACCCCTTGAAGCAATATCGGTAATATCGGTAATATTTGTGCCCGATACTTAAAAAAAAGTGAATAAAAAGTGATAATCGATCGATCCCTAGTTATAACCCTCCCTTACTCTATCTGGAATTAAAGTAGACTAGTTGCTTTCCTTTAGTTCCACTTTAACCCTTAACTTAAAGGATCACTAAAGATAATTTTTTTTTTAACCGCTTGCCGACCGCCTCACGCACATATACTGCGGCAGAAGGGCTCGTACAGGCAAAATCACGTACCTGTACGTTGCCCTTTAAGAGGCGGCCAGCGGAAGCGCGCGCGCGCCCACGGCAAGCTCTGTGAGTCGGTCGCGGGTCCCGCGGACTCGATCGCCGCGGGGATACCCGCGATCGCCTCACGGGGAGGAAGAATGGGGAGATGCTGATGTAAACAGCATCTCCCCGTTCTGCCTAGTGACAGTGTCACTCGATCTCTGCTCCCTGTCATCGGAGCAGAGATCAGTGACGTCACACTCACAGCCCATCCCCCTGACAGTTAGTAATCACTCCCTAGTACTGATTTAACCCCTCCCCGCCCCCTAGTGGTTAACCCCTTCACTGCCAGTGTCATTTATACAGGAATCAATGCATTTTTATAGCACTGATTGCTGTATAGATGACAATGGTCCCAAAAATGTGTAAAAAATGTCCGATGTGTCCACCATAATGTCTCAGTCACGATAAAAATCGCTGATCGCCGCCATTTAAAACAAAAAATAAAAATATTAATAAAAATGCCAAAAAAAATCCCCTATTTTGTAAACGCTATAACTTTTGCGCAAACCGATCAATAATCGCTTATTGCAATTTTTTTTACCAAAAATATGTAGAAGAATACGTATCGGCCTAAACTGAGGAAAAAAATTGTTTTTTTATATATTTTTGGGGGATATTTATTATAGCAAAAAGTAAAAAAGAATGCGTTTTTTTCAAAATTGTCACTCTATTTTTGTTTATAGCGCAAAAAATAAAAACCACAGAGGTGATCAAATACCACCAAAAGAAAGCTCTATTTGTGGTAAAAAAAGGACGTCAATTTTGCACGACCGCGCAATTGTCAGTTAAAGCGGCGCAGAGCCAAATTGCAAAAAGTGCTCTGGTCAGGAAGGGGTAAATTCTTCCGGGGCTGAAGTGGTTAAATAACAAACATGTTATACTTACCTCCACTGTGCAGCTCGTTTTGCACAGAGTGGCCCCGAACCTGGTCTTCTGGGGTCCCTCGGCGGCTGTCTCGGCTCCCCCCCCCCCGCAAGGACTCAACACCTTAATGTGAGCTCCCTCGCATGGTGTTGAGTGTTTGCGGGCGCGCTCCCGTGATACAGCCAGCGGCTATAGCCGCTCACTGTGTCACTCGGCCCCGCCCCCTGGCGTGCCGTGTCATTGGATGTGATTGAAGCCAATGGCTGCGCTGCTTTCAATCCATCCACTGTAACCAATCAACGGCCAGGCTGAGCGGCGAAGAGGATGTCGGGGGCGAGCGCAGGACTTTCGAGGGGTCAGATAAGTAAAACGGGGGGGGGGCCTGGGGGGGTGGTATTGTCGGAAGTTTTTTCACCTTAATGCATAGAATGTATTAAGGTGAAAAAACTTTTACCTTTACAACCCCTTTAAAGTGGAAGTACAGACTAATAGAAGAAAATAAATGCCTAAAAACATGTCCCCCCTCCTCCTCTTACCTATGCTGTATGCTTTTTTAAATCTGCTCTGGTGCAGTCACGTGATCCAGAAGCTGCGGCTCCCCTGTGTCCGGGAACACCCAAAGATGGGGCTGAATTAACGGAGCAGTAATGTTTTACTCACCAGCTTCCATTGCCCCTTTAGTGTCAGCTCTTCTTCCCCTCCCCCGCAGCAGTCACTCACTGGCACAGGGAAGCCGGAGCTTCTCAATCACGTGACTGCACCTAAGCGGATCAATAAAGAAGGTATTTCTCTTTTATAAACAGTATACAGCATATGTAGGAGGAGAGGGGAGCCAATGTTTTTAAGCAACCTTTACTTCCTCTTTAAAGTATAACTGAAGTCAAAGCTTTATTTTATTATACATAGATAGAGTGAAGAGGGATTAAAACACTACTAACTGTCACCGAAAGTGAAAGTGAAAGAAAATCCTATATTTGTGTGGTCACCAGAACAGGAATAAAGAGGAAACCTTCCAATGAGGACACTAGATGACCCTGATGACTGTGATTTCCCTTACTTTGGAGGGATTTCCTCTTCCTGTTGTGGCTATGACAGGGATTGTGACTCTTATGCCGCGTACACACGGTCGTACTTTTCGTCTACAAAAGTCAGACAGCCTGTCCGACAGACTTCCGGCAGACTTTCGGTGGACTTGCGGCGGACTTGCGGCCTACTTTCTAACGAACGGACTTGCCTACACACGACCACACAAAAGTCGGTCGGATTCGTACGTGATGACGTACACCGGACTAAAATAAGGAAGTTCATAGCCAGTAGCCAATAGGTGCCCTAGCGTGGCTTTTTGTCCGTCGGACTAGCACACAGACGAGCGGATTTCGGGGTCCGTCGTAGTTACGAAGTAAAGTTTTAAAGCATGTTTCAAATCTAAAGTACGTCGGATTTGAGGCTAAAAAAGTACGTTGAAAGTCCGGAGAAGCCCACACACGATCGGATTACCAGCCAGCTTTAGTCCGTCAGCGTCCGTTGGACTTTTGTAGACGAAAAGTACGACCGTGTGTACGCGGCATTACTTACACTATCCATAATGAAAAAAAAAATTGCCTTCAGTTCAACTTTACTAAAAAAAAAAAAAAAATACTCTCCGACTCTTAACACTGAATAATGGACCCTTCTCCTTGCCAACATCAGAAAGTGTAGATCCTCCCTAACTTCCCAGTTGTTTTTCCCTAAGATAGCCAGTGGCCCCATAGGCAAAATGTTTGTTTGTTGGCCAAATAGTGCATGAGTAACCAGACAATGTCTAATGTTTGTAGGCAGGGCGTTTCTAGGTCTACAAAAGATCTGGGGCTAGAGCCCATAGCAGCGTAGTAAAGAAAGTAATACCCTTGGGCGGGCATACACATGTATATACAGTAATATACCTGTGTGTGTATATATATCCCCACAGAGCCCCCCCACTTACATCAGGGTCCACAGAGAGCCCCCTTACATCAGGGTCCCCAGAGAGTCCCCCCTTACATCAGGGTCCCCAGAGAGTCCCCCCTTACATCAGGGTCCCCAGAGAGTCCCCCCTTACATCAGGGTCCCCAGAGAGTCCCCCCTTACATCAGGGTCCCCAGAGAGCCCCCCTTACATCAGGGTCCCCAGAGAGCCTCCTCCTTACATCAGAGTCATCAGAGAGCCTCCCCCTTTCATCAGGGTACCCAGAGGGCCCCCCATTTACATCAGGGTTCCCAGAGAGCCCCTCTTACATTAGGGTCCCCAGAGAGCCTCCCTCTTAAATCTGGATCCTTAGAGAGCCTCTGCCTTAAAATCAGGGACCCCAAAGAGCCTCTCCCTTGCATGAGGGTCCCCAGAGAGCCCCCCCCCCACTTACATAAGGGTCCCCAGAGAGCCTTCCCTCCCCTTTGGGGACCCCTGCAGAGACTCGGGGCTATTGGCCCCAGATTCGGGGCTATAGCCCCAAAAGCCACCCCCTAGCAACGCCCCTGTTTGTAGGCATTTTACTGGGCCCTCAAACTTCCTTGAAGTGTAACCTGTATATGGGGTAGCAGCACATTGGCTTACTGGTTGGCACTGCTGCCTTGCAGCACTGGGATCCCCAATTCAAATCCTGGTCAGGACACTATCTGTATGGAGTTTGAATGATTTTTCTGTGCTTGCCTGGGTTGTTTTCTGAGTACTGTGGTTTCCTCACACACTCCAAAGACATATTGGGAGGTTAACTGACTCCTGTGTAAATTGGCCTGAGTATGTGTGTGCATGTGAGATAGGGACCTTAGATTTTAAGCTCTTTGAAGCCAGGGACTGATGTAAATGCACTGTATAAATTGCTGGCACCAGTGGCAGCTGGTGCTCAATTTATTTATTTTTTTTTGGGGGGGGGGGGGTGCAAACAAACGGAAAAATTCACAAAAATACTGAAGAAAACATCAATTGCAGACTCACTGTGCCCATCAAATGCAGCCATTGTGCCATCAATAGCAGACACTGTGCCCATTATATGCAGCCACTGTGCCTATCAATTGCAGCCACTGTGCCATCAATTACAGAAACTGTGCCCATCAAATGCAGCCACAGTGCCATCAATTGCAGCCACTGTGCCCATCAGATTCAGCCACTGTGCCCATCAAATGCAGCCACTGTGCCCATTAAATGTTGCCACTGTGCCATCAAATACTGCCACTGTGCCATCAAATGCTGCCACTGTGCCCATCAAATGCCACCACTGTGCCCATCAATTGCAGCCACTGTGGCCCATCAAATGCTGCCATTGTGTCCCATCAAATGCTGCCATTGTGTCCCATCAAATGCTGCCACCAAGTAAGTGCCGCTCGCCGTCTGACCGGCACTTACCCTATCTCAGTGGCGGGTAAGGCAGCGGGTGATGGCGGCGAGCTGTGGGACCTTGCAGCGGGTCAGACAGTGACGAGCTGTGTCCTCAATGCGTCTCCTCCCTTCCTCCTGATAGGCGTCCAATAGCAGCACCTGTCCTTTCAGCCAATCGGGTGACAGGTAACAGACCCGCACTTCATGATTGGCAGAGAGGCGGTTCAGTGTTAGAAAAGCCATTGTTTACTGCAATCGGAGGCGCCGTTGGGGAGGCTCCTTCACTTCCTGTCTGGTAAAAATGTCCCCAGGACAAGAAGTGCGGAGAAATCTCTCTAGTAGCAACACAGATACAAGTGAAAATGCTTTATATAAGGTTAAGTAGGTGAAAGATACGCTGTTAACTTTTTATTGTTGTCTGTTTCAGATTTTCCTTAAAGTGGTTATAAAGCTTTAAGGTTTTTCACCTTAATGCATCCAATGCATTAAGGCGAAAAACCTTCTGTGCTGCAGCTCCCCCCAGACCACCCCTTTTCTTACCTGAGTCTGATCCGATTCAGCGATGTCACTCTCCTCATTGGACAGATTGATAGCAGCTCTTGCTGCTGTCAATCAAAAGCTGTGACATGGGAGTGGGGGGCCGAGTCCTGCTGTCTGTGTCAATGGACAATGGAATGAGCCAGCACGGGTATAAGGAGCAGGGGCCTGGAGGGTCGGCAGGGGACCCCAGAAGAGGAGGATCGGTTCTGCTCTGTGCAAAACCATTGCACGGAGCAGGTAAGTATAGGCATGTTTGTTTTTTTTAAATCAAATGTTTAGAACCACTTTAACTTACTGTCTGGGAAAACGTTGTCCCCAAAACAGAAAGTGATAAAAATCTCTTAAGCAGAAATAAAGTAAAACCTGACAGGGGTTCCAGTATGTCCCCATTCTATCTAAAACCAAAAAGAAAACGTTTTTGGTACAGATACACTTTAATAAAATCAGGCTACTTTCCTGTGTGGAAAATGTTCACTGAGTCTGGTAACAATATACAAAAACTCTTCAGGGCACAGAATTTACCACCCATAGGACAAGCAGCACACCACATTGAATCAGCTCATTTTGCCCCTCTTGCTATCAATGTCTTCCTTTTCTTGGACTGATCTACGGCTCCAAGCTTTCATGTGGGGGCCTTATGCAGTATGGTTTGCTCCTCTCTAGTTAGGTCAGTTGGGAAGGTATGAAGTCTCCATGGAGGAAGGATATTCTGCTACACACAGCCCACAGCTAGTGCACCTGTTGCTGATAGAGTGGGGGAACCAGCAGGCCCTGTCCTTGATGTATGGTAAGATGATCCACATTGCCTAGTTACAAGAAAAAAGTATGCTGGCTTCCATGGTAGTAAATGTTACACACAAGCATCGTTTTCTGACCTGTCAGACAGGTTCCTGCTAGAAGTGAACTCAACTGTACATCATGTGCAACTGTTTACTTGTAACCAACCTAGCTGTCACCTCTTGACCTCTATCACAATATCATAAGTAGTGGTATGTATACTTATATGAACCACGTCACACCACATATCAAGAGGAATGTTCTTGCTGGTTTAGAAAACCATTGTTGACTTCAAACACACAATCAAGTATAGGAATTTAAAAAAATGGATTAAGAAACTCATCTGAATGAAGAAATTATCCATTAAATGTCTACCTAACTGCAAGACAATCTGAACCTGACTGTAGCAGCACTCACCAGCGCCTGGCTGACCTCAGCCACGTTGCACCACAACTAGTATGAAGCTGAGGATAGAGAATGATAGCTTTCATTGAAAGTTCAAACACACATGCGTGTATATATATATGTAGCACCCTCTAGTGCTAGAAGTGTAGATAGTTTCTTTTTCTGTAAGTGTAGGTACATTTTTGCAGGATTGGCTGGCAGCCAAGCCTGTCTGTGTTTTGTCCTGGGTTGGGCAGAAATCCAGGGTGAGCTGGATGACTCACAGGCAGAATCATTGAGACTTCCCCCCAACTTCTCGAATGTTCTGGTACCTTCCAGAAGAATGGAGAAGGTAAGGTTGAGCTGCCTGGAGTATTCTGAGGGCCCTGACCAATCCCCAACTTGGATTGGCAGGGGCAGGCCCCCTCAACTATTCAGGGTCAGCCCAGCTGGGGAGGAGAGTTAGGGTGGAAGCTGGAGATGGAGTTTTAGGCTGCCGTGGACTTTGAGGGAGCTTCCCAGTCTGGGAGGGGGGGCTGGGGGGTGACCTTGGACCTTGACTCGGGTGCGGACAGGACCTACCCAAAACCACCGAAGTGTCCTGGCCAGGAGGCACTGGAAGCACGGAGGACAGCGGGAGAACACTGCCGGGCAAGTCTCTAGGAGGAGTTAAAGCACTAGATCACTTTAGCATAAAGACTTGTAGAGCCTTTTTGAATATTAGATAGTATAATCACTGTCATTTAGCGCCACTTATATTGATTTGCAGGGGTCGCTTATGGGCTCTTGGAAACAATAGGAAGATTTGTCCAGTTTATACTTTTAAAGTGGCAGCTTTGGATTAATTTCATTAGGACTTTTTTTCACATCCTTTGCAGGGGGCTAGTACCCCTTTGCCTGGCATTGAGCGCAGTGGTGAGAACTCAAGAAGGGCGCATCGTTTCGAGTTTTCACACAAGTCTCTAGGAGCAACAGGAACAGCCAGGAGGGCTGGTGAGTGACACACAGTCCGAAGGACTGAGAGGCATGTCTGAGAGGACTGGGATAGAGCAGTCTGTGATGGGTGCAGAGCCAGTCAGGAGGACTGCGGTGGCACGAGCAGTGGAAAGGGGCAGCTGCAGCCAGGAGGGCTGGCAGTGCCTGAAGAGGTGGTACTGGGAGCAGAAGCCAGAGTCAGTGTCAAGTCCCCACATTATTATACATTATTATTATACAGTACTTATATAGCGCCAACAGTGCTAGCTGGTCCTGGGAGTGATAGTCTGCAAGCAAGTGTATGTGCTGGAGGTGAAAAATAAGAGGTTGTATATACCGTAGTGTATATAGTTTAGTCCCTATGTATAATTCTTCAATCAAGTGGGCATCCCATACTCTATGTACCCCATTTCCATCCAAGTTTTATTCCCCTAATAAAAACAAAGTGCGAGGACTTCTTCTTGACTCAGTGTGTTAGGAAATTTGTGTGATTGGCTGTGCAGGGTGGGAGAAGAACCACATTCACCAGCGACCCCTACAGGGGTAGCGCTACATATACACACATACAGACACACATGTTTCTATGAATAAATGTAAACAAACATTTTAAATTGTATTAAAACATGGACAATGTCAGTACAGCAGTGGATGGTGTCAGCAGAGCAATGGATGTGTCAGTAGGAAAGAGGTTGTCAGTAAGTGGATGGTGTCAGTCAGTATAGCAGTAGACGAGTCTGTAGGGCAGAGGCTGATGTTAGTATGGCAGTGGATGGTGTCAATCCATAGAGCAGTAGGGAAGTGGACTTTGTCAGTAGAGCAGTGGACGGTGTCAGTGGGGCAGAGATTGGTATCAGCAGGGCAGTGGAAGCTGTCAGTAGTATTTTTATTTTATTTATTTATTTATTTTTACAATTTTTTTATTTTTAATTCTTTTTATTCATTTTTTTAGAAGCCCTGTTGGGGGGCTTTGGTGAAATATCAGGGTCTAAACAGACCTCGGATGTCTCAATTTTGAGACAGAGATACCTCAGTCCCATTATTATTGTCCCTATTATTATCTGCACTTGAGAGTGAATGAATGAGAAGTGCTCTGTGCTGAGCACTTCCCGTTCATTCAAAAACTGAAGCATAGTAAACAGAGCTTGTCACAAATTTTTGTAAATTCTTTTTAAAGATTAATTCACAAAACAAAGCCCATACCCTGGCTCAAAAAATAACACTAACATACTGTAGACCAACTAGTGACACAGATCAGAAACACAATAAACAAAGATTTTAAAACTTTACACTGCTCGTATCCACCAGATAAGTAGGATAAGTAATACAGCAAATCAAATTCAACAAACACCATTCTTAGGACTGTAAGGCTGGGTTCACACTTGTGCGATGTTAGGCGATCTGGGGGTGTCATTAACTTTGCATTGGCACCCATAGCGGTTCTCAGATGTCAGTGTGAACCGCCGGCAGGTGACATGCGATGAGGGAACCTGAACTGGAATTGCGCTGGTTCCTGCATCCCATATATATAAACCAGGACTAAATAGAAGAGTTTACATGCAAATATTTGTTAGTCCCTAACCAATATGCAGATCAGGAGCTCTAAATTCACTGGTTACATGCTGGTTCCCAATTAAATCCCAATTACTACTTTTAGTGAAGCCAGGGACCAGCCAAGTGGCATTTTTCAAAGTGGGCCAGCAATGGCAGGCATCAAATTTTTCAAAATACAAATAAATGTAGCAATTGACTCAAAAGTGGCATTGTTGGAAAATGTAGATAATGTAGATATTTTGGACAATAAAGTAGAAGCGTTGACATACCTTATGTTGCATGGTAATGTGCACTACATTGAGGCAGCCAATTCATTTTGAATGAAGGCCAATACATTAGATTAGACAGAAACAAAGTGCCTGCACTGTATATTTCCCATAAAGCACACCACTATTCACAAAAGTGCATTACCATGTGTTACGTTGTGCTGCAACACAGGTGAGTTGTGGAGGTGTTTTGATGTGACATTCAAAATGCTCATCAATGTACGTAACATGCACTACCATGCATTACGGGTTTGCGCATGGTGCTGCAACTCATAGGTGTGAAGCCAGCCCACGTGACGCCAAATAACGCAGCTGTATGCCATAATCCCGGTATTTTTTTTCAGCGGGTGATACTTTTTCATCTAAAAGCAATACTAGTGGCTGATTAGCAGTCTCTATGGTCTAGGACAGTGGTCTCCAAACTGCTCGGGGGCCAAATGTGGCCCTTTGCTTGCCTGCCTCTTACTGACACCAACAATGTAGGGATATTTCTTGCCACTGACACCAACAATGGGGCACTATTCCTCCCACTGTTACCAATGATGGGCACCCTTCCACCCACTGGCACCAACGATGGGGCACTATTTCTCCTACTAACACCAATGGTGTGGCTCTATTCTTCCCACTGACACCAATAATGGGGCACTATTCCCCTCCATGGAAACCAACGATGGGGCACTATTCCTCCCACTAAAGCCACCAATAGAGGCACTATTCCTCCCACTGACACCAACGATGGGGCGCTATTCCTCCCATGGACACCAACAATGGGGCACTATTCTTCCCACTGATACCAATATATAGGCACTATTCTTCCCACTGACACCAATGATGGGGCACTATTCCCCCCACTGACACCAACGATGGGGCACTATTCTTCCTACTAACACCAGTGATGGGGCACTATTCTTCCCACTGACACCAATGATGGGGCACTATTCCCCCCCACTGACACCAACGATGGGGCACTATTCCTCCCACTAAAGCCACCAATAGAGGCACTATTCCTCCCACTGACACCAATGATGGGGCGCTATTCCTCCCACTGACACCAATGATGGGTCACTATTACTTCCACTGACACCAATGATGGGGCACTATCCCTTCCACTGACGCCAGTGATGGGGACTTATTCCTCCCACTGAAGATGTGGAATTGTTTACTCCCACTAATACTGTCTGAAGGACAGTAAACTTTAGAAAGTTTGTAGACCCCTTGCCTATGAGATTGGAAGTGAAGGCATCACTGGCTAGGGCAAACGTAAACACTTCTTTTTTTTGTAAAGCATGAGATCAATGTTTAATTTTTCTTTATCTCATGTTACAGGATAGAGGAGAGATCTGGGTTCTTATAGACCCCAGATGTCTCCATAAAGAGGACCTGTCATGCCGTATTTCTATCACAAGGTCACAAGGAATGTTTACATGTCTTGTGATAGGAATAAGAATTTTATATATATATCTATATATATATATATATAAAAGGTACAGTGTAAAAATAAAAAAATATTTTTTATAAAAATAATAATATTTTTTTTTAAAGTGCCCCCGTCCATATGTAGGTCAGGCATGCATATGTAAACAGTGTTCGCACCACACATGTGAGGTATTACCACAAATGTTATAGCGAGAGCAATAATTCTAGCACCAGACTTCCTCTATAACTCTAAACTGGTAACCTGTAAAATAAGTCTTGCCTATGGAAATTTTGAAATATCGTAGTTTGTTGCCATTTCACGAGTGCACGTAACATTAAAGCATGACATGTTGAGTATCAATTTACTCTGTGTAACATCGTCTTTTTTACCTTAACAATTGGGTTGTATACTGTGTTTTTTTCGCATTAAAATTCATTAAAGTGTATATTTTCCCCCAAAAATTGCTTCAGAGCTTAGAAAATGAGGTAAGGCTTCACTTTGCGGAGAAAATCCAATCACGTGCAAGGAAAATGATAAAAACTGCATTTTTGCTTGCACATGATTGGATGATGGTAGTCAGTAGAGCTGCTGATTTACTATTCTCTGAAACAACTGCACTTGTAGAGTACAACTGCATTTTGTAAAGTGCACAGTCTATTTACCTTTAGTAAATCAACCCCAAAGTGTCAGAATAGGCCTTGGTCTTCAAGTGGTTAACCTATCCAAAAGTATTAAATGGTGGTTAAAGAATGTAATTGCCAAGTTATCTTTTTTAACTACAGTGCAGGCTTAAAATGCCTCCTGTTCTTGTGCTGCCTGCACGCCCAGGGGCGCATGGGCGGCGCGCTCTGTGATCACTGAGTCCTTAGGAATGTCAGCATGAAGAAAGTAAGAAAGCTCTTAATCTGCTTCTGTTAGAGGGACATTGGTCCCCTTAGTGCCCACCAGTGCTACTAATCAGTGCCCACCAGTGCCATCTATCAGTGCCCATCAGTACTGCTAATGAGTGCCCACCAGTGCCACTTATCACTGGCCGTCAGTTATGCCAATCAGTGCCCATCAGTGCCTCATCATCAGTGTAACTTGGCAGTGCTACCCATCAGTACAGCCTTATCAGTGCCACCTATCAGTGCCCATTAGGGATAAGCCCAATGCTTGAGTCGAACATAAGTTCGACTCGAACATCGGGTGTTCCCCCGTTCCCTGAATTTAGAACATTATGGGGCTTTCAGAGCAAATTTGAGCACCGCAGAATGCCCCATAATGCACTTCGAGATCACAGTGCTTTGGCGTCTTATGATTGGCCAAAGCATGCACCTTACCTGCATGCTTTGGCCAATCACAGCGCGCTCTGCTGAGAGAGCCATAATTGGTCAAAGGCAGGGTGCTAAGTCAATGCCCCACACTATATAAGGCTGCTGCTTACACGGCGTATATAGTGTAATGAATGAAGAAAGATTAGGCAGCTTAGTGGCGTGCAGGCAGTGTTTTTTGATATACAGTTGTGCTCATACGTTTACATACCCTGGCGGAATTTATGATTTCTTGGCCATTTTTCAGAATATGAATGATAACACAAAAAAACTTCTTTCACTCACGGTTGGTGTTTGGCTGCAGCCATTTATTATCAATCAACCTTTTTTACCCTTTTTGAATCATAATGGCAACAGAAACTACTCAAATGACCCTGATCAAAAATGTAGATACCCTGGTGATTTTGGCCTGATAACATGCACACAAGTTGACACAAAGGGGTTTGAATGGCTATTAAGGGTCGGTTCACACTAGGGGCGGCACGACTTGCAGGTCGCCTCACCGAGGCGACCTGCACACGACATCCACGGCGACTTGCAAAACGACTTCTGTATACAAGTCTATGCAAGTCGCCTCAAGATGTCGTAGGCCGCCCGTGCGGGGAGGGGAACGGGCCACAAAGAGATAGAGAAAACTGAGGATCATTGCGGATGAAGTAGCAGCAAAGTGGAAGGAAACTTGGCGATCGATCGTTTATGAGTGGCACATGGACTATTGATCGCGTGAGTGAAAGCCTAAGGGAAAGGTACTGCCAGAGACTGAGGGTTGTTGGTGCACAAGTCAGTGAGGTGGACAGTAATGGCCTATGACTTTGAGTTCAGCATTGCCCCGGGATTCCAATCAGTCAAGCCCTAGGAGTTATTCAGATTGGCTCTCCTTTAGCTTAATTTGGAAGTACCATGTTGGTGGGAAGTAGTGGTAAAGAGGTAGCGGTGAAGCTGCAAGCACACATGTAGAGATATGGATCCTTCTTTTAAAGTTATCTAGATGAAGAAGTTATTCAGAGTGACTCTTTATCAAATCATTCTCTATCAAATCTACTTCCATTGTCCCTGATTGAAGAGATCATTGAAAAATGATTTCTTGACTGTCCGCAATTGTACTCAGATTTTCCTGCATGATTCATTGTAAGATGACAATGTAACAGAAGAGCATCTCAAAGGAAGTCCTTCTCCCATCCCAGTTTATGTTGATGAATAAAGCATTAAGAAAAAGCATTAAGGACTGTGAGTTTTAAATCTATGGGCTGTGAGGGTTGGGTAGTAAACGTGAATTACAGATATAGCAAATATTAAGCCGCTCCTTCGGGGGTAAGTGCTACATGTGGGGGCTCGTCCGGGATATCTGTTTCACGTTTGCCGCTAACCATCTCCCATAGCAACAAAAACCTGCATTTCAGTGATTGTTGCCAAGATAGCCTGCAGTATACTGGTACCTGCCACCAGGGGTCGCTGGGGAGGACTTTGAAAATATACAGCTACAGTTCCTCGTGCACTGAACCAGCAAGTGGGGGGTGAAGCCACGCCCCAGAGGAAAAAGTGTTCAGCGTGCCACGCGCCAGAGCAAGATGGCCGAAGGTGTTGAGGACACATTTGCTATGCAGCTGCTATCTGATGTGCAGGACCAGGTTCTGGTTGACACCGGTGTTCGGTTGGAGCTAACCGGGGACTGTCGTTGGGAATAATTGACGGAGTAGAGAAACCCTGTATGCTATGTCCTGGATGTTGGAGGCCTACAGTTGGAGTCATCGCCTGGGCTCAGTGCGGACATTGTGGTATCCAGTTAACAAGATTGAGACCCGTCCAACAGGAGGTCAAGTATTATTTTGTTAAAGAAAAAACACGACTTTGTCTGCCGTGGGAATGGGTGATTTGGAAGGCCGGAGAGGGTCGTGTGTCACCTGCAGAAGCAGTAGAGGAGCTCCCATCTGATTCGGCTGAATCAGAGCCATCAGGAGATCAGGTAGGATCTACTGAGAAAGCCTGTGACTTGGCTGGGGATCCGGGGACTGTTGAAGTTGTTGCCCAGTCTTCGGAGGGAATCCCTGAGAAACCAGTTAGCAGTGAGCCCTTTGATTTGCCTGTCCGGAAGGAGCCTAAACCACAGGAGGGGGATTCCTCGGGTGAGCCGGACAGGGTAAGCGAAGATCGGGTTGTAGATTGGGGATCACCACAGATCTTGCAGAAATATGGATCAATGAGCGATTTATTTGAATGGTCATCCCCTGAAGAATTTGATTCAAGTGAGGAGGAATGTTTTATTGAGAGTTCAACTTCAGTGGAGGCTTCCACAGGAGTGTCCGGTTCAGTTAAAGTTTCAGCACCTCCATTAATGTGACAAATACCATTGTTCCTAGCAGGCCAGCGACATTTCAGAAATGGGTCAGTAGAGCTACTGACGTGTGTGTCTTGCCTGGCCGAGGAAAGGCTAAAGACTTACCTAGACTCTCTAGATTTCAGAGAGAGGTCCAGCGAATTGTGGCTCATGAATGGGGTTTTGATTATCCATATGTCCCGGAAAAAGTTATGGACATTGTGGAAAGTTCCCGGGAATCATGGGAGGATGAACTTGTGTGGGACTACCTTCATGTTCCCAAGCCAAAAAGGACACCTGACAGTGAGGTTTGGGTTCGGTTCAAAGACATTTATCGATAGTGGAAGCTTGGAAGAGCGATCCACAGGACAGAGTTACTCTATCTCGGTGAGAGGACCGGGAGATAGTTGCAAGAGGTTGCCTGACCCGAGATATTCTTTGTGAGAAGGATTGTATTCACAAGTGTATGTCTTTTACCCAGATTGACTGCAGGATGGCAGATGGGTTAGGGTGGGTTTTCCCCAATTAAACTGTTAAGCAGGAGACTCACATTCACGGTGCCTAACAAGGACAAAGTTAAAGTGGGGTTCCACCCAAAAAACAAAAATACCTGGAAAAAATCTAAAAAAAACCCAAAAAAACATTTGGATATTTATTTTTTTCACTTACCTCTAAATGCCTGTTGCTAGGTGGTCCCTCGTAGTCTGCCTGTTCCTTTGCCTGGGCTGGTGACATCACTTCCCCCCAGGCACAGGAAGGGCTCCACTCTGCTCCCTCCCTCCTGTCAATCATCTGGGACCCATTACAGGTCCCAGGTGATTGAGCGGCCAATCACGGCGCGCGGCGCCGCTCGCGCATGCGCAGTGGGTGCCAGGCTGTGAAGCCACGGCCCGGCGCCCACAGTTGAAATGCCGACACCGACGAGCGGAGGGGGGGGACGAGCGGGCCTCGATCCCCCGCATCGCTGGACCCTGGGACAGGTAAGTGTCCAATTAAAAGTCAGCAGCTGCAGTATTTGTAGCTGCTGACTTTTAATTTTTTTTTTTTTTGACGGCCCCCTGGGTGGAACTCCTCTTTAAGGACATTTTAAATCTATGGGCTGCGAGGGTTGAGTAGTAAACGTGAATTACATATATAGCAAATATTAAGCCGCTCCTTCGGGGGTAAGTGCTACACATAAGTGAAAAAGTTTTTGTGTTATCATACATATTCTCTGAAAAATGGCCAAGAAATCATAAATTCTGCCAGGATATGTAAACTTATGAGCACAACTGTATATATATACAGCCTAGTATATATATATATATATATATATATATATATATATATATATATATATATATATACTCTGCATTTAGCGTAGATTAGATATTCAGTGTAGGATCTATATTCATGCAGTGTAGTATATATAATATAGTGTATTGAAGTGGTTAAGGGTAACCCTGTGCCAAATTTTTTTTTTTAAATGGTGAGGGTCCCCCCCCGCAAAATCCATAAAAGACCCTTATCTGGGCACGCATCCTGGCAGGCCACAGGGAAAGAGGGGGGCGATAGAGCCCCCCCCTCCTTAACCGTACCAGGCCACATGCCCTCAACACCTTGTCCCCATGTTGATGGGGACAAGGGCCTCATCTCCACAACCCTTTCCCAGTGGTTGTGGGGGTCTGCGGGCGGGGGGCTTATCAGAATCTGGAAGCCCCCTTCATTTTTAAGGTAAGGGGTTATGTTAGTCGATATTTATTTTCCATGTGATATATTTTTTAGATGTGAATTTGCTTGTGACTGTAGTACTGCTGCTGCTAAATAATTGCACTGTCCACCTTCCAGCACCTATTGCCAGCTTTAAGATGAAGGTATCTGTGAGCTATATACTGTACATTGTGGCACGCTGGTTCAGCTTGTTTGGATGATGCATCTACAGCTCCAGGGCCAGAATGAGTGATAGGCAAGGTGGCCACCCTGAGGCACTGCAACAAGAGGAGGGGTGTTTCGTCAGATATGGCGAACCATCACATTTGGCTACCCGCTGGAGTGCGCATGCGCGACGCCACCATATGCGTTCCAACACTGTTGTAAGACACCACTTTGCCACAGAGCCCCTTGCGGGTTCGCTTAGCTCACCACGCTTCGGGCACAGACTCGCTTCGCTCGGCATAATTATAATCTAACTCTATGTCCACTCAGATGGTGGGGCTTTAACCTGGACTCAGGGGTGTGGCCACAAAATTCTGCGCAAGCGCAGATCGCCACAGTGTTGGAGCGCATATGGCGGCATCGTGCATGCGGAGTCCAGCGGGTAGCCAAATATGATGGGTTGCCATATGTGATGAAACAGGGGCACAAATAGGACAGGACATGCAACTTCTGCTGCTGAACTGCTTCACAGCTCTGGGGGCTTGGTTTGGCCTGCTTTGGCCTTTTAAACGTTTGTGCTAAAGGACCATGTCCTGGCATTAAGCAGTCTTTTCCAAATGAATGGTCTGCCTTTACACAATGCATTTTAACTCACCCGTGTTAACATGTAATGGGCTCCTAAAGGGCCCTAGGGGAGTGAAAAAAGGACTGCACTATCACAATGCATGTTACTTTTATAAATAACGTATGTTAACATGCAACATGCTCCTAAGGACTCTAAATGAGTTAAATGAATTTGCAGAGCCTAATAAAATGAATGTTCATTAGGCTTTGTAAATTAAGTGAAGTTTTACCCACTTTATATACCCTATCCCGGGCAGGAAAATTAAAAATAAAATTAGATTTTTTTGCTGATTGGATGATAGAAGTGAACACAGCTTCACCCTATTCACTAAGGCCTCATTCAGATATGTGGCAGTTCTTTCCGCCTTTTTGAAATATGATCCACGGTGAATCGCTTTTCAGAGGGTGGTTAAGAGACAGCTGGGATGTGTCACCTATTCACCACCTGTTTTAACCCTGAAAAAGTAAACCAACTTGTTGCAGGGCAGTTGTGGCGTGGCCCCATTCACTTCAAAGGCAGCAAGACTGCCTGCAAAACGTGATAAGGGTTTAATTTTTTTCTGTGGCATGTGTACAGTCCTGAATGGCTGCGTATCTTTCTTTAGGTCCAACTGCCTGCTTTCTCACCCCTGGCTGTCCGAGTGAACCAGCCCTAAGGCTGGCCACACATTATACATTCATTTTCTTGTACAATTTTCCTTTTGATTTACCAAAGCAATATAATATGAGGTCAAATCTAAGTACTTTCAATTTGTATGCCATCAGGCAGGCCTTTTATTCGCCCCCGGCTGCTTGAGGTCACTCAGCTGTGTTAGAAAAGCGAATGACTATTGACTTTCCTAACACTAAACCGCCTCTCCGCCAATCAGGTGCTCGGATCTGTTACCTGTCACCTGATTGGCTGAAACGTCAGGCGCCGCTATTGGACACCTATCAGGAGGAGAGGACGGGAGATAAGGACGGCAGGAGACACATGGAGGACCCCGCTTGTCGCCGTCACCCGCTGCTCCACCAAGACAGGGTAAGTGCAGGGCAGACACCGAGCAGGCGGGGGTCACACTGGGGGCATTCAAGGGCACACTGGCAGCATATAATGGGCACACTGGCAGCATTTGGTGGGCACAGTGGCAGCATATGATGGGCACACTGGCATCATTTGATTGGCACCCTGGCAGCATATGATGGGCACACTTGCAGCGTCTCATGGGCACACTGGAAGCGTTTGATGGGCACAGAGGCAGCGTTTATGGCACAGTGGCAGTGTTTGAGGGCACAGTGACAGCGTTTCATGGCACAGTGGCAGTGTTTGTTCCAACGATAATTTTTTTATTGGTTAAAAACCATACTTCAAGAGATGGAATCAACAGCAAAAATGTTTCAAACCGTAACTACTGGTGCCCACCCATAGCTCTGCGTTATGAGTAAGCACCAGTAGTTACGGTGTGAAACACGTTTTTAAATGATTTTTATTAGATTTTGACAGAAAAACTAATTATAAGAACAAGCTTCAGGTGCATGTCATATCTTAAAGCAAAATAAAAGGCGAAGTACATATCATAGCTACAGTGATATGTTTTGCATTGTAACAACTTATACACTAGAGTTACATCATCAACTAGCTGTAAACGGAAGTATCTAATATCAGGTCCTACAGGATCCGTGTTATTGCGGCCATCATGGGTGGGCCTTGGGTAACTATCCCATTCAACCACCAGCACCCCTTCATGGGAGCACACTGTGCTGGAGAGCGGAATGGGTTCCATTTACTAATGACCTGAGGACCTAGAGAGACATTAGCGAAGTAGAAAAAATAAAAGAAAATTTTGGCACATTGACCAAATGGTGTTGGTGGCAAAATCAGTTTGCTAAACGGGTTACATTTCAAGCGTAAAATAACATAACAATCCCTTTGGCACAGCCGCTGTTTAGGCATGATGCATAAAGATGCTATTATTCATATGTAAACCTCAGGGACAAACTACTAAGTAAAACTTTCTACTACAGTTCACTCCAGTGTGCACCCACTGCGGGAGTGAGTTCTATTCATGCCTGCCAGGTATGGAAAGTCAGGGAGAGAGAAATAAGAAAAAAAAAGAAAAAAAAGGGTTGGGGAAGGAGAGAAGAGGGAGGAGTAAGAAGGAGAGAGGTGAAGTGCAGATAAGAGAAGAGTTTAGCTGTCTGCTCGGTGCCCCCACTTCTATTAAGGGTCTATTTCTAATAATTTGGATGTTCCCTTATTCCTATGTATTTGGACCATGGATCCCAAATCTTCTCAAACTTTGCTGAGGTGTCTAGTAAAGAGCTTACTAATTTCTCCTGAGCCATTATCCATGACACTTTCCGTTTAGCTGCTATGAGAGAGACTGAGGGCTTCTTCCAAGCTTTAGCAAGGGTAATTTTGGCTCCCAGGAGAACGAAAAATACTAATTTCTGTGATGATTTTGAGATCCCTGGAATGGGATGGTTGAGAAGAGCTGTTAGAGGAGACTTGGGAATGGTCTTACCTGTTATTTTGGATATGGCGTAAAATATTTTTTGCCAAAAGGTCCTGATTTTAGGGCATTCCCACTATATATGTATTATGGAACCTTTCATGTGACATCCGCGAAAGCAGAGAGGGGAGACCGAGGGATGCATCATAGCAAGCCGGGAGGGGGTCAAGTACCATCTAGTGAATACCTTTAGGCTAGCTTCAATCAGGGATATATTATAAATGCCCTTGAATGATCGGAAGAAGGCCGTGTGCCAGTGATCTAGATCCCATGTGTCCTGTAAATCCCTCTCCCATGCCAGCATGAACGTTGCTTTCTTATCTGTAGCAGCAAGCGAAGAGTAGATTAAGGATATCCCCCCCCCTCTGCTCCAGGAGTCCCCCACACCATATTTCGTATGGGGTGAACTGCGGTGGTTCGGGTTTCTCAACCCAGATTGATTGGAGAAAGTGTGAAATTTGATAAAACCTGAACCTCTCCGAATTGGGGAGACTCAGATGTTTAACGCAGTGGTTGAGGGAAAACGGCCCCGCTGCGGTAAAATAGTTCCCGATCCGGTACATACCCCTATCCAGCCACCACTGAAAGGCTTTTATGTCCAAACCCGGGGGAAACGCGGGGTTACGGAAAATGTGCGATAGAGGTTTGCTGTGCGATACCAAGGCTCTTTCTGAGAGTGTCCCATATCGTCAGAAATTGTGATAAGGTGGGAGACATGACCGGGGGCCTAGCCTTTGGTGGGCACCAGAGGAGGAAGTCAATTGTAAATGTTGGTACTGCCTGTCTTTCCATTTCTACCCAATCAGGTCTGGCTGTTTTGGCATAAACTGTTGATATCTGTGCTAGTCTAGCCGCCTGGTAGTACCAAAAAAGATTTGGAAGTCCCAGTCCTCCCTTTTTTCTTGGGCCGAATAGGGCGCTTCTTGGGAGCCTATGCCCCTTCGATCCCCAAATGAATTTTACTACCTTGTTTTGGAATGCTGAGAGGTGATCCTTCCGTATAGCGATCGGAAGCGCTCTGAAAATATATAGGAGACGCGGTAGCAGAGTCATTTTTACAGAGTTTATTTTACCGAGCCAGGAAATGTGGTGTGGGGACCATTGTTTGAGATCGGATTCTAATTTTTTGTAAATGGGGGGGTAATTTGCTTGGTATAGCTGTTCAAATTTGGGGGTAAGATTGATTCCAAGGTATCGAATGCTGGACTCGCTCCAAGAAAAGCGGAACGCCTCCTGCAACCGAGACACCAAAGCTGACGGGAGGGACATATTAAGTGCCTGAGACTTGGAGTAGTTAACACATAATCCAGAGATCTGTGCAAAGTCTTCTAGGAGCTTACATAGCACTGGGAGGGAGGTTACTGGTGACGTTATGTAAAGAATGAGGTCATCAGCAAATAGACCGCATTTATGTGTTTTTGGCCCACAGTCCACCCCCGCTATGTCCGGATTAGTGCGTATAGCAATTGCTAATGATTCAATCGCTATCGCAAAAAACAGTGGCGAGAGCGGGCAACCTTGGCGGGTCCCTCTAGCTATTTTAATAGGATCAGAGAGTTGTCCTTGTAGTTTGATTCTAGCTTCCGGACTAGAGTATAGGGAGTGTAGTAACCCTGTGAACTGTGGGCCAAAACCCCATTGTTGTATGATTGAGAATAGGTAAGACCAAGACACAGAGTCGAACGCTTTTTGTAGATCTAGAGATAGCAACATTCCCTTTTGGGCCCCACTACCATCCCAGCCCGATTGCAGGAGGGAGACTACATCCACCGTTCTTCTGATTTGGTCAGGACCTTGCCTTCCCGGGATAAACCCCACTTGGTCCTTATGGATGTAGGATCCAATAAAGGAGGCCAAACGGTCTGCCATAATTTTAGTCAGAATTTTTAGATCGTTATTGATCAGGGATATGGGTCTATAGTTGGATACTTCTCCCTGGTCTTTGTCTGGTTTTGGTATTACGGTTATGAAAGCAGCGTTTATTTTCGGGTCCAGAGGCTCTCCCTTGGTTTTGAAGTTAATGAATCTAGCAAGATAAGGCGCTATGGTATTTGCATAAGTTTTATAGTATGGTACGGAGAAGCCGTCTGGACCCGGAGCCGACCGCCTCTTAAGATTTTTAATAACCGCTAGCACTTCTGCGGCGGAAACTGGAGCTTCGAGTCTATCTCTGTGCTCAGCCGAAAGGGTAGGAATCGGGAGATTATTCAGAAATTTCGTCAGAGTTTGGGGGTTACTTGCCTTATGTTCGCTATATAGATCTGCATAAAATCCATGGAAGGCTTTCATGACCTTCAATGGGTTTGTTGTGTGGGGTTGGCCCGCTAGTTTAATTTTGGGGAAGGTATATGAACGGGGGCGCGGGGAGAGACGGGACGCCAAGAGAGATCCAGCCCTATCCTTCTGATAGTAATATTTTGCTCCTAGCCATGATAAACTTTTGTCCGCTTTAGCTGTAAGAGCTAAGTTTAATTCTAGGCGTGCTGCATCCAATTGGGATACGGGTACTAAAGCAGGGTCTTTCTTGTGCTCCGCACATAATTTTTGGAATTTCTTTTCTAGGTTGACTATGTCTATCCCGTGTTCTTTTTTAATTTTGGCTGCTATTTGTATTAATTTCCCTCTTATTGTGGCCTTATGAGCTGCCCATAAGGTTTCCGCGGAGACGTCTGCCATGTCATTTTGATTAAAATATTCCGTGATGGCCTTTTCAATTTCTACTTTCCAGGCGGGGTCAGAAAGGATGTTTTCTTTTAGTCTCCAAAGGTTGTATTTGTGGTGTGGGGTTTGGTTATTTAACAAAACACTTAACAGGGAGTGATCCGACCAGACCGTGTCAGTAATTTGTGATCTTTGGGCTGCCGGGATCAAGTCATTCGAGACTAGCAGATGGTCTATACGAGCATAGGATTGGTGGGCATGGGAGAAATGAGTGTAATCTTTTTTGGTGGGGTTTAATCCCCTCCAAATGTCAGTGAGTCCTTGTGAATAAAACAGCTTAGCTATTTTCGAGCTGGTTTTAGTTGGACGGATGTTTTGGGCGGTTGAGGGTTTCGATTTGTCTAGTCCCTGGTCGAAGGCCACATTGGAGTCTCCCCCAAAAATTACAGAGCCTTCAAGCATTGGTCCGAGTGTCTTAAACATTGAGCTAAAGAATTTATGCTGTCCTGTGTTAGGGGCGTAGTAAGATACTAGGGAATATAGTCTGCCCTCTACGGAACCCTTAACTAGGATGTACCTACCCTCTGGATCTCGTTGAACCTTATGTAGCGTGAATCTGCAATTTTTAGATATAAGGATAGCAACCCCTCTGGTCTTATCTTCCGCATTAGCTAGATAAAACAATGGGAACTGAGAGTGGATAAAGTTAGGTTTGTACCAGATCGGGAAGTGGGTTTCTTGGAGAAATAGAAGATCAATCTTGCGGGATTTCATAAAATCAAGTACTTTCCTTCGTTTAGATGGAGAGTTCAGCCCTTGGGTATTATGTGTGGCCACACTTAATAGGGAGGTCAGATTGTCAGTGTCAGCCATGAAGCAGAAGTAGGGGTCCTACCCCCCATCTCTCAGCGCTTACCTGTTCCAGATGGAGAGTGGGAACCGAAGTTGGGACCATTAAGACATCCTTTCGCTTCTTACTGGGGGAGTGGGTATAACCCAGCAGACAGCCAACTACAAGAAAATAAATTGTTAGAGACGATAGTAGAGAAGAGATCATAGGAAGAGGGGAAGAGGGGAAGATCAAGTCCTCTCGGGACTTGTGTGAACAGTGATGGCAACAGAGCACACCGCTCTTCACGGTGGAGGAAATGTCCAAACCCTGCTGACAGGGTGGATTCCTAACCCAGGAGACCAGTATCACCTGGTCCTTGGGATTAATGGAGGTGCAGCCTAACTGCCGCGACCACGGCGCACCTTAGTTAAATACTGAACAATAAAACTGCTGATCGGATCTAGTCCGACCTGGGGAACCGAAGGGGACCCCGCCCACCCTTTTTTCCCACCTTCCTCCCCTCCCACCCAGGACATATTTCCGGGTGGGTGAGGAGGGCTCCCTGGGCTATAGCCCATGCAAAATGTAACTCATTTTTGCGTCTAAGGCACAACATAAGGAGGAGTCGTGAGTTCACACTCTGTTACCCTGTGCCTTGGAGACCTGGGTCATAAAGTGGTGTTAAGGATCGTGTTGGTTCACATTAAGATACCTAGCTCCAGGTAAGTCCCAATAGGATTACCCCCAAGGGACCACCCTGGGACAGAAATATTTGTGTATGGCTTTCTTATTAGGAGAAGATATAGAGGGATGAGAGGGGGGAGAAGAAAAGGGGATATAACGTCCCCTCCCCCCTCCCCCCCCCCCCCCGGCTAAAAAAATAAAGAAAATCTCTAGCACAGACCATCTAATGCTGGGATGACCAAAGGGAAAAACAAACCAGCAATAAAAAAGAAAAAAAAGAAAAGTCAACCGGGTTCGTGTAGGAGCCTACAAAGGGAAAAAAAGATCAGGGATAGTCCATCAAACATCTTCTTGACTCGAGGATTCATGGAGGTTTGGCTTCCTTGGGGCGCTTGTATTTAGGTTTTTCCCACAGGGGTTGCAAGGGGCTTGCAGGGGATGGGCGTTTGTATGACCCCGCCGCAGAATTGTTGAAGTCCATTGCTGACTCTTGCGAGATGAGGCGGAGGTCTAACAGGATCCGTTCTCCTTCTTGGAGGCTGCAGAAAGAGTAGGTTTTGCCTCTGTGATCAAACTTGAGTGCAAATGGGAAGGCCCATTTATATTTGATTTCGTTCTGCGCCAACACCGAGAGTAGGGGCTTCAGCGCCCTCCTTTTTTGTATTGTGTTAGGTGAAATGTCTGCAAAGACTTGTACGGCGTGGCCTCTGCACGTGAGGGGCTGTTGGTATCTGCACTTTTTCATCACCTCTTCTTTAACCGAGAAGTAGTGTGGCTTGACCACAATATCTCTGGGGAGGCCATCTTTCCTCGGCGGTCCTAATGTCCTGTGAGCGCGGTCAATTTCCAACTTATGTGGAGGAATGTCAGGGATAAGTTGTTTAATGAAGTCTTGGACTGCCATCGTGGAGTCGGTTATAGATTCTGGGAGACCTCTAAGTCTAAAGTTTTCCCTTCTGGACCTGTTTTCAAGGTCATCGATGCGTGAGAGAGCAATGTCCAGTTGATCCTGTAGGACCTGTATGTGGTTGGAGTTCTGCCTGGTTTTAGAGATGGTCTGGTCAAGTTTATCCTTAATCGCCTCCATCCTGGAGCCCAGGGCCTGGAAGTCCTCTCTAATGTCGCCCGTTATTTTGGCTGCAGTTTGTGCCAGACCTCTATCCAGCAGAGCTGATAACTGGGAGAAGAGGTCAGGGGCTCTGAGGATAGAGTGGGCTGGAGTGAGCGCCATTTCAGGCCCTGTTGTAATGTGAGGGGAGGGAGGCTGCGAGGGGGGTGTCATGGGTTGTTCTGCAAGGTGCTCTGAGAGGGCCGTGAACTGAGCCAAATGTTGAGGAGTACTCACTGGGGTCCCAGAGGGGAGAGAGCGGGTCACTGCGGCATAGGAAAGTTTTTCTCCTGGGCTCTCTGCAGCTGTCTGTGCGCCGTGCAGCATGGCGCCCGCCATCTTGGATTCGGCCCACTCCGCCGAGGCTCTGAATAGAGGTTCCAGGTCCTTCCTGGACGATCCGGCCGGCATAGGGTTGTTCCCCAGCACTTCCTATCAGCCTTGAGGTGGGTGTCGTGGCCCACGGGGTCCCGGTTCCCCCGCTATGTGCGCCGGGTGGTCAGGGCAGTGCGGAGCTCCGGGCTCAAGCGGCCATCTTGGAGGAGTCCGCGCATGCGCCCCCCCAGTGGCAGTGTTTGATGGGCACAGTGGCAGAATTTGGCACAGTGGCTGCATTTGATGGGCACAGTGGCAGCATTTGACGGCACAGTGGCAGCATTTGATGGGCACAGTGGCAGCTTTTGGCACAGTGGCTGCGTTTGATTGGCGCAGTGGTAGCATTTGATGGCACAGTGGCAGTCTTTGAGGGCACCGTGACAGCGTTTGATGGCAAAGTGGCAGCGGCGTTTAATGGGCACAGTGGCAGTATTTGATGGCACAGTGGCAGCGTTTGATGGGACAGTGGCAGTGTTTGAGGGCACAGTGACAGCATTTGAGGGCACAGTGGCAGCGTTTGATGGGACAGTGGCAGTGTTTGAGGGCACAGTGGCAGCGTTTGATGGGACAGTGGCTGCAATTGACAATTTTTATTCAAAATTTTTTTTTGCGCCCCCCCAAAAATTTTGAGCACCAGCCACCACTTAACCGTGCAATTGTCATTATAAGGGGGCTGAAAGCTGAAAATTGGCCTGGTCAGGAAGGGGGGGGGGGAGTGCCCAGTAAGCAAGTGGTTAAGAATTGTCATGGCACAAACATGCTTTTTGTATTAGCCAGGCATGCATGTTCATGTATTGTACAGAGTCCCCCTAGAACTGGCCTGATTACAGAGAAACAATAGTGACATGCCAGGCAAATAAAAACTAAACAATTAAATACATATTTCACTTTTAAGGTAAGGGGTTATGTTAGTCAATATTTATTTTCCATGTGATATATTTTTTAGATGTGAATTTGCTTGTGACTGTAGTACTGCTGCTGCTAAATAATTGCACTGTCCACCTTCCAGCACCTATTGCCAGCTTTAAGATGAAGGTATCTGTGAGCTATATGCTGTGCATTGTGGCACGCTGGTTCAGCTTGTTCAGATGATGCATCTACAGCTCCAGGGCCAGAATGAGTGATAGGCAAGGTGGCCACCCTGAGGCACTGCAACAAGAGGAGGGGCACAAATAGGACAAGACCTGCAACTTCTGCTGCTGAACTGCTTCACAGCTCTGGGGGGAATGCTTTGGTCTGCTTTGGCCTTTTAAACTTTTGTGCTAAAGGACCATGTCCTGGCATTAACTTTCATTCACTTTTATAAACTGGCCATTTGTGACAAAACAGTCCTGTACTGTGATGAGAAGCGGAGAACATGTTCTCTGCTCCTTATCTCAGCTATATAAACCGATACACCCCGGAGATAACCAGAGATCTCTGTTTTATAAACGGACACCTAAGGCCTCATTCAGATGTGTGGCAGTTCTTTCCACCCTTTTGAAATATGATCCAGGGTGGATCGCTTTTCAGAGGGTGGTTGAGAGACAGCTGGGATGTGTCACCTGTTTTAACCCTGAAAAAGTAAACCAACTTGTTTGCAGTACATGCAGTTGCAGGGCAGTTGTGGCGTGGCCCCATTCACTTCAAAGGCAGCAAGACTGCCTGCAAAACGTGATAAGGGTTTAATTTTTTCTGTGGCATGTGTACAGTCCTGAATGGCTGCGTATCTTTCCTTAGATCCAGCTGACTGCTTTCTCACCCCTGGCTGCCCGAGTGAACCAGCCCTAAGGCTGGCCATACATTATATATTCATTTTCTTGTACAATTTTCCTTTTGATTTACCAAAGCAATATAATATGAGGTCAAATCTAAGTACTTTCCATTTGTATGCCATCAGGCAGGCCCTTTATTCGCCCCCCTGGCTGCCTAAGTGAACCACCCCTAAGGCTGGCCATACATTATACAATTTTCTTGTACAGTTTACCTTTAGATTTACCAAACCCATATAATATGAGGTCAAACCCAAGTACTTTCAATTTGTATGCAATCAGGCAGCCCTTGCACTACATAGTTGTAGGTGCACATAAAGGAAATTGAATAGAAAATTGTATAATGTATGGCCAGCCTAATGGTATACTTGCACATAATGTGCCTGAACCCAGAACTCCCATGGATCACTAAGCTGGCAGAGGTGATGACCTAAGCACGCTCAGCCTGGTGTAATGTAAATGCAGGCAGGGGGGGGGGGGGGGTTCAGTGGAGGCTGGTGCTCAATTTTCTTGGGGGGGGGGGGGGGGGGTCTGACCCTGTGCCCTTTTCTATAAAGAAGGGAAGACTAGAAGTTGGTTGCTCAAACATACCCAATCAAAACTGGAATTCAATGTTTAGCAGTGCATGTTATCTCTTTATTGTAGAACATCTACACAATCAAATATTTACCACCTATCTATGACACCTGTACAAGTATAACATCTGAGAAAGTAAATGCAACAGTTATAATTTAAAGAAACTAAGGAAGAATGGCTAGCAAATGACTAGGGGTTGCATATTTGAAAGTTTATCATTGGTTTTGTTTATGCTTCTTTTAGAGTGAATACGGTAGTGTGGGGAGTGCGCTGTGAGCGGTGAATACGGTGCTGTAGCAGGTATAGGAGGCAGGGGGGCGCCTTCTCGTGCCGCAGCTCAGGCAGTAATTGGTCAATTAGCGCTCCTCATTAAGAACAATTTACATTAACCAGATTTGGGAAGGCACTCAGACAAGGGATTACAGCGTTTATCTACAGCTTTAATTGACTTATCATATTCATTGGGGACACAAGACTGAGCAGGGCAGTACAATATTTCCAAGTCATCAGAATTCCAATAATAATTTATAAAGAGGAACAACCTCCCTATTGGGACCCTCAATGTACTGAAGAGCAACCGGGGAACAAACCTAACAACTGCTGTCCAACTGCCACTCATCCTTCATCCCCCGGTAATAGGGATCAATCAGTGCAAATTCTATGGACAAAAAAAATCTACTCTTCTCTAATGTCCCTTTGATCCATCTTTCAAGAAATCATACTTTGGTGCAAAAATGGATCAAATAAACCAAAGTGTTATCCGTCACATATTAACAACTGTACATATATATACAATAGTAGAATGAATATACACTGACACTAACTGTTCCTTTCTCATGTATGATTCAAAGATAGACTTAGTAAAAAAATAAAATTCAGGAAAAGCAATAACATAATTGGATACACAGATGGGTTGAAAAAAAAACGATCTTATTATAGATCATATTATGAAAGCAATATCCACCTTGAATTTCCATTTAAAAAGATAAAATCTGGTTGGCTGGTATGGGCAACTATTACTTTTATTATTATTAATATAATTATATAGCACTTTGTGCAGCACTTTACAGAATTAAGGGAGACAGAACAGTTCCAATATAGTTCAAGGCAAGCCTTGCTCGAGAGAGTTTACACTAGGA